>OX336419.1:528165-673432 GCA_946903255.1 Schistosoma spindalis
TATATTGTGTTCGGAAGATAAGCTCTACTGATGGTGTCAACCTTCTCATCAATTTGGTGATAAATATAGTTTGACTAGAGAACATTGTTTTTAGGATTAATATGATAAACTTATATGGAAAGCCGTTTGATACAAACACATAAAATATGTTCTTCGTCAGGACAATGAAGAATCAAACTCAGTCTCTTTCCTTAAGTATGAAGAAAAGAATTAACTGCTGTCACGAATAAAATCACTGACAATAAATGGATCCACATCAATACCGATAAGGTTTCTATAGAGTCAACCGATTGTTATTGGTTAGAATTGTGCTATCAGTGTCAGAATTGAGGATATAGGATTTGGGTTTTCGTGATAAACCGATGTCAGTTATGATGCAGTGTTGCATTGTAGCCTTATGGATAAGTGAATTTCACTCAAACAATCCAACAGCTATTATCATGAATCCGATATATTCGTCTGTAAAGCATAGAGATGTTGGGTTCAAATCCGTTTCAACATTTAGTGTTCAGAGTGGATTTTGCAATTAAATGCAATTCATAGTGAAGGAATTTCACGTTTAATGCATTCCACACTATTACTTGTACAAGCTGTAAACAAAACACACTTCGATATTGCATTCAAATGAACGGAGAAGGAAGGGACTTGTGGGTTATAAAAATCCTACAGAATGTGAAGGACAAATTATGTAATATTTTAAATGAAGTATTCAGCGTGTGGATGTCATATCTTATCAACAGATTGCAACTTGATCGATGAAAATCAATAATCATTATGGGGTAGGCTTAAATGATATCGACCATAATGTAGTGATCGGTTAGTTTATAGTTTTGTCTGATTTTAGACGACATATTTGAAGTCTGTAAAATACGCATGGTCAACTCGCAAAACATAACTCAATCTGTAGTCTATTACACCAAACATTTCACGTTTCAATACTGTTATCCTCATCGCCTTCTTATCACAATGCAAGCTATACGATTCCATATGATGTTACCCTTCACTTTTAGTGTTCGCATTTTAAACACGACAAAAATAACGTCAAACTCTCTCATTTACTAAGTATATGTATTTGCAGAACTACCGTATTCTTTCATTAGGACGACCGTGAACACTTCACTGTCTATCCAGATAACATAATCAACACTAATTGACTGATCCACAACACTTTCTTTACAACTTGTTCAGTTGACGACATTCTTATCGGTTATTGTCCATAAATGCGTGGCTATTGGTTTAATATTTGGTTTGGTCCTTTTATAAGCTTAACTGATCTATGACCTTCAATTCATTGTAGTTTTTTCTACTGGTTGTTAGCCTGAGTTGATTTCAAATTGAAATGTAGAGAAAATGTCAGTCACATTTTATGGACGAACCAAGAAAGTTAAGGATGTCTGGGATTTCGGTGAGAAACTCGTTTTTTCATAAAGTTAAATAGCATTTGGGCATTATACACGATTTCAGCTAATTGTGAAAAACTAAATTCTAATTGCCCAACCTAAGCCATAGTTCTAAATCAATATACGGCTCTTTTAAACACAACAATCAAATGAAGGATTACATGGTCACTTAAGGATCATTCAATGATGTTTCACAAATTATGGTCCAATCGAGAGTGGACAACACCTCAAGAATCCTCATGCTGCGCCAAAAGCACTTGCGATCAAACTTGCCAAAAAAACAATACATGATACAGTAATGAACACTGTTTATTTGTGGGTTAGCCATATTATTCACAAACGGAAAACGGCTGAACGCGAAGAAGACAAAAAAAGTAAAAGAACATCTAAAAGGACATTAAAGAACATATTATTGTGGCTACCCTATTGAAAAAATACTAGTAACTCCCTGTGTATGGATTGAATAACTATAATGATGGTTTCGTTTTTACTAAAAACTATAAATACCCAACAATTTTGTACCATAATTCATACTGTTTGAAATAAAATTACTATCACTTGTCTTCTCATTCGCGACTTCGGAGGATTTTAGCATTAAAGTGCTCAAGTTTTACGCGCCATATTATTGATCTAATCCCTGGATATAACAACTGGCGACGGAGTTAACTTATCAAGATGTCTTTTATCTTTGACCAATTTAAAACCTTGCTGAAGCATCAAAAAAACGCTTTGAACAGTTGCTATTCGTATTCTAGAGACTCTAATCCAGCAGATGAACCTAAATCGAAAGTGGCTTACAGATGATCTCAAATCTCATGTCGGCCACATTGTTAGTTCTATTCATGAGTTTAATTTCGATGGTTTGGCTGGCATTACTTTTGAAACCTGGTTCAAGAAATACGAAAAGTTGTACAAGGTTGACCTCGGAAAACTTGGTGACACCGTCGTGGTCAGAATGCTTTTAAGAAAACTTGGTACAGTTGAACATGAACGGTACAGTAACTTCATCTTTCCAAATAATAAAACAGATTTTTCTTTCGATGCGACGATTGACATTTGTCACAAATCTCTGCTCAACAGTCATCCTTGTTTAATATTCGTTATCAGTGTCTCAAGATAATAAAAGCACGTGATAATGACTGGGTGAAGCATACGGGTTAAGTAAACCATGATTGTGAGCAGTTCAAACTATCAACAATGACAGAAGATCAGCTTAAGTGTCTCGTGTCTGTGTGCAGCCTCTAATCTCTGAAGATGCTGATAATAGAACCAGAATTTTGAGTGAAATTGGACAACGCCCGAATATAACACTACAAGAAGTAACCACCGAGTGCCAGAGATTGGTAAACTTGAAACAACCCCTTAGAGTGGAACCAGAAAAATGCCGTACTACAAAGACACCACAACGTGTTTGAAGAAGGATTGGGAGAATGTACGAAGGCCAAAGTCTTGTTAACTCTCAAACATGGGGCTACTCTCGTTTTTCGAAAATAAACACCTGTACCTTTTGCAGCGCTACCTATTGTTGCACAAGAATTAGAACGCTTGAAATAAAGTGCAATCGTAGAACCGGTGATTTTCTCTGAGCAGCATCAATAGTGATTGCTAGAATGCCTAATGGAAGTATCCTGCTATGCGTAAATTATTACACTGGTTTAAAGGAAGAACTTGAAGCTCATGAGTACCGTTTGCCGTTACCAGAAGAGTTAAGTTAAGATATACAGATCTGGAGCATTTGTTAACAAAATGTTTGTTTGAAATAACTGCTCATAAATTTACCGCCTAAGAAAATATGTAAGCTTTGATATTAATAGAAAGTTTACTCGAGTGAAACTTTATACAGCATCTGATATATTGAGACACATAGTTCATTCAACAACACGAATGGCACACATTACATCTGTTAGGAAGTTAAATATTGGTTAAGAAGTACCCTGCAGTGTTTTTAAACATATGCGGTTTATTAAAAATCTAAACTCTAGATATAACACCTATCTGATCAGAAACAACATCAATATCGACTCTCGAAAATCGCACGTCAATTCATATACACTTTCCTAAACCCAGTTAAACAAAACAATATTATCAAGTTAGAAATGTCATATTCACATAAAACATTCCCAAGTTGGCCCCCAAATGCCCTGGTACGGCCGAGAGTGGGGAGAGTTCGCTCTCCCTCTCGAAATGCTCTCACATGGCCACGTATATAGCCTCTGCCAGAGAAGTCCTACTCACTGCCTTCTCGTGGCGGGGGTGTTGTTTACGAAAATGAGAGGACGAAAAGCGAATTTCCGGCGCTTTAACCGGACCCCAAATCAATGGTGCACATGGGCTCCAGTATCCTGCGGGAACAAATGGCGTATGAACCAATCGTTGGTCACCGGCTACCATGGGACTGCATCTCCTCACGATGCTCCACTGCCTTGTGGGTCAGACGTTCAGGTCAAAGGCTCGGGGTGTGGCCCCCTAAGAAAACCATCTGCTTCGGTTTGGGCACCCGAGCAGTATCACAGCCCTCACACAAATCAATTGAGATTTGTGTGGCGCATATGTATTTGGTGCCTCCCTGTACCTATACTTATGTGTAAATATAAATAAAATAATAATAATAATTCCCAAGTTGGCTTAATGTGTAAACAAAAACCGTTTAACATAAATAATATATATATTATATATATATATATATATATATATATATATATATATATATATATATATATATATATATATATACTCTCATTGTATATGAACGCAATAGTTGAATAATAAAACAACCTCAAATATATAGAGGAAATATCGTCAGGAAGACCGGGTATAACTAAAAAAAAAGTACACTTATGTTTATACATGTTCATATATGATACATACAATCAAACAAACACACACACACATATATACACTTTTAACATCACGATTATAGTCAATTGAATAGAATATTATGAAACATGACATTACTTTAAATGATACATCAAGATAATTTGATCATAATTTTTGCTTTTAACTTATGAATAAAAATGATAATAGTAAAACAGTATTTTTCCAAGGCATTTCCATATATGTGAGTTCAATTTTATAAATCTATCTACAAAAACTTTACAACTATAGTAATAGTATCTTAAATTATTACAGAATAAAGAAAAATTATATATATGAATAAACTGTAAATTACAATGTGAAATAATGATCGTTTTATATATTATTAGATAAATCTATTAGATAAATGGAAACCCTAACCCCAACATCAACACCACCACCACCACCACCACAACAACAACAACATCAACAACCACCACCACCCCCTAACAAAAAAGCTATTTGTTCATAATGTACTAACATAGAGAACATTGTAAAGAATAATTACAAGTTAAAATAATCATGGACAATGTTGAAACAATAAGCTATTATCTGTGTATGTGTATGTGTGTGTGTGTGTGTGTGTGTGGATTCTCAAACAATGAAGAGTATTCATTCATCCAATCAGTTCATATAGATGAGAAACGAAAAATAATAAGAATGATGATGATGACGATGATGATGATCACAGGGATATTCACAATGATAAGTAAAGAAACACCGATAAGTATTTGTTCTCTTCATCTCTGTGTTGAATTAAAACCAATTTAACTATGATCTATTATTGTTCATTATGTGATAAACAAACATACTGATAGACAATAAACATAATTGATATAGTCAGCAAAGAATGAAGAGAGAAATAATCATGTACAAAATGTGTGTGTGTATGTGAGTGTGATAAAATATTCCTTAATTGGTTTTATACTTCTTTGTTTATAGATTTATTTTGAACATTTAAAAGAACAAGTGATTGATCGTGGAAACCGGCTGCAATTAATGGCTGGTTATGTAACAAATAAACATAAAAACAACAACAGAACATAATGGAAATATGAACATTATTGGAATTTAAAATTACACATGAACTAACAATAGTCTAGTTAGTTAAGCACGCCTGGCGTGAGACTGATAGTTCCTGGGTTCGAATCCCACGAGACGGGGTCGTGGATGCGCACTGCTGAGGAGTCCAACAATGAACGAAATGGCCATCCAGTGGTTCCAGGTTCTTCATGGTGATCTAGCTTCAAATGACTCATGATCATAACTATTGAACTAGTTGAGTACTAGACAGATGTTTTGTCCTAACACAAGACACTTCAGTAGGCTCTAAGATCACTAAATCAACATTCAATGGTGGATAGGGACGACCATTCAGTAGTCACAAACAGTTTTCCAATGTTATCAAGGCTTTTAATATATGCCGAAAGTATCATTCGTGATATAATTGATAAAATCTAAATATCACCACAAAGACATGTAAAACGAATGTGTAGATATTTCTGGCAAGACTCCAATTTATAAATGACCTTTGACCTCATTTCTGAATAGGTTTGAAATTCATTAAATGGTTTCGTAGAAAGAGTCAGTGAGTGAAACTGAAGTGATTCGACGACTATACAGAAAATATTATCTTATATATTGACTTCCAAGGAGTCTACAACTAGAATCAATCACATGCACAAGTGTGGTGTGTGCTGATGATCTCGACAGATAGTAGTAGTATATATCATCAATCGAAAGTCAAAGACCTGGTGGCAGAAAGTTAAGAAGATCGAAGAGAAGAGAACGACAATAGAAAGTGATTGATATAGAATGGAAGGAACAATCAAGTCTGAAACAATTGATTGACATTTTTCAAACGAAGTGTTTATTGTATGGTTTACAGATTTTACTAAGATTCTGTAATTTTGTGTTTCAATACATTTAGTTGTGCTTGTCTCTGTTATCGTTTCCTATACTAGAATGGTTCAAAATACCCAGATTAGGAGCATGTTTAACTGATGCTTTCCAATAAGGAATGTCTACAACATCAACCTTTTAGTTTTGATTCAGAGATTAACTGAAAGATAGGAACTAAATGTTGAAATTCTGAAAGACACGTTAAAGATCTCTTTGATTTTAACTAATTATATTGAGAAAGTGTACAACCGTATGAAGGGATAGTTCTTCTATGAAGGGGTGTTTGGTAAATCGGCTGTCATAAGCGCTGGAGGTATCTAGTTATTGACATCAGTTTAGATCAATTACATAGAAAATCTTCCGATCCTAATCGGCAATTCTGATGTAATAGGTGAAATCGCGCATTAAGCTACATTGAGTGGAACACTTTTTACTTAAGATATTAGCATAAGAAGCAGGTTGGTTAGAAAATGGTGAGATCAGTAAAGTGAGATTTAAGAGTGAGGCCGTACTGTTAACTGTAATGAGCTGTGACAGCGCTGATATTTCCTTCAGAGAAGTATCATATACAGAGATGATAAAGTTTAGAGTTATGGTCACTCAAGTTAGATGCTAAGAGCAGCACACTTTTCTTACTCTAGAGATTTCTCATTCAAGTACTGAGACATTAAAAGTAGATAGATAAGAGATCAAGATCTACTCGCAATAAAACCATGTGCGACATGCAGCTGACAGTTGTCCTCTCGACTACACAGTAGCACAGTAGGTCGCTAAGATCACTTCTAATCCAGTTCTAACCCTCATACCTCATAGAACAGTATCACTTCACAATATGGCTAACCGGGAAGTGAACAGTGTTATATGCATCAATCACTCCACTAGAGATCACTTTGTTTTCATAATCAAAACCCTGAAGTACATTAACTTCATAAACATAATAACAATAAATATATCATAAATAAACATAAGGAAATAAGCATCACATCAACACAAATACAAACCTCGTTTGGATGAAAAGCGCAACAAGTGGGAGTTCCAAATTGTTCACGACTAAAATTATTATTGTTAGTAATATTAAAATTTTTGATAGAAGAATGTAAACTACCATCTTGAATACGATGTAATGAAATACTTGATTGACCACGAATTCCAGCCAATGCAAGATGTGCATGCGGTGATGATAGATTAACCTAAGTAAAACAAAGTAATAATACATACATATGTATAATAAAATGAAGTTTGGAAATTCGGCAAAAAGATCTACGTATTTATTATTACAGACCCAAATGCCCTGATATGGTCGAGAAATCGTTATCATATGCTTCAAAATTCATTCTGTAGTGTGAAGCTTATAATGAAGCATGATTGACAGTAAGTAAATTATTAGGGTGACAGGGTTGAAAACATTAGTGTGTTATTTTCAAGTAGAGTGATGTTTAAATGATAATTAAAACAATTAGTTTTCAACCAGTCAGTGATCTAAAGCTGTAATCCATAGAACAGTAAAACAATGTTAAGAGATGCAGTCCCATGGTAGCCAGTGATTAACGATAAGTTTATACGCCATTTATTCCCGCAATATCTTGGAACCCATATGCACCATCAGTTTGGAACTATGGTTTTCCAACTCCCCTAAGATGAATTTTCCGTGACCACTTACCCGGTTACAGTACCAGGTTCAGGTGTAGGACTTCCCTGACAGTGGTTGCATACATATGACTATGCGAGAGCATTTGTAGAGGGAGAATGAACTTCCCCTGCTCTCGACCGTACGAGGGCGTTTGTAGGAATGAAGGAATTCTCAGTATAAAGAGAACTGTGAGACAATATTAAAACTTAAGATCTAAAGGAAAACAAACGAGCGAATACATTTGCGTCATTCTAACTCATTCTGAACAATATCATTCAAAGACTCCGACAATCATTTATTAACTCTGAAGAAATTGTTTGCACTATAATCATGAAATTCAAGTGACTTCTGAATAACATCTCCCAAATATACCACCATTATTCACTATGAATAGTGTATGACTTCATGCATTGATGCATTTCTGCACGTACAATTTTAACCAAATCATACATCAGCTAACAGTGAATCAAGTGCTTTGTCTTTTCTGATTATAGTGGAACCTTCAAGAGTTAGGTAAGAAAAAGACTCACTCAAATATTAATGATTTTCAAACAACTTACCAATAAATCAGCACAGTTAACCGATGAATTCATTGGTAATGATAAGCGTGGTGGACAAGGTAAACGTCGAAATCGCCGAGTTGTTGAAGAATTATTAATAGGATTATTTGTAGATGATCTTACCACTGTGGATATATATCTACGTGGATGATTTGATAAATTGATATGATCGTTACGAGTACTGTTGTCATTATTATTAGAATTCAATGAATTTGATAGAAGTGAAGTATTTGAAGTAATTGTTGTAGGAGTAATGTTATTATTCTCAGTTGGAAATGATAATTGCCAAGCACCAATTCCACCCATAGCACCAACAGCATATAATCGATTAGTTGATGAAAAGACAACTTTGAAAATTCTAGCAGTATCAGCTTGACTGTTGAAAATAAGACTAGAGAAGAATAAAAATACGAGATAATGAAATTATAGAACATATAACAATTGCATTTCCAAATATGATAAATATTTTCGAAACGGCCGTCCAGTGCTTCCAGGTTTCCAACGGTGGTCTAACATCAGTAGATTCATGATCTCAATAGTAAAATATTATTATTCAAGGAAATCATTATCAGTTAGTGAAGAATATTCGATTAAAACAGTACAGAGTTGCTGAATTTCATTGAAATTATGAACTATGTGACAATTTCGTTTAAATAGTATGGAGTAGATACACAAGACCTTTCGTCTAAGAGTCGAACTCAAAACCTTCGGTTTTGTGTACGGGCGGTTAACTCTCTTCCCATGTAGAATAGAGATGGTGTCTGATGTTACAGTAGTCTGGAAGGATACTAGTGGGTAAAACGGAAACATGACATCAATCCTGTAATATTATGAGATTTAGCTAGACGACTCGATCACTCCGCTAATTGTGTATGGCAACGTCAACCGATTTACATACGTATCAGGTTCTATGTTGCGAGTGAACTGATTAACTGACTGGTTAACCTCTAGACCACTGAGAAGACGTTCAAAGGTATCAATGTCTAAAACCAATTATCACATAATATCGTGCAATTCTCATTTGCTGTCTGAGGTAGATGAGAGTTTTCGGTGGGTACCTTTATCATGACTACATTCAATCACGTAAAGTTTTTGAGCATAGAGAATAATAGCATTAAAGAATGACGACAAAATTGTCACCAAATGGAACAATATTATTATTGAAGTAAGCAAAAGAACCTCCAATTAGAAGATCAAACCCTGAAAACTCAGACGATGAGATCGTTATCTTTTGAAAAAAATGTTTATGACAAAACTAAATGAAACGGGAAAAGTGAACAACTCTGAAGAATACCAACTGAAGTTATCGATTCCAACCATAGTTCTTTCAAATTCAAGTAAAGAGCTTGTAAAAAGTTAATGCACCTTATTTATGCGTATGCCTGAACATCGATTACCACGATGCGCAATGCTAAACGGTGTTAGGGATAATTGGAAGAAAGTTAGGGGCGGCCAAACCAAAACGTGGCATCAGTGCTTGAAGACACTAACTTCCGGTCTGAGCCATGTTGGTAGATGCAGACTACTTGGTTGGGGTCCGCGTGACTATCGTAACCAATGCTTGAAGACTCTTGGTGACATGGCTCACAATGGCGTCGGTGTCAGTCAGTAACAACGTGGAACCTCGTACGTACGTACATCAGTTCGAGTTGCCATACCACATTAGCACAGAGATTCAGTTATCGATTCAAATCCCATAGTGGTAGGGGTAATGAAAGTATAAGTAGAGATAGGGAACATTAAGGTTTGATGATGTTATTTAAGGAGTATAGTCCAGTGGAATAAATTTGGAAAGAAAATAAAGGACATGAAGAATTCAGAAGATTAGAGTTTGAGAGAACACAAAGAGTGGATGCACCTGCGCCATTGCAAACGATTTTGAGCGTCGGTGTATACACTGTCTTCCCTTAAACTAAGAGACTAAAATCGCTTCATATCTTTCTTTCTACCAACTAATTCTTTCTTCCTGTACTTTCTCCTTATACACAATCTTTCTTCTATATATTACCACCACTGAATTAACTACTCCTATGAATCCGGTGTTCATCTTGTTGTGCTAATGCTGTATGGCAACTTGGACCGATGCATATATGTGCCTGGTCCTACGTTGCAGCTGACTCATTGACTGCACCTTTTTTATTATACCTTTCAATGACATATACTACTATAAGATCTATCAATCTAAGGAGCTGAACTCTGATTTAAGATTTAGAATTATTGTTTGTAAAAAAAAACAAAATAATTAAAATATAATTAACTTACTTATCATTGCTACTACAACTATTATTACTACCACTACTACTAATATTATTACAACTAATATGATTCAAAGATGGTACACGTATATCCCAAACACGTATACCACCATCATTGAATCCAGCAGCCAATAAATGATTATCTATACTTTTTGTTAAACATGTAACTGATGTATCTGATCCTGTATTAATATCTCTTAGTTTTGATTCACATAAACAATCCCATATACGTATAATACGTGTATCACCGGATACAATAAGTTGATTTGCTTGTTGACTCCAATGAACAACAACACCAACTGGATAATCAGTTTGATATAAATCTGTTATACCATTCCTTTGAATTATGTAATGAAAGAAAAGATTCAATTATTATTATTATTATTACTATAGAAAAGTTAATGAAATGAAGAGACCACATGAAAACATACAATATAAAATTGTCGAAACCGAATGACTTTCTGTACCTTATGATCGATTATTAAAACCTATGCTAATCATCATGAAAACATTCTTTACAACTATTATGCAAATCAACCATCCACCAATTCTCTGATTGTAGATCATTCCTGAACTTAGTTTAAAAGTAATTTTATAAGAGTTTTCATTGTGAAAACAATATTGATATATATCGAAATCTCCACTCTACATAGTCAAAAGAATATGTTACTATCATCTTAAAACACTCTCTATACTCAATCTCCTATAAAACCATATCCTACTTGAGTGTAAGTATCTATCTCCGAGACAAAATTAGAAGGGAAAAATAAGAAAAAAAAATCAAAAGGATACCATCAACTGAAGGAAACAGATGAATCCGAATAACCATTTAAGTGTTTTCTATATTCACATGAAAGTTGTGTATATTGTTCTCTATAACATTAATTCAATGAAACTGTGCACAGATGATATTACCATTCAATTTGAACTAAACTTTACAAAACTTTAAACGAAAAATTATCAATGCCAGTTCGTGAATTTATAACCCCCCCCCAAAAAAATGGGAATCGAATTCAGGATCTCCAGATCATATAGAAAGTGTTTAACTGACAAATCATCAAGTTCACATCCAATAGTTCACAAATCTAATATCAATTTATTTATAGTATTGTGTAACTATCATTTAATCCTATTAATCGGTAACTACCTCAGTTCCGACCATGATCAAAATCTATTAGTAATGAATTCTCACTAGAATTTCAAGAATAAACTCTCGAAATAAGTTTTTAATAGGTAGATGACTATTGTCTCAAACGTAGTATGCAAGTTTCATAGAGTCCACTTAGTTTAGAACACAGAAATTTATAGGTATCAATGCCGGTTAATTATTTACTATGAAAAAATTGTTAACATTAAATAACGAAACATAAGAAATAAAATTTTCTAGCCATTGAAATATGACAAAAAAGTTCTTTTCCACGGAATAGAGTTGTTAATCCCATGCCCAACCTTCCTCCTTTATTTAGGCTTGGGACCCTAGAAGAGTTCAAGGTTGTGCTGGTAATCAGACGGAGACATCGAAATACTGAATAGGATTTGGGGAAGACTGGAAAAAAAAGTCCTTGACAGAGCTAGCTGGAGAATCCTAGTCGGCGGCCTATGCTCTACTAGGAGTGACAGATGCAAAGAAGTGATACAAAGATAGCATTATTTCTTGCAGATCCATTAAAAATAAATGGAAGTTATGGCAATGTGATTATCACTACAAAAGTAATCAATACATTATACTCAAAAGTCTCTCTAGTGAAAATTACTTCTAACGTTTAAGACAATCAAGATCCAGGATATATTATTACCACATGAATCGAGATTGTTGATCTTGGAGGTGAAATTCAGTGAAAATACAAGTCGCATGACATTTTGTACAAATATTATTATATATTATAACAAAGCCTTATTTTTATTTATGTATTTGAACAAATAGATACTGGTACGAGGAGGCACCAAATACATATGCACCACACTAATCTCATTTGAATTGTGTGAAGGTTGTGAGACTACCCGGACACCCAAACCGAAGCAAGTGTTTTTCTTAGGCGGCCATACCCAGAGCCTTCGACCTGAAGGTCTGATCCACAAGGCAGTGGAACATCGTAAGGAGATGCAGTCCTATGGTAGTCGGTGACCAACGATTGGTTCATATGTCATTTGTTCATTCAAGATACTGGAGCCCATGTGCACCGTTGGTCTGTAATCAGGGTTTTCCAACTCCCCTAGGAGGACCCTCCGTGTCCACGAACCCGGTTAGGGCGTCGAACATTTGCTCTTCGTCCTCTGGATTTCGTAAACAACACGCCCGCCACGAGAAGGCAGTGAGTAAGACTTCCCTGGTAGAGGCTATATACGCAAAGACTAATGTTCGCTAACATATATTGTTCTAAATAACAATAAGGGAATGTTTCAAATCGAAAATTATATATATATATATATATATATATTCAACGTAATAACCTTACCAAGCAGTTAGGATTTCAGGATCTTGACCAAGATGATGTGTATAATTACGCCATATACGAATGTAACCGTCATCTGTTGCAGTTAGCAACAAACTTTCCTCCTCATCTGCATTTATAAATTCAATATCAGTGACGTATCCAACACGTGAATATCTAAAACAATTAAGCATAGTAGGTGTAAAACATATGACGAAAATAATTTACAGTTCAGATGGATCGCCTCTTTTGGTTCTCTGAATAAAATAGTCAAATTAAGAAGCTTTTATTTTCATTCTGAACAATATTTTCAGATTCTAATTCATGTAGAAATGGGTTATCAGTTATTTCTCAATCTCTGGATCAATTTATGCTGGTAATCCTGTTTGCAATTGGCTTAATTTGTAAATTTACTTGTCTTTGTATTCTTGTTATGTAGTTAAGTTGATTGATCTTTGACTATGTGATTAACTAAACGTTTCTGTATTAAACCTGGTATGTCGGATCATGTTTTTAAAAATGCTTAAGCATTTCTTAGAATTTCCAGGTTCCGAGCTCTCGAATTCATGTTTGTGACTACACATGTTGTCAGTCAGTCAGAAACAACATGGAACTTCGTACGTACGTAAGTACATCAGTTCGAGTTGCCATACCATATTAGCACAGAGATCCAGTTATCGATTCAAATGTTGATTCACATGTTGACTGGTATTATATAGTGAAAACATAATGTGTCATTGTTGTATCCCGATAAAAATAGTGAATGATAATTCTTGGGATCCATTTATGAACCGATATTACGAGTATATTTTTATCATATAATTGTTACGTCACTAATCTGTTCATATCCATGTCCCTCTTATTATGAGTTTTATTTTGACCTATGAACTATTATTGTACGTTTTACCATTCTTCAGTTATGCCCTATCTATTGATTGCTATCTCCCTCGTTCACAGCCACATCTGGCTAATTCTTGTACAAATGTTGTTTCATATTTTATTGATACGTTGTGGTCTGTTTGATCGGTATATAAACTCAGTATGTTTGAAATATAACGATTCATATCACCGAGGCTGAGATTTGTGTTCTGGACTCAAGTGGCTGGACTAGACAGGGAAACAGGACCAATCAGGACTCTAGACTGCTCGCACGTATTTTATGCGCCACTGTTTGGATCGATAATACACTGCTCTCTAATAGGCGGATCACAAGATATAACAGTCATTTGGCTGCTACTTTGTGCTCGTTTCTTGAACAACAATGAAAGCTCTACACAGTTTAACCAGCTGGTTAACTGTAGAAGGACTAGCAGTTTGCACCTAACAACATAGAGAGATAGAATATAGGTCAATAGTAAATGACTACATAGCACGTTGGGACAGAACACTTCAGTTGCGGAAATTAAATGAATGGATGAGCAAACCATCTGAACTGTTCACTCACCGTCTAAGTAGCAAGCAATTCTATCGTGTCAAAATTATCATATTCGATTGGTTTTACACACAACAACACTTAACCATATTTTACATTTCGACTAATTACCAATTAAAAAAACACCGAGTGGATCTCAGATGAGCAAAGCATATTTTATGACTTAATAGAAAGAGTAGGAAATATTACAAGTCATATATATATATATATATATATATATATATATATATATAACTTTCGATCTATCTGTCTGCAACACAACTAAACACCCTTGAGTTCCACAAAACATTTTTTTAAACAAATTCACTTCTAATGTGAAATTTAATTGATGGTGGTGACTTTCTGGTTAAGGAACTAACTCAGTTCCAAAGTCATGGAATGAGTCGATAATCGACCCTATCTATAAAAAAGGCTACCATAAGACCGGATCTCCTAACGGTGCTCCATTGCTTTGTGGATTAGATCACTAAGTCAAAAGCTCCAAGCGTGACTACCTAGGAAAACCACCTATTTGCGTTTGGGCACCCGGACAGTATTCCAAACCTTACAAAAATTGAATGATTTGTGTGGCACACATATATTTGGTTCCTCTTTGCACCAATGTAGAGTAGAGCATATCTTTTGTCATTGATCGTACAACTGCAATAGTTCGTATCAACTAAAAAAAATCAGTATAAATCATAGTCATCAATATTCAATTCAACTTACCCATCTATAGTTGAAGGAAAATCAGGGAATAATGATGATTTTGTAGTGAATGTATTAATTGAATGTAAAAGTTTTAGATTTTTGGTTGAATGTATTGTAAGACCTTTACGTTCTGAATTAATCATCACTAAATGAGGTTGATATGGATGAAATTTCACTTGACTTGATATAGAACAAATATTATCATTACTATTATTATTGCCATGATGATTATAAAAAGCTATAGGATGTAAACAATAATCATCTAAGGAATTATTTATATTATTATCACCACTGTCATTGCTACGAAGACTAATACGACTTCTACTCATGTTACTACTACCAACACTACTACTACTACTAATATTATTAGTAGTATTGGTAGATGTTGAAATACAAAATGAAATATTTCGACTGATTGTAGTTGTTGTAGTGTTAGTATTTGAAGAAGATGTAACTATTGGATGTGAAATTTGTCCAGCAACACGTTCCCATTGTAAACGTCCTAGATGAGATATTTTTCGTTGTTTTTTTAAACGATTCACACGATCTGTATAAGCGACTGCTTTTGGATCAATAGAGATTGTACCCAATGAGACTGGTTCATAATCTGTGGATAATTGTTACAACAATAACAAAAGCTAGTTAGTAGTACAGCGAAAGGTAATAGTCATACTACTAACAATAAGTAATGTCATATCAACACTAATACAAAAACAATAATATCAAGACAATTGACCGTGGGCTAACAAATTGAACCAGTGGTAGGATTTCCCTATCATGATGGGACAACCAAGAAATATTGTCTGGAATACTCACTTTCTTAAATTTTTCTGTCGCAAGTAGATCAATTGAAAAGCGATGAAACTAAAAGTACCAAGGTGAGATCCGAGGTGTAACATTAATAAGCTGCTAATTTCAGACAATCAACTCATACAAAGATGTTGGCTTCCTACAATGGAAGGAAAAGGTTAGAAAAGTACGACCATGGAGGTAACAGAATTCATCTTATCTCACGAATTGCTCTCGTCTGTAGAAAGAACTTAAATGTAAGGAGTTAACTTATCAAGAACTATTCATATTAAGATCATTTTCTCAACAGCCTGTACCACTTGTCCTTTGAACAAATAGTCAGTCAGTCAGTAACAACGTAGAACTTCGTAGGTACGTACATCAGTTCGAGTTACTATATTACATTAGCACAGTTGTCGATTCGAATCCCGTAGTGATAGAGGTAGTAAGAGTATAAGCAGTAATCGGAAAGATTTGATTTGAAGATGTCATTCAAGGAGTATAATCCAGTGAAATAAATTTGGAAAGATAAAAAGGAAAGGTACATCAAGAATTCAGAAGATTAGAAGCTGGGAGAACACAAAGAGTGGATGCACTCTTTGGACAAACAAACTTATCCCCTACTATTAATCAAGTTCGCTATTCAGGTACCCCAAGAAGTACCTTTACAAGATATGAGTAAATGAGAAGTGACAATCACTAACATTTATCTCCTCATGAAGGATAAAAGCACTGGGTGTAAATGAGAATCAAGCCTACACGACTCAAGTCGGAACAAATGGATAAGACACTCAATATATGTAGCAGAATAGAGAGAGAGAGAGAGACGATGAGTGTAAATATGAAACTGAGACAGAATTTGGTTCATGATATCTAACACATTTGAAACTTGATCACGAATATGGCGTCAGGTTGCAGAGAAATGGTTTGCAAGTGCTTATCAAATAGATTATTCACCGTCATAGTGTTCACATTCACGATAAAAAAGAATGAAACATAATTCAAGCCATCAAAAATCAAAATATAATGAACTGGTTGTGTATTGTAAAGCGGTCGGTGGTTTGTAGTTGAGTTTAGAACGATGAGTGTTGAGTTCGATTCCAAGTGTATGTAGGTAAATCGGATCAATAAGCTTTGCCAATAAAAGGGAAATCATATTCATAATAACATCCATAGTATGCCACCAAATATTTACCAATCATCAAGTCTTAGGTGATGTGAGTGTATCGCTTCGAATTGTCCAAAAATATAAGTAAAACCAGATGATAAAATGAAAACAAATGTAAGAGTAGTGGAAGTAGTCAACATAACAGTAGTAGAAAGAAATATCAGCCTTACATAAAACAGTTGAAGACGGAATGTGTATTTGAAGTAACGTCTGAAAGGTAATCTTACCATTCAGGAATAGGAATACAGTGGTCTTGAGTGCTGTTAGAGGTATGAGGGCCGTTATCACTTCCCGGTTGCCCACACCGTGGAAGGGTTCTTCTGGAGGTACCTGAAAAGGAAATTGGATTAGAGTTGGTCATAGTGACCTGAGAGCGTGACCGCAGAGCCCAAGGGACAGCTGCTTGAGGTCGGTCACACACGACCTTTTTATGAGTGATTTTTGTGTTAGCTCCGTACTTGTTGAGTCCTTACCGCCGGAGACGGATATCCGTGGGATAAGGCGAGGTGTGCATTTTTAGGGTCGACCTTTTCTAACCCCACCCCTCCTTGTGGGAAGGCAGCATCGCTGTCATGCTGGTTGTCTGAAGGAAACACCTTACTGCTCTCACATCTCTGTACAGTCAGCAGTACGACTTCGCCTTCGGACCTTGGTTTTGTTGCTTTTAGTCTTACCGCTCTTCAACCGACCTGTCTGGCATGGTAGGACCTTGAGGAACGGTTGTTCCAGCCAGTATAGCTCAGTTGCTTCATCACGATAGGCAAGCCCGACCACCACGTCAAGGTAGCAACAACGGTCAGGTTACCATTCAGGACTTAGAAAAAAAGCAAGAATGGACGGACACTGTTCCAAATCACCCATTGTATATATCGATTGAGTACACTTCAACCTAGTGTTCTATACATACTAATATAGATACATACAACAGTCAATGACTTCATGACCTTATACTTACATCATCCAACATCACATGTTAAAGGATGTAGTGTCTAGGCATGTGTAATAAATTCCCCTGTCATCAATAGTAGCTTAATCGACAAAACTTCCCAACAACACCAGCTGATTTGCTGTCGTTATCTAACAGAAACTGATCAGCTCACATCAACAACGAGTGATGAAATCGAAATTCATATGCAAAAAAAATAAAGAATAATGTCAAATAGTTACCGAAGGAGCTTTTTGAGGTAGTTTGACTTTTTGATTGTCCATTTTTCAATTGCCCATATTTAGATAAAAGTGGACGAGTAAACCACCGACAAGACCAAGCAAAAAACTGTGTATGTACAGTATCTAGGGATGACGGGTAATTACTATTACTACCACTACTAATAGTAGTAGTGGCCGGAAATCCAGATGTTACCTAATCATAATAAAAACAAAAAATATTTTCAAACATTACTCAATAATTAAGTGTCAACGTATGCTAAACTGGTGTCAGTCAGTCAGTTACAACGTAGGACCACGCAAATACATGCATCGGTTCAAGTTGCCACACCTCATTAGCACAACAAAATGAACACAGGATTCATAGAAGTAGTTACTTCAATGGTAGACGTAACACGTGGCCTAACCATCTCAGTCGATGAAGAGTCATAACTGATCGTTTCCTAATAGCCTCCGTCTAACCTCGCTATTACTTACCCGTAAACCCCAGCAGATGCTGGCAATTTTTTTAAGACATATGTGACCAAATAGTAGTAGCTTACGCGTATCCTCTACCCTTAATGGGCACGTTTCTCTCGTACAGGTTTATGTGTAATTGGTCCGGTCGATAAATCACTAAGTGGGTTGGAAAATTCTGGTCGGCGGCCTATGCTCCATTGGGAGTAACAGGCGTAAGTAAGTAAGTAAATAAGATTGGATGATCTTACCACACATCAAACTAAATATGAATATTACCAGTCAACTGATTGAAAAACAATTTTTTGATAAAACGATTTACAGAAAAGAACTTACAGTGTTATTAGAGATTATTGTATTAGGGAATTGTGGAGAATTTGTGATAGATACACGTAACCGTTGATCAGTTTGTTGATGTCGTCGACCTGGGAATTGTGCAGAATGAATAAGGGAACTAGAAGAGGAATTTGTAGTGGTCACTTGTAATGCAGAAGTAGTAGTAATTGGTGTAATACAATTAGAACTTAATTCTTTAATAGAAGCACTAAAATAAATAAATAGACAAAAAGTTTTGTAAACAAAATCACATTATTTAATCTATGAACGATTTATGGTTAAGTATGTAAATTGCTGGATACCTAACAATAAGTGTAAAATATATATGTGTGAGGGCTGTGATACTGCCCGGATGCCCAAACCGAAGCAAGTGTTTTTCTTAGGCGGCCATACCCAGAGCCTTCGACCTGAAGGTCTGATCCACAAGGCAGTGGAGCATCGTGAGGAAATGCAGTCCCATGGTAGCCGGTGACCAACGATTGGTTCATACGCCATTTGTTCCTTCAGGATACTGGAGCCAGCCCATGTGCACCATTGGTTTGGGGTCCGGTTAAAGCGCCGGAAATTCGCTTTTCGTCCTCTCATTTTCGTAAACAACACCCCCGCCACGAGAAGGCAGTGAGTAGGACTTCCCTGGCAGAGGCTATATACACGTGGCCATGTGAGAGCACTTCGAGAGGGAGAGCAGATTCTCCCCACTCTCGGCTGTACCAGGGCATTTGGAGATAATCGAACAGAAAACATAGTAATAATCTATAATCTCATTAGAGACCAAAACATGATCATCTTCAATGGTACAGATTTCTAACTTCAATTAACTCTTGTGATTTACCATCTCTCTCTCTTTCTCTCTATGGAGTTAGTTGATAAAGTAAACTCAATCGATAAGAATTAAACAAATCTCTGTCACAGAAAAAAAAAAAAACTTACTTTTCTGAACGGATTGAATTGTTGTTATCATGTGTAGAATTCAATTCGTTTACAGTATTTGATGCATTGTCAGTAGATGTATTACTACTTGTGAATGATGTATTCAATGATGAGATTAAAGCTGTATCCTCATATGTTATACATTTATCATTTGTATCATCATTATTAGGTGAATTGTAACAAATAGCTTGAAATTCAGCCTTTTTGATAATCAACAGCGAAATGATGAACAACAAATAAACAATCAATAAAAAGAAATCATCGGTGAAATCAAAGTTTTAGAAAGTAATAAAACGCAACATGAAACATTTGTAATTTACAACTTGAACTGATTTCATGTAACTCAAGGAAAAATCAACAACTTATTTAATCAAATTATTTCATTTCGCTCCAAAGACCTTTATTCCTAAAAGTAGTTCGAGTGGTGGTTTAGTTGGTTAAAGAGTTAGACTTTCAGCTACTAAGTAACACGTTTGAATAGATGGCTTCATCTATTTCCGTTTACGTAACTAAGCAGTAAGATTAGTTATTATGCTTAATTGATAGCTTAAAGATAAGTACACGAATCTTTATACGTTGGTTGAGTCCATAACAATAGACTTATGACAATAATCATATGTTTATTTAATGACTGACTAATTTTGAGACGAATTCTAAAAGTCAGAATAAGAAGCTGTGGAAAAATGCAGTCAATACAAAAGAGATAATAGTCTTTTACTACCATGAAATGGTTTGAAACTGGAAATATAGGAAATTCCTCTACAACTTATTCGTCAATCAGATCATGAATATGAACTACTGAAAAGTTTCAAGTTAAGAGGAAACAATTGTTTTCTTAACCAATGATTAGATGTCGCACTTGGGACTATCTACTTAATAATCAATTTATTTCCTAAATTTCATTTAGTATATTCTTTATGGACTACAGTGACAGACTTTGTGTTACCTAGCAATAGCTACTACCGATTTCAAGAAATGATAGGAATATGTTAAAAGAAAGCAAAGAATCGGTGAGACTATAATTTATGGACGACCTTTGAGTGACGTTAAAGTGACCTTGAGAGTGTCTACCTACTTATTAGGGTTAAATGAGGGTTATAAAGCAGTTTAAGGAATAAGGATTAAGATTTACAGTTGATGGTTGGGGTTAGGAATTAGATTTAGGGTTTTCATCACGAACTGACGTCAGCTACAATGCCAAAACTCTATTTAGCCGAATGGGTGAATGAATTTCGCGCCAAAATCTCAGACCTGTTATCGTAGATCTTATTGGTTCGTCCATAAATGATAGTCTCGCCAAAGAATCACTACACCAAAATGTGACACCAGTTCACAGTGACCTTGTCCAATAGGTTACTCAAAGTCTCAAACTAATAATTAAGATCATTTCGTAAGCTCCAAATACGTAATTGAGACCTATCTATATCCAATGATTAGCGTCTTCATGGACTAATCCCCTATCTTGGTCTAGCCATCCATAGCTTTCTTCCAATCTACTCACTATAACACCACCAATCATAACGCGTCGAGGTGGTTGAATGGAAATAAATAATACATGATCCAAACATCTCACTCTCGATAGTAATTCAGTACCTCATCAATAAACTTGTAATGCGTAACTAGTACTCTGTGTCTAATTTCAGAATTGCTGACTCTATATCCTCAAAATACACGAGCAATTGTTCGAAGGTACCTATGATCTAATTCCAGTAACCTACGAATATCTCCCATTTTTAAAGACCACATTTTACAGCTATAGAGTAGAACGGAAAAAACTGCTACATAACAAACACGTCATTAGTTGGCGTAAAGTTAATTCACCAACATCACAAATGAAGTGAATAAGAGAAAGTCGACTGAGCTCTCTAAATTTGTGGTAATGTGGTGAGAGAACTTGCCCCCAAATGCCCTGGTATGACACAGGGTGGGGAGAGTCATCTCACCCCCTCGAAATGCTCTCACATGGCTAAGCGTATACAGCCACTGTCAGGGATGCCCTATTCACTGCCCTCTGAAGGCAGAATTGTTGTTTACGAAATTGAGAGGCCGAAAAGCGAATGTCGGGCGCTTTATTAGGGATGGTGAACACGGAGAGTGCACATAAGGGAATTGGCAAACACTGATTTCAAACCATCGGTGTATATGGGATCCAGTATCCTGAAGGAACAAATGATGTATGAACCAATCATTGATCACCCTCCATTGCCTTGTAATCAGACTGTTAGGTCGAAGATTACAGAGGTGAGTCAGTCAGTCATTCAGCTGCAACGTAGAAGCAGGCACATATATGCATCGGTCCAAGTTGCCATACCACATTAGCACAACAAGATCAACACCGGATTCATAGAAGTAGTTAATTCAGTGGTGGTAATATATAGAAGAGTGTGTATAAGGAGATAGTACAGGAAGAAAGAATTAGTTCGTAGAAAGAAAGACTTGAAGTAATTTTAATCTCTTAGTTTAAAGGAAGACAGAGAGAGTATACACCGAAGCCATTGTGATCTATTCTGAGCAATGTCACCAAGAGTCTCCAAGCATTGGTTACGACAGTCTCGCGGACCCCAACCAGGCAGTCTGCATCTACCAACATGGCTCAGACCAGAAGTTTTGGTTTGGCCGCCCCTAACTTTCTTCCAATAATCTCTAACACCGGTTGTACAGACGTGACCCCCTACGAAAACCATCTACTTCGATCTAGGCATCCGGATAGTATCACAGCCCGCAGATAAATCAAGTGATTTATATGGCGTATATATATTCGGTGCCAATGTAAGTAATTAAATACGGAGAACTTGAGAAAACGAAATCTCAGCACGGATTCGAAAAGCTCGTTTGGCCTTTGCCAACTTACGTCATCTATGGCGAAGGCAAGATATCCGTCTATCAATTAAGGGACGAGTATATTGCGCGGCAGTTCGTTCCGTTCTACTATACGGCTGCGAAACTTGGCCTTTAAGAGTAGAAGATATTCGTAAGTTACTAGTATTTGACCACAGATGCCTTAGAAATATTGCGGGTATCTGCTGGGATCACCGGGTAAGTAATAGTGAGGTTAGACGCAGGGTATTAGGGAATGATGGTAAATCAGTTGATGAGGTTATGAACCTTCATCGACTGAGATGGTTGGGCCACGTGCTGCGTATGCCTGAACACCGATTACCACGACGCGCAATGCTGACTAGTGCAGGGGATAATTGGAAGAAAGTTAGGGGCGGCCAAACCAAAACGTGGCATCAGTGCTTGAAGTCACTAACTTCTGGTCTGAGCCATGTTGGTAGATTCAGACTACCTGGTTGGGGTCCGCGTGACTATCGTAACCAATGGTTGGAGACTCTTGGTGACATGGCTCAGAATCGATCACAATGGCTTCGGTGTATACTCTCTCTGTCTTCCTTTAAACTAAGAGATTAAAATTACTTCAAGTCTTTCTTTCTACGAACTAATTCTTTCTTCCTGTACTATCTCCTTATACACACTCTTCTATATATTACCACCACTGAATTAACTACTTCTATGAATCCGGTGTTGATCTTGTTGTGCTAATGTGGTATGGCAACTTGGACCGATGCATATACGTGCCTGATCCTACGTTGCAGCTGACTGACTGACTGATAACTAATATACAATACCATAATAACATTAAATTAATGAAATCCAAATTTTACTACGTAATCAACACATTACATACCTTTTCACGAATCTACACAAGGGAGAAAAAAAGAGAAGCAAGAAAATAGATAATAAAGAAATTATCATGTCCATAGTTACTCAAATACCATACTAAGCAAAATCGTAGAACTTATTTATAGAGCAAGAGTTGTGAAACATTGTAAACTACACTGAATGATACCCATGTATTTTACACACACACACACACACACACACGAGTGATCACTTACGTAATCTCAACCACTGGCTAGAAGAATATCAGTAGTCTAGAAAAGTGCTGATGAGATCATGGTGGGAATAGAAGTAGTGCGGTGTATGCTACTTATGCTGACAGATAGAAGGAGTATGTAGCACTAATCCGAAGTGCAATGCCTGGCTTAGGAAATCGAGTTGAAGAGAACAGGATTGTAAACAGAAAAGAATTCTAATAACAACAGAATCATGAAGTGTGTAATGGACAATGGATGGAAGATGAGCAAATGATGCATTTAATGTATAGTTGTAATATTTAACAAAGGCATACTGTAATTTTGCATTTAACAATAAATTAGTTATTTCCAACAAGTCTTCGTTCACCACAGTTGTAGTGCTAGAGCATAAAATCATTAACCGTTGAAATAAGATGCATCAGAAAGCTGAATAATGGTTGAGATTGACATTTGAATCTATATTCGAAGACATTAATTTAGCAACATCTGGATGATTACTGAAAAACTTGTCATAACAAGAAATTAGGTCAAGTATAATGGTTTTTGTGAACAATGAACAATATATTTGCTCCGCAGTTTTCAAGCCTTTCAGTGATACCGGAAATCTGAAAGTATAGTGTTTTTAGTATTAGCCTCATTTCATGAGACGGTAATGTCGGTGGGAATGACACTATAGAGACTACAATAGAAGGTAGAAGAATCACAACTTGGGAAAACGAAATACATTTTGTTGTACGACCTACTGAATTAGAAGGTCCAGTTAAAAAGTTGAGTTGTATTGTCACGATAAATAAAATTGATCACTATATTAAATAAGTTTATAAACCAGTGAATACCAACCCAATTCAGCAAGATCTGAGATGAAGAACAAGTATCAACAGACTGGAAAGAAGGACACCTGATCAAGATACCAAAGAAACGCGATCTCAGCAAGTGTGAGAACTACAGAGGCATCACTCTTCTCTCAATACCAGGAAAAGTCTTCAACTGGGTACTGTTAAACAGAATGGAGGACTCCGAGGACGCTCAACTTCGAGAACAACAGGCAGGATTCCGTAAGCATCATTCGTGCACAGACCAAATCTCAACATTACGGATCATTGTGGAACAATCAATTCAATGGAATTCATCACTCTGCATCCATTTCATTGACTACGAGAAAGCATTTGATGTGGACAGGACCACACAATGGAAGCTTCTTCGACACTACGGCGTGCCTCAGAAGATAGTCAACATCATACGGAATTCCTATGATGGATTGAACTGCAAAATCGTGCATGAAGGACAGCTGACAGACTCGTTCAAAGTAAAGACCGGTATCAGCCAAGGTTGCTTACTCTCACCCTTTCTCTTTCTCCTGGTGATCGACTGTATAATGAAGACGTCAACGTCTGAGGGGAAGCATGGGACACAGTGGATAGCTAGGATGCAGCTGGATGATCTACACTTTACAGATGACCTGGCTCTTCTATCGCAAACGCAACAAAAAATGCAGGAGAAGACGACCAGTGTAGCAGCAGTAGGTCTCAACATACAAAAACGGAAAAGCAAGCTTCTCCGATACAAGGCAGCATGTCCCAATCGAATCACACTTGACGGATAAGCTTTAGAGGATGTAAAAACGTTTACATATCTGGGTAGCATCATTGATGAACACGGTGAATCTGATGCAGAAATGAAGGCATGAATCGGAAAAAACAAGAGCAGCATACTTACAACTAAAGAACATCTGGAACTCAAAAAATTGTCAACCAACACCAAGGTCAGAATTTTCAATACAAATGTTAAGACAGCTCTACTGTATGGGGCGAAAACCTGGAAAACTACGAAAGCCATCTTCCAGAAGATAAAGGTGTTTATTAACAGTTGGCCAGACACTATCAGCAACAACCTAATGTGGGGGAGAACAAATCAGATTCCAGCGGAGAAAGAAATTAGGAATAAGCGCAAGAAGTGGATAGGACACACATTGAGGAAAGCACTCAACTGCGTCATAAGCCAAGCTCTCACCTGGAATCCTCAAGGCCAAAGTAGAAGAGGAAGAGAAAAGGAGACAGATATGAGAAGAATGAACAACAATTGGATAGAACTAGAAACGAAGAGCCAGGATAGAGTGGGTTGGAGATTGCTTGTCGGTGGCCTATGCTCTATTGGGAGTAACAGGCGTAAGTAAGTAAGTAACCAAATCAAATAGGATCATTTAAATGTTTGGAATTAAAACAAAAACAAAAAGATGTGTATATAAAAAGTACTGAACCCACTACACGAAAACAGGATCAGGCAACTTCAAGTTAAGAAACTAACATCTAATGAATTAAGGGAATCTAATTAACAAGTGAATAGGATTGAATGATTCAACCAATAATTCTCAAAATGTTTTATTTGAAATTTAACCCATTGACAAGATCGTGGATGCGCACTCCTGAGGAGTCCCACAGTAGGACGAAACGGCCGTCCAGTGCTTCCAGGTTTTCCATGCTGGTCTAGTTTCAACTGACTCATGATCTTAACCATTGAAATTACTACAATCGTCACAAAACCCCTTCTGATATTAAACATTAAATAGACAAGTCTTTTTCACTAGTTCAATAGATACATATGATACATAAATGAAGGTAGTAAAAAAAATAAGAATATAAACATTTAAGATTTTTACCTTTCCATACAGATATTGTATTAAAATTGTAGCTAGACGAGAAACTTCTGGATAAGGATCTTGAGCTAATTGAATTAATGTAAGCCAAAATTGAACGTAGATATTTGTACTAGGTGTATTACCACTACCTTAAATAATATATAATTGGACAAAGAGAGGGGGGAGAGAGAGTAATGTTAAAAGAACAAAATACTGAATACATCGAGCATAAAGAAAAAAAACTAACATTTCTCATTAGAAATACACATAGTATACTGTATCATGTATTTTTACAAGCATATAAACAATAAATCATTGAATTGATGTGCATGCCCAAACCGAAACAATTAGCTTTCTTAGGGGGGTTATTTCTTAAGCCTTTGATCTAGAGGTCTAATTCATAAAGCAGTAGAGCAACATTAGGAGAAGTGTACCCATGACAACAAGTGAACAACAATAGATTTATACTTTATTTGTTCCCTTAGAGCCTGTAATTCATGTGAATCACTGATTTGGATTTGGAATGTTTTCGAACTCGTCTAAATGAATCGTCCTTATTCATCAATCTAGTTTAAGTTTACATGGAACGATTGGTTTTTCTCGTGTCAATTTCGTAAACAACAGCCCTATCGCCAGAAGACAGAATATGAGTAAGACTTTGATGATAGTAAGTATATGCGTGTGGCCATATGAGAGGATTTATAGATGAGAGAGTGAACTTTTTCCACTCCCACTCTCGACCATACCAGGACACCTGGGTGCGTTGGATTGTTAGCCTTACTACAATCAAATATTATCTTCAGTTGATTGACGCCATACCATTTAAAGGTTCCTCTCTCCTTCCCTATTACACATACACGCAAACACATATACACACAAAACATTGCAAAAATCTACCTATCGCTTCAAGTCAACGATGTTTTCTATGATTCATAACGCTTCTCAACATCAATCAGTCAGTTCAAGACATAGATGTATCAAATCAGTAAAGTGAAATGAACATATCAAGAGAAATGCCACAGTGGCATAAGTAGTAACAGTACCATCAATAATAATAATAATAATAATAATAATAATAATAATAATAATAATAATAATAATACTGAGAAGGATTAAAGATAGACAATATGATTGAGGAAAGTAAAAATGAATTCTCTCAAATTCTGAAGAGTGATAAACAGTGAAGGCATATTTGCCATTCCAATCAATTCACAGTCATATCACTCAGTCACTCAATCATTCTTCAAATAATCACTCAGACCTAGATCTCAATTTTCAATAGTCAATACACTATACACTCAAATTGGGAACTATTATTGCTTAAAAAAAGACATGTTAGCTACAAAAACGATCAACATACACTTGTTCAAATAACATGTAGATGAAAAAGTCAACTAAATAAATGCAATAGATACTAAATATGTCTATATAAAGTTAAAGTTAATCAAAGACGCGTCGCAATCTAGTACTAATATAATTTGGCAAATGTGGCTGCAATTGATACTTGACTACTAGATGAATTGGTAGGGTCAAGAGTGAGTATGGTTTGCTCTCTCTTTCTCCCTCTGTCTCATTTCTTAAAATGTCCTGATATGGTTGTGTTGATAGACTCTGACAGGAAAACTCTACTCACTGCCTTCATGTAGCAGTAGTATTTTTTTACGAAAGTTAAAGGGTAAAAAGTTAACGTACATCAATTAAACTAAATTGGTGAATAAAAATGATCCGCCTATATAAAGAATGAGAAAAACACTGACTTCAAACAAATAGGGTACATGGATTTTAGGATTATAAGACACAAAACCACACCCCTCTTATTAAATTGATTGGTCACTGAGTAAGTGAAGATTTATTAGCCCCGAAACACTATGACGACGACAACGACGACGATAACAGTGATGATCTAAAATACACTGGTTCATGTCAACGGAATACAAGAATATCGTATAATATACAGAAGAAAATATCATACTGGGAAAACAAATCAAATACTACGATGAATGATCATCACATTGAATCAAAATGGAAGTCATGATGAACAAAACTCAAAATGAGTAAACCAATCGAAAATTGAGTTTTCTTTCCATTATATCAGAAGTGAGTCAACAGTAAACTCTCGACATATGCTTCGTGCAAGGTGTACAGTCATTTAAAACTAGACGATCCAGGTTTGAATCCGCGGAAGAGTATCAGCTTCTTGAACATAGCAGGTACATACATCTTGATGATAGATAACACCTAGCATGATTTGCTAAAGACTACTCTATTCTAACCTATATAAAATTATTGTTCACCATAAACTGATCACCTTACATCATGTTACACACTCCAGTAGTAGAAGATGTATCTCCTTCACCAACTCTCCACAAACTTTAACCATAAATCTCATACTTACAAAAATCACCACTAAAATATCTCTTTAAGTCTAACCGTGGTTAGTAAATACAGTAGAAAAATATCGGGGGGGGAGGGCACATAAGAGGAGATGTTGAGAATACTATTCACAAAATAACCCATACTAACTAACTAACCAGTGAAAAACACTGAACCAGGATTGAAAACAGATTTACGTAGAATTGGCGAAGCTTGTGGTTGTGTATTGATTAAATGAGATTTATGATGAAAATTATAATAATAATAATTGTAGTTATGCTGTTGATCAACTTCTCGATTTGATGATTTTGTTAAAAACCAACCACTATGTAGATTGATATGATTAGAAGTTAACTCTGACTGACGAGATATGTGTAAACCTCTGCCTCCACCGTTCCCCGCACCTCCTGGTGGAGTAACTACACCTGTGTTTAAAAAAAAAGATTAAGGAAAACAAGAATAGATGAATAGTCTTGACGAAAAAATGCAGTGGATACATAAATTTATATTCTTCAAAACTCAATAACTTAAACATTGTATGTAAAAATATAGACAACTGAAGTTTATTTGAATATGTATTATATATATGCATAAACATATCATACATCAATAATTGCTCCACTGCCTTTTGGATCAGACCTCTAGGTCAAAGGCTTCGGACGTGGCCCCCTAAGTTAACCACCTGCTTCGACTTGGGCACCCAGGCTGTATCGCATCACACACACATCAAGTGACTTGTATGTCACATTTTTATTCGGTGCCCCTTTGTATCAATATTTAGGTGTTTAAATAATAATAATAATAATAATAATAATAATAAATACATGACTTTTCCGAAGAGTTGGCTTCATGCTTTTCATAAGAAGTGTGACAGTAAATAGCATGATCAATACGCAGAAAACTACCGATAGGAAAACTATTCGGAAATAGAAACTCAGTATCCGACATTAAATCATTTTAAAGCATCAAATCAGACGTTTAGTTTTCTTTCAAAATGCAAGCTCTTCTCTTTTACGGACTGTGAAATAAGTGCGCCTAAGATGATGAGTGGTTATGTCGTTTTTATCAATGGACAACACTACCTTTAAGATTCCGTGGAATCTTATATTTTATAAGAAATATACTCTCGTCTTTTTGTTTGAAATGTAACGACATTTTACATTTAAAAGATAGGATTTCGAATCTTTGGCCATTAAAATCGTTCTATTTCGACAGTCGGCATACATATGTTCAAGATGTTTAGCCATCATTCATCGTTCCCAGACCACTATCTGTTCGTTCAAATTGGTAACGCTTTTAAAAAGTGCTATATCCCGACAAAAATAATGAATGGTAATTTTTGAATTCATTTGTGGACCAATACTAAACGTACAATTTTATCGTATAATTGTTAGTTAGATAAACTATTTATATTCATGTTCCTCTTATTATAAGCTTTATTTTGACCTACTAACCATTATTATACGTTTTACCATTCTTGAATTATGCCCTACCTAATAGTCACTATCTTCCACATTCACAGCAACATTAGGCCAAATTTTGTACAAATGTTATTCTCTATTTTATGCTACGTTGTGGTCTGTTTGATTGGTATATAAACTCAGTATGTTTGAAATATAAAGATTCATATTGCAGAGGCTGATATTGGCATTTTGGATTTAATTGGCTGGGCTAGGCGGAAAACAGGGCCAATCAGAACACTTGATCGCTCACACGTGTTTTATTTATTTTATTTATTTATTTTAACACATAAGTATAGGTACAGGGAGGCACCAAATACATATGCGCCACACAAATCTCAATTGGTTTGTGTGAGGGCTGTGATACTGCCCGGGTGCCCAAACCGAAGCAGATGGTTTTCTTAGGGGGCCACACCCCGAGCCTTCGACCTGAACGTCTGACCCACAAGGCAGTGGAGCATCGTGAGGAGATGCAGTCCCATGGTAGCCGGTGACCAACGATTGGTTCATATGCCATTTTTTCCTTCAGGATACTAGAGCCAGCCCATGTGCACCATTGGTTTGGGGTCCGGTTAAAGCGCCAGACATTCGCTTTTCGTCCTCTCATTTTTGTAAACAACACCCCCGCCACGAGAAGGCAGTGAGTAGGACTTCCCTGGCAGAGGCTATATACGCATGGCCATGTGAGAGCATTTCGAGAGGGAGAGCGGACTCTCCCTATTCTCAGCCGTACCAGGGCATTTGGGGGCCGCACGTGTTTTACGCCTCCTTGATCTAATCGAAATCCACTGCCCTCTACTCGGCGGCCCTCAATATATAACAGAAAGCAAACAGTTCATCGCATAATAAATTGATTATTTGGAGGTCTAATTCATGTTGAGATATAGGTAGAACTTATGTAGTTACTATTCACCAGTTAACAGTATTAATTAGTGATCAAGTCCTTCAATCGCTCAGATATATTCAAATTAGAACCTGACATAAATACACGCATCGGTTGAAATTAACACACAACATCAGTACAGTGAGATAAATCAATCAACATCAAAACCAGAGAACTATAAGCAGTAAAAGTAACAATGATTAGACAAAAGATTACCGAAAGGGTATCCAGTCAAAAGTGTGTGGTTGAAAAAACCCGCACATTAATAAATCTGTTAATTTCAATCTATGTTCAATTACGTCACTTAAACTAATGAAAAACATAATTTTGTAAACGGTTAATGAAGAGTTTACGTTTAAAAAGAATGTTTGCGGCAACCCAAACAAATGGAAAAAATCATTACCGATTGCGAGTAGTGTAATGAAGCAAAGGGCAACTGCCATTATTCTAGCATATAGTCACACCGAATATAACGAAAACTGTCAGGTGCTGATTGTCAGTAATGAAGATAACTTGAATATTGATCGGATCGATGTTCCTTGTTTGATGAGAGTGCGTTTCGTCCAATTTCATAGTTTAAAAATCTTTCACTGAAATATGCGGTCGCCAGTTGAACATCCGCACTAGTATACCATCTTTACAAATTGGTTGATTGAGTTAGGCCAGCACTGAGAACTGGGTCACATGGCATCGCTTGCTGTATGATCAATCACTTTGTACCTCCTTTAACGATAAGTGTGTAGTATATTACACTTTATTTGTTATCATTATGGATCGATTCATCTGAGTAATGGAGATAAAATTTATTTATCAACTCACTATTTTTACCACATTATTGATTATTCATCAGAGATGGAAAACCACTCTAATTTTGCATTTTACATATTTGTGTGAATAACTGAGCAAATAAATTCACAAGAATTTACAATCATTAGAATATTGTATAAAGGAGATTGGAGTGCACGTACTTTGAGTCTTCGTTGTACAAATTAACCAATCTAAATCAGACCACAATTACAAACCTGAACACATTGAACTTTAGTTTCGACCTAGTATGAGACATTTCAGGTGTGTGAAATCACAGGAACTCGCATCAACCAAAAACAAAGGAACATCGTGCTCGCACAGGAATGCCCGATCTCTTGAACAGCGGTTGTGAAAACCTGTAAAATATAACAATTATAGAAATAAATAAATAATATATTTGTAATAATATCGAAAACCGACGCAGTCAAATCGTAACATTGACTTCCATTCAGCACATCCAATACTCATTGGGATATTACAAATATATTATTCATTTATAACAATCAACCTAATGCTCAATTTATTCGAAATTATCAAATCAAACCTTGGTAATGATACCTATAAAAATAAACCTTCATTTTTGTACGTTCGCGGAGCAAAAACGCAAAATACCGAACAGAAGACAAAAGCAAATCAAAATGTCCAAAAATAATGATTTGAACAAACAAGTTTAGAAGTTGAGTAAAACATCCAATCAGCATTATTCAATCAGCCAAATGCCTTCAGTTCTCTCGTAACAGTAAAATCCACCAGAAATATCGAATGATCACTCGTTTCAGACAATTGCCATGCTAAATCAGCAGTCCTAACAAATTATCTAGAACTATTCAGGAAAAAGATTGCCCAAAATATTTGACTTCAATGTGCACATCGTGGAAATTACCAATGAACGTGATAATTCACTGCGTAGATTGTATTAAATCAAGTTCATGGAATGAATCGCTTATGTCACTTTTGTTGATTTTCCGACATCAAAATCACTGGATATATTCAATATTGAGATCGGTACTGAGGGTGTGAAATTTCAAATAAAATATTTTCGAAAGCGATAGGCATATCTTTCAATGAGTCTATTACATAAGGTTTCTGTCATCCATTGCAAAAAATGCCTATTGACGACGAAAAAGGAAATTCACTGACTAAAGCATGATATGGTTTGAATGAAGGGATGTTTGAGCCGTCTGGACATCATAAGAAAGCAACGATGATTATTCTGAGATACATATTGGGTTCACAAAACAGTTGATAATACCGTATAAATCATTGATTAGACAGAATGTGTACATGAATAAGAAGAAATTACTAAGCGGTACGTTTGAAGTTTGAGTTACGATAACACTATCTAATATATATTGATTGTATATCGTTGAGTCCTAGTTTATAACTCATACAAAGCTTTAGAATTCATACTTTAAACAATATGGGTCGACTGTCAAAAAAACGAGCACGGAAAAGTCCTAACTCTTCAGATATTAACAATTCTGTTATTACCTATTCTTCTTGCTCCACTACTCCTTTTGTATCTGATAATGTTGGGACTGGTCTTACACCACACGTGCTGCTGGATGACTCTGTTTCTAATTTAGTAATGAGTTCCACCTCAAGATCAAAAAGGATCGATGATATGAAGAGTGAATTAAACACTCTGTTTAAGCAACTAAGCGACATGCGTTCTAAAGTCGAGTCACTTTCTAGCTCTTTATCAAAGCATGAAGATCTTGAGCAAGAACTAAAGACACTATCACCCTTAAAACTGCTTTTGTCAAAAGACATCGTTCCTGCGGAACTTGATGACATTATAAAAGCAGAATCTGTTATCGATTTTATCGCTAGTGAAGTTACCAAGCGAATAGTCTCTCGTAATAACGTGATTGTCTATAATATACCTGACAAAGTCCCCATTAAAACTGTAAGGAATTCGATATTAAAAGCATCTAACCTTCAAGACAGTCCATGCCAATGCATCCGACTTACTAAGAAGCACCAGAAATACTCGTGCCCGGTCTTGTTCAGGTTTGATTCTCATATATTAGCTGAACAGTTAAAAGAATCTGAGCGACTGATATGCGCGCTTACGAAGTTTAAAAACGCTCGCATAGTCTCAGATAAGACCACCAATCAAAGACTTACGCAAAAGCGTACCGTGAACGAAAATATAGATGTTGAGATCATAAAAAATCACGATGCATCAGCTGCTGGATCCACTGATACTGATACCCTATCTCATGTTCTCCAGTACTCTGATCTGCCAACAAAGAGTGCTAACTTACCTATTATGCCTGTAGTGACATCTGATAAGCAATGTACATCTACTGATTACACTAATCCGATAGTATCCAATTTACCACTAGAAGCCCATAAGCAAATACCTAGTCCTAATGCGACAGCTCTTAAAAACACTGTCAAGATTAAAAAGTCTATGCCACGTAAGAAGAATGTTTGTACAGAACCTTTTGGTTCTAGACCCAATAATAAAAGTATTACGATGGCCCTACTCAATACAAATAAGACTATACTTCCCGACACCATGCTTTACCCAACGCATCGTAGGGGAGGATATAAGGGCAGACCTGGTTCAAATGTCTCACAAGACGGCCACTTCAATCATTATGTAAGTAGGCCTAATACTGGACAGACCACAGTAAACCAACAAGCCTCACGAGTACTCTCAAACGCTTTAATTGATAAACCTGTAGGACGTAACCTCTCTCAACACTTTCCCATTAGGCAAGATGGATTACTAGGTTACCCAACATCAAACGTTTTAAATAATATACCAGTAACACGTAACTTTTCTCAACACTTTCCCATTGAGCAAGATGGATTACTGGGTTACTCACCATCAACCCAACCTTGTCTTAACTGTCCGCCTAGTCAAGTTCAACAAATTAATCCGCTTTATCAAAATAATGATTATTTTGGCCTTCAGAAATCCCTGGTCCCACTAGCACTACAATTTGCTCAAGCGATCGCCCATGTGATCAGTCAAACATAATAAACCACAGTCTATGCAAATCCAAAATACACGACATCAATAGGGAAGCTCTCGGTTTTTTTTCACTCCATACGCTCTTTCTAAATCTATTACTTATCAATGCACGTTCACTTCTGAACAAAATTTCAGCCTTGAGAACATTAGCCTTTCTATCCAAGCCTTCTTTCATACTTATCACTGAAACATGGTGCTCTCATGCAGTATCTGATTCAGAATAAAATATCCAAAACTATTGACTCTATCGCTGTGACAGAGAAACTAAGCGAGGAGGTGGTTGTATTTTATATGCTTTGGATACCCTAACAACTAATAGAGTTGAAGATAGTGTCCTGAATAGTTTACCAGAATCAGTCTGGATATCTGTCAACACCCTGAATCATAGTCTACTCCTTGGATGTATATACAGAGCTCCTGAGAGCTCAAATAATGGGAATAATCTTATTATCAATGCATTCATACATGCATCTGCTCTAAACTTCAATGCTAAGGTTATCACTGGTGATTTCAATTATCCTGGGATTAGCTGGAGTACCGGTAGCTGTCAGTCATGTAATGAGGAGTTCTCGGCAACCATTAACATGCCCTGTTGGTCACAGTGGGTTCGTACCCCAACTAGAGGTGATAGTATACTCGATCTAATATTTAGTAGAGATATTATCCCACTGTCTGTAAAAGTATACGATGAATTTGAAAGCAGTGACCATAAGACAGTAGTATGCGCTCTCCCTATATATCCCTCTTCTAACCGACCCATTCAAAAAACCTGTCAATATAGAGACCTTAAGCATGCCGACTGGGACCTCCTGCATTCACTGATTAAACTTTCAGACTGGGATAACTTTTTTTCCTGTACTAATCTCATAGATACTATCGACGAGTTCTATTTGATCGTTAACTCTTGTTTAGATTCTTCTGTACCTCTTAAAACGTACAGGTTTATTAAACCTTACGAATTATATATACCAGCTAAATATCGTAATAAACTAAGATGCCTACAGAATCGTTATTTCAAGTCAAACGACTTCACGGCAGCTGCACAAATAACAATAATTTTTAATCAAATTAAAGAGACATATAGGTTAAAAGCCATTAATGAGGAGTTACTAGCACTTAATAGTAACTCAAAAATACAAAACTTAACTCTACTTCTCAATAAACGCGCTAAAGTAACTCAAAATGTTGATATACCATGCATCCAGCATAATAACACTTTTATGTACGACTCTAAAACTATGGCAGACCTTTTCAGTGCTACTTTTGCGAATGATGTAGGAACCACAAGTGGCTCTGCTTCAAGAGTTACGTGCGTGACCAGCATATTCATAAAATCTATCTCCTTCACATGTAAGAAAATTAATATGGCTATAAATGCCCTTAAGCTTTCGCGCGGTCATGGAGCAGACGGGATTCCATCCTTTCACTACAAATACGGTGGTCCAGATATTCCACTTCTTCTTCTAAAGCTGTTTACTCTCTCTATGGAAACTGGTTCTTACCCTTACTGTTGGAAAACCGCGTACATCATACCACGTTATAAATCTGGAGATAAGACTGACATGAACAATTATCGGCCAATAAATATTACTCCAGTGATCTCTAGGATTATGGAGAAAATTGTAAGTGATGAACTTTCCAACTATTTACTCGCTGGAAACTTTATCAATGATACTCAACATGGATTTCTCAAAAATCGATCTTGCATGACATGTCATTTCGACTTCTTTAATTTAGTCTATTCTCTACGTAGCCGAGGATATCTAGTCTTAGTGCTATATCTGGACATTTCTAAGGCCTTTGACATGGTTAACCACCAACTTCTTATTGGCAAACTTGCATCTTATGGGGTTCAAAATCCTTTGCTAGATTGGATTGATTCATTTCTCAGCAATCGACAGCAAATAGTTAAAATTAACTCTTCATTGTCTAACGCTGTCCCTGTTAAAAGTGGTGTAACACAAGGTAGTGTCTTAGGCCCTTTGCTCTTTTTAATGTTTATCAATGACACTTGTGATAATTTTTGTGTAGGTAAGCACCTTCTATATGCAGATGATCTTAAACCAGTATATTCATTTTCTCCACATGAGCTGGAAAATGTGCAAACTTGCATTAAGTTGGAGCTTAACAAGGTAGCACAGTGGTGCTTAAAATGGCAACTGGAATTTAATACGGCTAAATGTGGATGGATATGCTTCGGCGATACATCACTTAACCTAGACCTTACCATAAATGGAGAAATGTTAACTAGGTTACATACAGTAGTAGACTTAGGACTTGGATACTCCCAAGACTTATCGCTTACAGAACAGATATCGAAACAGACCTCCAAGTCACAACGACTAGTAGGTTACATAATTCGAAACCTTCATAACAATGAATCACGAATTTTAATGTACAAAGTTTGTGTTCGACCTCTTCTAGAATATTGCACGTTTATTCTTAGCAGTGCGCGCATAAAGGATAAATTAAGGCTGGAATCAGTACAGAGACGATTTACACTTCGTATTCTTGGAGCTGATTGTTCCTTAACTTATAATTCTAGATGTAAAAAACTAGAGCTATACCCTTTATGGAAGAGGAGACTCAAACCAAATCTTATTTTTTTCTTCAAACTACTTAATAAATTATCCTTTACATCCAATCATGTAATTCAATATGCAGAGACTCCTTATTATGAAACCCGTAATTCCTTGGCACTTGTGAAACAAACTTATTCTAAATCATCTCTTCATATGAATTACTTTGCCTGTAAATTTTCTAGACTCTGGAATAACCTACCAGAACATATCCGTACGATAAAATCACTCCCATTATTTGTACGTTGCATCGATGCATATTGCTCCTCCGAAAATGCATTGAATGCTCTAGTACCCGCAAGTGTATCTCACTCCACAAGTGTTATTATAGGAACTTTAAATGTTTAGGCATTTTTATTAGTGCATTCTCTGGATAAAACCACCTACTTGCTGTCACTTTATGTTAATACCGTCCGCAGCTAGTTTAACTAATTTGAATATCATCAACAGTATATCACTGTGTCACATGACATACGCATTTTGATAGATCTGTTTGACAGATTTCAGTACTTACTACTTTGTTGTTCCGTGCTCTCTGTTTTGGTTTTAATTTCTCTAGTTGTAGATATTTATCATTAAATCGATCTGGCGCACGAAATGACCTTAATTACATCGTTTATAAATCAACAGACTGTCCAGTTAAGAAATATTACATGTTTCCGGCTGATGCATTGGATCGCTGTAATACTTAAGCAATTACTGAACTAGTAAACTTAAAACTCGTATCACATGTTTGTTCTGTACATATAATGATCTTATTTATATCAACTTGATCATGCCTGTAAACTGGCGTGAATTCTGTAATTATCATTTTTTCAGAATATAAATTATTATTATTACTATTATTATTATTATATTCTCAGTTATTTTAACACAGAAGGAAGACGGATGTTAATGAACAGGTATTTGCGAATCACGCTCTCAGTGAATGTACTCTATTATTATCATTATTATCACGTTTAGAAAAACATTTAATATGTGAAAACGCACATTGGATTAACAGATTTCAAGTAGATGTGATGCATTTTGTAACATCCAAACACACAATCATGACTGAATCGTCAATCCACAGTCCTCATTCTATTTTGTGAGGGAGAAAGGAGCACATATTGTGTTAAAGTCAAACGAATACAGCTCATCGAGGGTAATATATAGGATTCGGACAATGTCGCCTTCTAAATCAGAACAAACGCGCTTTCCAGCTGTCAAACACATTATCGAGTCGAGTAAAGAAGTGGTTTTGTGTGGGCTAATTATAAACACATAAGCGTTGTATGACAATAATCAAGAAACAGAATGTGTTTCAGTAGTAGATCAAGAAAGTAAGAATGGATACGAATATTCATCGGTATAGAATTACAGAAAAAATGAAATCTGAGATTATCGACTGATATTTACAAAAAGAACATTGAAGTTTGAGACGATTGATTGATATTTTGAAAATTGACTAATTACGGTTTGTTTCTCCGATGTCGGTGAGATATTCTGTAATTTCGTGTTTAAATACTTCCGATTATCCACACTCGTGTTTTTCTTCAATACAGAGGTGTAATAAATGAGTGTCCACTTGACCGGAATAGAATAGACAAAATATAAAGAAGTAACATAACGAACAATCGATGATAACCATTATGAAACAGAGATCACACGTCACTATCTCGCTAACCATCACCAACTGGCACGACAATGAATGGTGATGTTTTAGAGAAGTTAAGGTTTCGCTTTACCATATCAATCTGTTAAGCTGTACAATCGTATTGATAGGTGACTTCTTAGCCATGTAATAGCCTGTGCTATAATGGAAGAGTTTTACAAAATCATCAAACATAATCAGACTCACTGAAGTTGAGGACGATCAAAAAGATATGATGTTGCATTTAGAGATTCAATGATAATCGAAATAATCGATAAACTCTAAGTAAGTCAAGGATCATTTTATTAATGGACGGCTGATTCTCTAGTTTATAAAAATGTTTCGAATTACTGTCAATGGAATTGGTTCGGAATCTAATCCTCAGAACTGTTCATCGAAACATAATCAGCATATATCCACATATGTTATTAGTGCATGTTCAACTAGCTTCACATGCTAGCATAGACTTCGGATCATTCAATATTTGTGAATAATTGTCACAATGTAAGCTATTGCCAAATTGATGATCGATGTCACTATATTGTCTATATTCAAATACCGAATGATAGTTTCGTTTGTTGGCTCGGTTACAGTACAACCCAGCATTCATAAATGATTTTCTATTTGATATACTCGCTGAGGCAATCAGTCAATAGAGATCGCCTGTGTTAACAGTCTCAGAAAAAGGTGTGAAATTTCAAAGAAACAATCATGCACAGAATAAACCATTTGTCGGTCGGACTTGATCAATTTGATGACCTGAATTGGAGACCTCCCTGATATACCCAAATTGCAAAGAAGCTGGTCTATGAGATGAAACTTATGTAGTTATGTTTGTCAATAACAGAATTCCTCAGAATACAGTCTTCTGTAATATGACAACCAAAATCCAATATTCTTTCGACGACACTAGGTCCTGATTCTTAACCAATTACTCCGGATGTTCTTGGCCTACTTAATATTACACGGCATAAAAGCTATCATCAAGACGATTTATCACGGTTGCACAGACCAAAGTAATTGCGACGTATGATTATCCAAAACAAATCGACCGACTAACTCATTTGAAATTAGATAGTAAATGGTAACAGAGTTATTCATAACTGAAGCAATACCTTCTATACATTGACAGGCAAACTACTTGTTTTGATTTTAGTTTGTTTTTAGGAGAGTGGTAAAACAGTAGTAGTAGTAGTAGTAGTAGTAGTAGTAGTAGTAGTAGTAGTAGTGAAAATTTCTTTCATCTTTATTATGTGTGCGTAGTTCATCAATCATATGAATGCATTGGTAGATAACGACATTCCTTATTATAATTTAGGTTCATATTATGCTCACCACACGTTGTAAAATATCACATTAATTGATTTATTAGATAGAATATGGTGGTAGACAACAAGGAAGTATATTCTTTGATATTTCGACAAACAAAGACTGAGGTCAACAGAGCGTCGTTTTTTTATGAAAATCACGTTCTCAGATATTGTACACTTTTATTATTATTATAGTTGATTTAAGAAAAATACTTCTTGAGAGGAAACGCATATTATATTAGAAGAAGTGAAGTACATAAGATGCTAATATGTAATGTTCAAACGCATAATCGTGACTAAATTGTCAATCGACATTCCTCATTCTAAACTATTTTATGAGGAAGAAAGGAGCACATATTGTGTTTAGGTCAAACGAATACGGTTCATTGTGGGTAATGTATATGAGTCGAGTAATGTTGTCTTCTCAATCAGTTCGACCATACATTTCAGCTGTCAAGCACATTATGGTGTCGAATAAAGTAATGGTGCAAGAGTTTGGTGTTCACTCGACCAATATAATGTGACATGTATAAGCAATTAATATTGTCTTTGATTGGATCTTATCGAAAAGTTAATGGTTTGCTTTTATATGTTATTCCAAACGCAACCTGTGAAAGGACCATTGAAACGATCGTGAATCTGAAATCGCGCATCACTATATTGCCCACTGTCACTAACCAGCACTTTGTATAATGAAGGCGTTTCAGTGACGTGTGGTTAGTTCATTAATATTTCAAGTTTTTAACGTGTTGTGTTGTATTGATAAGTGGTTTATTAATCTTGTATTAGCGTTTAGCGAAATAGAGGAATTTTAGAACATTTTAGTTTCACTAAAGCTGACGTTAAACCAAATGATCTGGTGTTGGAATATCAACAACCAAATATTTGTAGATAGATAGAATTGGTTTTAACGATCTTATGCCAGTTGTCCATTGTAGCTGCATTTGATTCAACGTTCTCTTTTTACCATTCATCTCGATATAGTCTGAGACATCAACACAATGACCGCTATCAAGCAGGTGAGGACTGCTCTGATGTCATAATTTCAAGTTGTAAGCAGATGACTAGAAACGACGAAATGTGGTGGATTCAGGTTTTCGGACACATTCGTTGTTCTTGCTCGAGTAGAATTTACAGATTGAATGAGTTATTTTAGAGCTGTAAATATTTTTAAATGAACCTTGTTTCACAGTTCTGTTTTGACAAGTCCTATATATTTAGTCACTATTCAACACAAAGCAACATTTTCTTTACAGATAACTGCATTTATCCAGTAAATAGTGAGTTAACGTGTAACAGTGATTGATATAGCTCGATACACAGCACGTGATGTGGACTTTGCGCTGATTACGAGAAAACTAAATTATTCTCCCAGAAGATGCTTATTAGAATAACTTGATATTAGATGATAATAGGTGAGAGTGTGTAGCGTGGTGTCGAGTTGAGCTTGACTATGAACACCGCTACAAGACTACGTGCCAATAGACCAATAAGATTCCTGTAGGCCAAAAATCAGAAGGCAGATGATGGCTGTAGTCCAGATGTATTTGTTGGCGATCTCGTGGTATCGAAACAATACCGAGATCGTGCCAAATGAGTACAAGCGTGGTTACTGAGCGTAACCGAATTCGTACAAGTTCAAAGTCAACGGGAGAGTCAGTAAGTATAATGGCTGTCATTAGCACAGTTAAACAAACGAGCACAGCGAAACAGTCACTGGTACAATTGGTTATAATAATAATTGTTTTCATTGAACCAATCGCGTTCTGTTGACAGGAGCTCCCCGCTAGAAAGGGTTTACACTTTCGATAGTTAGCGGTTTGATTCGTGGGACCGATCTGCAGAACTGCGGTTGTAGGACGGAGGAAATTGGCGGAACAGGAAGTGATCGTTGATCCTCGAGTTGCCAACGAAAGTCTTTTGAGCAGAACGGTACCAGAAGTGTGCTGTATTTGTTGGTCGAATTAGCATACCACACCAGAGTGGTTTGTATCCAGAATCTGATGATTGCGTTCGTAGGGATGCGAACCAGACGTAGGATGAAAACACGTTGAGCCAATAAACCGGACGCGACCATAACGACCAAGCGTATGCCAGGCGAATTCGAGACAAGATAATCGACTGAGTGCGTTGACTAGAGCGTGAGTGGCCAAACCAGCTTTTGCCAAAGTTGACTGAAGTCGACGTTATCAAACGGACGATGGTCGGAGGCGTGGGCTCAGGATACAAAAAAAATCAAAAAAAGAAAAGTGTAGCATGCGTGTAGTATAGGAATAATTCTACACCGTATCCGTTGTTGATTGTGCGGTTAGTCGCGAAAGCGTACTCGGTGACCGGAACGTGAGACGGTAGTCTTGTTCGTACTTCGTGAGCCTGCGATCTCATCTGTGGTCAAGGGCGGCGTGGTCTGCCGATCTGGACGTGAGACGGAAGTCTCGTCCGTAGATGGTGCAGATGACGCGTGCTGTTGACCGAGACGTGAGAACGAGGTCTCTGATGTATCTAGCGTGGGATCCGATGTAGACGTAGAGATCCCGCTAGAAGGTTTGATAGGTCTAGCACTGAGTCTCAAGTTATCGGGAAGGGCACTGTCATCGACGTGTGCTGGTTTGAGACGATCAATGCTGACGATCTCGACGCGGCCGTGTCGATCAACCTTGAAGGTCTTTTCGTGACGAGAGATCACGTGAAAAGGGCCTTCGTAAGGCTGTTGTAGAGGTTTGCGTACCGAATCTACTCGTACGAAAACATGTAAACAGGTAGATAACTCTCGAGGGAGAGAGACCTGTTGATGTTGAATTTGAGTTGACACCGGAGACAGCGTTCGCATAAATGCAGACATTCGATGGTCGTAGTGTGATTTACCGAAGTCGCTACTGCTCCGTGGTGTGAAGCATTCCCCAGGCAGACGCAATGTCGTGCCGTATACAAGTTCAGCGGCGGAGAGTTGGATTTCTGCCTTCAAACTCGTTCTGATACCTAAGAGGACGAGCGGTAAGGTTTCGTACCAATTATCGTTTTCGCGTGCTCGAAGAGCACTTTTAAGTTGGCGATGAGACCGTTCGACTAAACCATTCGATGCTGGATGGTAGGCGGTGGTGCGTATGCGTTCCGCACCAAGCAGCCGGGTCAGTGAGGAGAATAATGCGGACTCAAATTGTTGTCCTCGGTCAGTCGTGACAGTCGAGGGACAACCGTACAATGCTATCCATCGTTCTACGAAGCGGTGAGCAAAGGTCTCCGCCGTGATAGACGTGATGGGAATAGCTTCGGGCCATCTTGTAAAACGGTCAATGCACGTGAGTATGTGATCATACCCATGCGATGGTGGCAATGATCCTACAAAGTCTATATGAACGTGATCAAAGCGAGCATCAGGCGTAGCGAACGTGCCAATGGAGGCAGCTACGTGCCTGTGCACTTTTGATCGTTGACACTGTAAGCATTGCTTTACCCACATACGGACATTTTTATTCATGGACCGCCAGACGTATCGTGCAGCAATGAGACGTAATGTGGCTGCGATACCTGGATGAGACAATCCATGAAGGGAATCGAAGACGAGACGGCGAAAGGTGGAGGGTACGATGGGTCGAGGAAGACCGGTAGAAATATCACATAGGATAGTACCTGAGCTAGTAGCTAGGGGTACTTCCTGACACTGAAGGGACGAAGATTGTGGTGCTTCTGTGCAGACAGGATCGTATGCTTGCGCGGCGGCCATAGCAGGAAGATCGAGCACCGGTAAGGTAACTGCATTCGTCTGGATACGTGAAAGAGCATCGGCAACATAGTTCGACTCGCCTTTAATGTGACGAAGGTCTGTCGTGAACTGGGAGATATAGTCCAAATGTCTGCACTCTCGTGGTGAGTAGCGGTCAGACTTGGTATGCAGGGCATACGTTAAGGGCTTATGGTCGGTGAATAAAATGAATTGACGTCCTTCTACTGCTTGCCGGAAATGTTTGATGGCGCAGTAGGCTGCAAGCAGCTCGCGACCAAAAGCGCTATATCTCATCTCCGTGGGATTGAGGCGTCGTGAGAAAAATTTAAGTGGTTGCCAACTACCGGAGATATTCTGTTGCATGACGGCTCCTATAGCGAAATACGATGCATCAACCGCTATACTGAGCGTGGCTGATGGGTCAGGATGAGCGAGAAGTGTAACTTCAGCGAGAGCCGTTTTGATCTCTGAGGATGCAGTACGTGCGGTATCGTTCAACTCTAATTTTCGTGGATTACCGCGTAGTAAATCGGTTAATGGTCGTAACCGTTCTGCCGCGTGAGGGATAAAACGTCGGTAGAAGTTAACCAAACGGAGAAAAGCCTTCAGTTCCTTGAGTGAGGACGGCACGTTGAACTCCATGATTGCTCGAACTTTGTCCTCGTAAGGCAGAATACCCTCTTGTCTGATGATGTGACCCAGAAATATTATTTCTGATTTACCCAATTCATATTTCTCTGGGTTGACTACTATCCCATTATCCGAAAGACGTTGGAATAATAGCGTAAGGTGTTGATAATGTTCATCTACGTTTGATGATGCGATTAGCAGGTCATAAATATAGACGTGAACAAAATCCAAGTCTCGTACTATGCTATCGATAAACCTTTGGAAAGTTTGAGCACCATTCCGTAATCCAAATGGCATTCGTAGGAACTCAAACAGACCGAAAGGAGTCGTGATAGCAGTTTTTTCGATGTCTTCAAGAGCGATTGGGATCTGGTGATATGCTCGTACCAGATCGATTTTAGAAAAGATAGTCGTGCCCTTGAGCGATGCCGTGATGTCGTGTATGTGGGGGATGGGGTAGCTATCAAAGCGCGTAACTACGTTTAATGCTCGGTAGTCGCCGCATGGTCTCCAACTAACACCATCCTTTTTGCGCACCATGTGTAAAGAAGAGACCCAAGGACTGTGAGAAGGACGAATAATACCAGTAGATAGTAAATTGTCAAACTCACGTTTAGCGAAAGCTAATTTGTCTGGTGCCAGTCGGCGTGGCTCACCAAATGTAGCGTGGTGTCGAGTTGAGCTTGACTATGAACACCGCTACAAGACTACGTGCCAATAGACCAATAAGATTCCTGTAGGCCAAAAATCAGAAGGCAGATGATGGCTGTAGTCCAGATGTATTTGTTGGCGATCTCGTGGTATCGAAACAATACCGAGATCGTGCCAAATGAGTACAAGCGTGGTTACTGAGCGTAACCGAATTCGTACAAGTTCAAAGTCAACGGGAGAGTCAGTAAGTATAATGGCTGTCATTAGCACAGTTAAACAAACGAGCACAGCGAAACAGTCACTGGTACAATTGGTTATAATAATAACTGTTTTCATTGAACCAATCGCGTTCTGTTGACAAAAGTAGGTCACTACAGATTTGTTTAGTCACAGAGGGTAGAATACACGTCAGTTCTTATTGACAGCCATAAATTGTCCTCTTAAGTAAATGTATTTAATCGCAATGTGGAATTCGGTGATATTGAAATTGACCTGAGGAGTTTAACCAGTACTAACCTTAACACTGCAATCATTAACTTTCAAGTGATGAGTATTCTGATTGATACTATTAATGTATCTATTAGCCTTTTCACACCAAAAGCATGTTATGTCCATTGTTGATGCATTTTGGCATGTATCAGTAGTATTGAATTTCGTAAAATATGCTGTGAAAAGAACAAGGTAATTTCATTTCAAGTTATCAAAACTAAAGATAAGTGAATAACAAATATGTAACAAGCATGGTGACTAAACCATCTCATAGTTAATATTGATTTATGATGTCTGTTATAGGGTTCACGAATAAGTTTCTGTAAACAGAATCCGCCATCACTGACTAAATTATGAACAAATTTATAATGCATATTGTCGAGCAATATTCAAATAGTGCTTAGCAATTTATATGCTAATACCAAATGTCTAGGTCAAATACTAGAAGGGTAAGAAACTGAAGAGCACTGTTTACACGAAATAAAAAATAACAGGTTAGTCGTCACCTACTAGTGAAGTCGTATATATAGGAAATCAGAGTTTTAAGGCAACATGAGCTGTGAAACCATTAACATTTCATTTAAATCATAAACTTGATATATACAAGCGTCATAAGACTGGGAAGCGTTCACAGTTATGTGATGTGATGTATATGTTCTGCAGATTACCGATGAATTTCAATTAACGGATTACGAAATCTGTGATGAATATCATTGTTTGCAAATAAGAGACTTATAGGTACATTCTGTTATCTGCTATTTAATTAACTTATTAAATGTGATACTGCTAACTAAGTTTGATTGTTTGTTTCAAGACTGATTTTTTCTTTTTCAGAATTGTATGAAGCTACTGTGATCCTCAAAGCATTGTAATAATTTTTACGCCGGTGTACAAATTATGGAATTGGTGATTCTGGATGGTGATGACAAAAAGCAGTTTACAAGTTTACGATAACTGTGTTCTATATTGCCTATTGACATTTTCATTCACCTACTGAATTATTTAAATGTAAATATAACAACTATACTCAGTGTTTTGCATTATAAATCGTGTAGGTATGTAAAAATAGTCTATATGATGCCAGAACAAATATTGATGCAAAGTAATATGAATTCATTATAATTCATGGAATTAACAATTAATAAGATGGGCTACGTGATAACTCATTTTATTTTTTCACATTTATTTAGCGATCTCTTAAACCACCCTTTCACTCATTCCGCTCACTTTATCCTCTTCAAATTCCATTCAATTATTACGTAACCCAACCTATCAGTTTTTAAATTCAAAGATCCTTTATAACCTATAAAATTTTTACACCACTTATCTGTCTGTGAACTCTACTCGATTATTGCACCACCCATCCTTAATGTATCCTTGATTCTAAAAACAAATAACCTCTGACCTGTTACTGCATATATACATATGTATATTGTTATTATTGATGACCTACGTTTTTCAAATTCTTTATATTTGATTATGTCAACTGTTTCATACCTCAATGTTAAATTCTAATGCAAATTTGATTGTAAGCAGCTGAGGACAAACCACGAAATATAATGAATGCCCATTCTGTAAGACTGTACGTGGAAATAGCGTCACTTATTCCTTCTTAATTCTTACAGACACTGACTCGTGAACAATATCGGTATTCATCCCCATCAATGTATGAATAAGAGGAAAATGAAAATTAAGCAAAAATATTATTTAATCATCATTAATGCTGAAGGATAAAAACGAGTTTACAGGTTAATATTAATAATTCTTAAATAATAATTGTTCACTTTCTTCTCAACTTCCGTTGCGAAACTTTCACCATACTTCCGTAGGATGTGATGCCTGTTAATTCTTTGGCTTCGTAGGACACTTTATACCCATTTCTTTGTGTCCGTAGTGCAATTGATGTGTTATTTAGCAGGTTATCCGTAATACGTAACTTCTATCTGCAGTACCTAAGAAGTTCATAAGCTATACAGTTTATATTTCATTATTAATATAGCTTACCTGTAAGAGTTCGTCTTTTAAAATATACCAGTTGCAGATGGCAGCAAGAGTATCGACACATAACCTAGACTACCAGTCTCCAGCTTCATATCTCACAGAAACGAAACGCATATTTTTAAGTTCGTATAACACCAACTGGAATAAGGAATATCTACAAAGTACAACACAAGGAAAAGCGCAATCACTTCTTATTATTGCTATTATAAGTAGAATCAATGCAAACAACTTCCGGATATTCATTGTACAAGAGTATTTGGTCATAACTACTGAAACATATTCCTGTTACATATCCATTTTCTAAATGTACCCTAACTTCACCTTTATGTCACAGCAAATTCATAACCTGCTTTTGAGCACAACAACCTGAAATATACTTTTACATACTTACCTGTGGAGAGTTTAACTTTCATAGTCTTGACATCAGCAACAGTGACCACCTTACCAGTTCTCTCCTTGACACATTCTATAACTTCACCTGTTGACTGCGACTGCAAAACGACTGGCTTTAAATTCTCTTTTTCTTCCGACGACAATCTTCTTGTCTATGGATCACAAACCATTCATGAACGATTGTGGAACATCTTGTAGGATTTGATGACATAGCCTTGCGCCTCCAGTCTTACACGGAACTTTGATTGAAAATTAAGGAATTTAGACCTTAAACGGCACATATTAGGGAAGGTTCTCACGATTTTCGATTCACTTTCTAAACTTCTGATTTCCGCTTATGACCAAATGTACAGTGAAAAGCAACAAACAGGCATTTGAATCTGACGTCCCTGAGCAACTTGCTTCCAGCGTAGATTTATTGAGTGCAGGTAGTCTGAGAAATGATAAAATCACTCTTCCACACTTCTTGGAACTCTTTTACGGCGTTATCAAGTTCATCCCAGTATGTAAAACGCTTGTTCAGTATCATACTTTGAAAGGCTTCCCTAAGGTCGACTGAAATGTCACTTGAGCATGAGGCACTACAAACAGAAATCACTATTTATAAAAAAATAATTCCTTCAAACAATAATAAATAAAAGAAGTACTACAAATACTTAAGATTTACTGCTGATAAGACATTTCGTAGAGGTTTACTACAGCAGTTGGGACCACAGATCAAATTAAGAAGCAACAACACTGACAACGTGTACACTACAAGAAAGAGAATGCTAAATTAATGTGTTTGATAATTATTTTGTGCTTTACAATGCAGCAAAACATGACTTAAATATGAAAAAACTTGATACTCATGAAACCCAACCAACCCACGTCAAATGAAATACGGAACGACCGCCTCTTGTCAGGCCGTTCAAGGTCGTTGAAACGAAAGCGCGGGCAGCTTCGAAAGGCCCTGACGTTTTTCCTGATAGTTAGTGCACTATATCTGTATTTCTTGGAGTAGGGCTTCAAAGAATGTGGTTTATGGGCTATTTTTCTGCATCTGTTTTCTTTATTGCCCTTCCGGTGACATTTACTACAATAATGTTCTCTATATGGGCAAAAATTTTTTATAGTGCCAACCTCCACATGACCAACACGGAGATGAGGTCTGATTGTCTCTGTGTGATGATTTTCTTGAACCGGAATCAATCTTACCGCTTACGACATGAATGTATGGCAACTGGCCATTATTTTAGACCATAGAAGTGTCGTGTTTTAAGTTTACCAATCTCTGGCACTCTGTGGTTACTCCCTGTATTGTTATGTTTGGACATTGTTCAATTTTACTCAAAATTCTGGTCCTAATATCGGCATCTTCGGGAGATTGGAGGCTGCAGACGAACACTAGACACTTGAAATGATCTTCTGTCAGCGCTGATAGTTTGAAGCGCTCACATTCACGGTTTACTTACCCCTCATGCTTCACCCAATCATCACCACCCGCTTTTGTTATCTTGAGACATTGATAACGAATATTAAACAAGGATGACTGTTCAGCAGAGACTTGCCACAAAATTTTAGTCGTTGCACCAAAGGAAAAATCTCTTGGATTCTTTGGAAGGATAACGTTACTGTAACGTTCATGTTCAACAGTTCCAAGTTGTCGTAAGAGTATTCTAACCTTAGCGGCGTCATCAAGATTTTTGAGATCGACCTTGAACAAATCATCGTATTTGTCGAACCAGGTTTCAAAAGTAATACCAGCTGAAGCATGGAAATTCAATCCATGAATATACTCAATGATGTGGTCAACATGAGATTTGAAGTGATTATCTGCAACTTCTTTTTGATTCAGGCTTATTTTCTGGGTTAGTGTCTCTATCATGCGCACCTGGAACTTTTCGAATCGTTTTTCTTGACGTTCATGTAAGGCTTCAAGTTGTTCAAAGGTAAATGATATCTGGATACGTAACCTTGTCGCCAGTTGTTATATCTAGAAGGTTGTTACTTGATATACCGCGTATAACTGAACACTAGAACGCCGAAAACCTTCCAAGTCACAAGGAGAAAACCGAAAATCAGTGAAAGGTATATTATCACAAACAGTGTCAATTATGATACAAATTGTCAGGTATTTATAGTTTTTAGTATGAACAAAATCATAAATACAGTCCTCCAATCCGCATACAGGGGTTTATTAGCCTTGTCCAATCGGGAAGCTACACGAGGAATTCTAGAATATTCTTCCGAAGGGTGTTCCTGTGGAGCCAGTTATATAGGGCATACAATTCGGCAGGTTCGTTATCGTATAACAGAGCACCATCCGTCGCGGTTAAGCAAATGACAGGTAAAAGTGATTAAAAGTTCTATTCTCGCCCATTTGGTTGACACAGATCATGAAGTTGAACTGAATAAAGCCATATGGTTCACGAGTGTGGCTTTTGTACATTGCGGAAGCCATCGCAATCAGTGTTCACAAACCTAACATTTGCATCCAAAATAAATTCGTACAACTACTTTTACTACCTTGGCCATCTATATAAGGGTGCTGGCAGCAGAACTATTTTCTTACTTCTTACATTTTCTTCTTCGTAATTAGAAGTTCCAGCAAATTGAATTTCTTGACTGGATGTAGATGATAGTTTATTGGGAATTTTGAAGAAAACGATTAGACTGAGTTTGCGTCACCTCTTCCAAAAAGGGTCGAACTCAAGCTCATTTCACCTGGAATTACAATTCAAGGTACAATCAGTTTCAAGAATCCGAAGTGTAAGACGTCTCTATACTGATTCCTACCTTAATTTATATTTTATGCACACAATACTAAAAATAAGCGTGCAGTATTCTACGAGTGGTCGAACACAAACTTTGTACATCGAAATATGTGACTCGTTGTCGTAAAGCTTTTGAGTTATGCAAACCATAATTGACTATAATACTAAGACAAATGAAGGCAATAAACAAAAGTGTTCCAAACAACATCTTAGAAACTAATTGATTTCAAACTGGCATAATGGCTGAATAACTCAATTCTACATAGAAATTAATCAGATAGACTTCATACCAATCACCACATCACTGATCTTCAGATATAAGCGGGACTTAGTAGAAATCATAACTTATCACAACAAATTAATTTAGTCCGACGACATAACTGAAGATTGGTCGAATAATAATTATAATGTTTATGAACATATTATCAAATGTGTCAGAAAACCCGTGAACGCAACAAAATAATGGTGACGATAGTAAATGTCTCAAGGAATTTGTGGTTCAAAAGTATATTTTTTGACAGATATTAAAAGAAAGGTTGTTACAGGATGTTTTCTGGCAATCTGTGCATAATATTTTTTATCTTAATTTTCGTACACTACCTAATAGATTATCAGTAGTTCGAATGATTCAACGAAATGATTATTCAAACTCGAAGCGATCTATTCAAGTTGTATGACGAATGCTGATTAAACATAATTTCAGTAATCCATCGAGTTACTGACTTCAATCAATGTCAAATAACCGATGTAAACGTGATGTTGAACTACTGAACAGTATTATGAAACAGTCATCTCTTGTTTTCGAAAGTTTTTCATTGTATATCTTCTGAAGAGTACAAACTTCTTGAAAATTTTCCCCGAATATTCCTTCAATTTACTATCATATTAACGTTTGAAATTTCCTTATAGAAAATAGTTTTACCATGATTAAGTCTGACTATTAGTATCCGCCTTACGAATGATCTGTGTCCTCATGAGTCGACTGATTTCATGAATGAACTCGGATGTTTACGATCTGAGCACACAAGCACCCATCTTCATTCAATTGAATATGCTGACTTGTTTCATAAGTTTCACAACATTTTATTTGTAAATTAGTAGTATTGTGTATAGGTGATTTTGTGATGATAAATGCAATCAACAATGAGTCGGTTGTGAATGTTCATTCTGATGAAGTCTCGCCACTGGGAAATAACATTTGGAATTAACGATGGTCATTGTTATAAACTGAGTTGTCGAAATACCTTATCAATACACTGTGAGGCACTTCAAGTCTTCACTACTTGAATACATAGCAACAGATGGTTGTGAAGATCAAATCGAAGAGAAAGGGAACAGAGAATGATTGTTATGACAATGAAGGAATAATGAAGTTTTAGACAATGAATGGAAGATGTGCAAATGAAGTATTCAAAGTGCAGTTTTCACATTTTACTGATAATCAAGAAACGATTAATTTACCTGTCACAATCAAGTAGTATATGTCACGAAACGAAGAATTGGATGACAAATATTCGTGAGTTAGTTAACCCCAGTAAGAAATATCAACAGATGAATCTGTTGCAAATTCTGACAAATTTAACTAATTACTGACATTTCTTAGTTACTTTCTGAAGAGTAATATTAGAAAAATGATCGAGTATGCTTAGAATTCTCCATTAGGAGACAGTTCCTCGGGTAAGTTAGACGTTTATTTGCATCGTGCAAACTTGAGTGATATGAGTTTGCATCACACGAAGAGTAATGGTTTCTTCAGATCTGTACCAATCAACATGAAAACAAGCTTCACGGAATTCTACCGACAGACTATGAACACCGAACATGATCTAACTCAATCACGATAACTCCACAATAGCTTCAACTAAATATACGAAGTTGGAATTGTAGACACAGACATAGCTGAGAGGCTATTAAAATATTCACCTAATAGTGCTGCTCTACAGAGAAATTCATTTCCACTTTGTTACAAAATTAAAATGAATTTCAATAAAAAATGGCATTTCAAAATGCATTTGATCTCCTGTAAACTACGATTGCTTCCACTTGGTCAACAGTCGAATGTAATTATCCGGAATATTGATCACAGTCTCATTGTCAATAAAAGTGGGACGCATTAACTAGTCGAGTCTAAAAGCATCGGAATCATCATTGATAGTTCCATTGATTGATGAAATCGGAATGTCAACAGTAGACAATTCTATAAGAAGATCTACAGAAAACTCATTTGAAATAAGATAGTAAATGATTACTGAGTTTATTCATAGCTCAAGCAAAACCATCTACCGGGTTTTCACTTCAATTTTTCTACAGAAAAGTAGTGGTCATTAGTAAAATGAAAGTTTCATTCATATTTATTCTGTGTGCATAGATGATTGTCAGTCATATGAAAGCATCATTAGTAGGTGACATTCCTTATTCTATTTAAGTTTTATATTTGGCTCATTATACAAAACAGTAACCCAAATAATTTGATTATTTACATAGAATCTGATGATAAACAAGAGGAAGTAGGTACAAATCATTGACATTTCCACAATAATTCAGGTCAACAGACTGATGTTTTTCTTTATCAAAATTACACTGCCACGTCATGTACACTATTATTATTATCATCATCATTATTATTGTCAGTGTTTTTAGAAGAGTATTTCATACGTGAAAACGCATATTAAATGAGAAGAACTCAAATAGTAGATGTCTGACAACGTTGTCGTCTAAATGAATTCAACAATACCTTCCAGCTCTCAAAGAACTTATGGGGTCGAGTAGGGTAGATGTGAAAGCTGAGTGTCCACTTCACCAAAATGGATAACACGAAATGCATACAAGTTAAACGACAATTAATCACTGATAATCATTATCGAACTGAAATCACGCTTCACTTCCCTTTGGATTACACCCGGTTAGCAATAAAATGAATGGAGACGTCTCAGAAATGAAACCTTTCTTCGTAAACATATCGATTTGTGAACCTGTACAATCGTATTTATAGCAGGTCAACAGACTTTTGTTTTTCTTTATTAAAATCACACTTTAAGGTCGTGTGCACTCATTATTATCGTCGTCATTATTAATAGTATCAGTGTTTTAGGAAGTATATTTCACATGTGAAAACGCATATTATATGAGAACTCAAACAGTAGATGTGATGATTGTATGTAATATTCAACCACATATATTCCTTACTGAATCGTAAATTGTCAGTCCTCAGTGTGAACAGTTTTGAGAGGACGAAAATAGTTCCGGTCTGATAAATACGGCTCGTCGAGAGTAATATGATCCTGTTAGACAATATCTTCTAGATCACGTAAGCTATATTTTTCAACTGTCAAACACATTATGGTCTCGTGTAAATCAGAGAAGTATTAAATGAAGGCAAAATACAAACAAGTAAAGCAACGAATAATTTGTGATAGTCATTATGGACTTGAAATCACGCTTCACTTCCTTTCGGACTACACGGTTAGCATAGGAAACCTTTCTTCCTGAAGATATCGATTTGTGAACCTGTACAATCGTATTTATAGGTGACTTATTAAGCATGTAGTAGTCTATGGTAAAACAGAGGAGTTAGCCACGTCATGTATACTATTATTATCATCATCGTCATTAGTATCATTGTTTTTAGAAGAATATTTGTTATGTGAAAACGCATATTAGATGAAAAGAACTCAAATATTAGATGTGATGATTCTATGTAATATTCACCCACATATGTTCCTCACTGCATCGTTAATTAAGAGTCCTCAGTGTAAACAGTTTTGAGAGGACGAAAGAGGCAAATGCTGTGTTCAGGTAAATGAAATAATGAATGAAGTTCAAGTATGTCAGGTAGAAGGGTGATATTTCATACTATTTAAAGTATCATATTCCTGTCAGTAGACATGGGTTGGAAGCCATTCTCGTGAACTATTCGACTGATTCTATTCAGCTCATCAACAATTTTGTCTTCACAGAATATTCGTCTGACTCTTGTAAGTGCAGAATGGAATAAATTTATCTCCCTAATCATCATCCGACACAGATGTCGTTTAAGCACGAACACAAACCTCTCTTGATTTAATATTTTGTTTTTATAGAGAAAGATATCTCAAATGTGTTGTATGTTGAGTGAACAGAACATTCAACAGAATTCAATTTCAACTACAGACAACTTCATTTAAATGTCAAACGCATATTTCCTTTATCGCTTACAAATAATAACCAATTAATTTCATAAATAAATCAACATACTTCTCTGTTCGATCAATTCCAATCAACAAATGCATCCGAGTAAGAGAAATCAATGTGACGAAGGCCAGAGTTGTTTCTTTCTTCTTCCCTGTAGAAAACTAACTCGCCAACAAAACGCTAACCAGACTTCGTAGTCGTTTGTTTGAACTATCAATAACCTTTGGGGATAACCTTCGATAATTCACAAATTACAACCATTATTCTTCAATCTTGTTATATTTATCAATTTTGACCATCCTAACAACTAAACATTAGTATGTTCTATTCAGCGATATTTCACTTAAACATTTAATAGTTATTATATGATTAACTTATCAATAAAATATACTTTTAGTGATCATCTTTTTGTATCATATGAATTTAACAGTTTAATTCATGAGTTGATCTAAGCTAGACCATCATTAGAATAATCTGAAAGCATTGAGCGGTCGCTCTGTCCTAATACGCAACTCCTAAACAGTGCATATCCACGATCCCGCACGTGGGACTGAAATCCAAGGTACATAGTGTTATTTAAAAAATGTATATTATCAAAGAAATTTACACTATGAAAAACCTGAAAGTACTGAACAGCTTTCTCGTCCTAATGTGGAACTCCTCAGCAGCGCACATCCCCGATCTCGCCTTATGAGATTTTAACCTAGGACCAATCGGTTTCGTGTGTGAACGCTCAACCTCTAGACCACTGAATCTGTCGGCATCCAACAGTTAATGTCTAATATAAACTATTCCACGAAATTGAGCGATACATCCACCATTGTCTTCAGTGAGTTACTATCTCACAACAGACCCGGTCGAACTCTGCTGGTCACTGCATTGTGGTAGGCACTTCCAACTATTGTATTATTTATGTGCTCACTGTAATTTAGACCCTTAATACACTATGTTAATTTCTGTGTCAGTTTGATTGAGCACATATCTGCAGAACAATCTTTAATCTATTCTCTCATTGTTTGTAATACACAGACAATCAATAATTAGTCCATACTTGTTCAACACTCATAAATATGTATGGATTTTTAAAACACACACACACACTTGGTTTCCCGTTGTGCTTGCTTCCCGTACGCTTGTGGATTTTACCATTCGTTAGCAATAAACTATCTCTATAACTGGTGTTCAGGCTTTTGAATAAATCTCGAGTAAATCAATAATCCTACTAGGAGATTTAGCCTGCATTAAATGCTCAGTTAACATGATATTATTTATTGGAGTCAGATTTAGAGGAAATTAGCCTCTACGGCACACAACCACTGCCATGGAGGTCCCACTCACTGCCTTCTCGTGGCAGTGGTGATTTTAACGAAGTTGAGTGAACGAAAAGCGAATATCCGGCGCCTAAACCGGGTTGGTGAATATGGAGTATCTACGTTGGGCAGTTGGAAAAACCTGATTCCAAATCAATGGTGCACATGGGCTCCAGGATCTTGAGAGAACAAATGGCGTACGAACCTATTGGTGGTCACTGGCTACCATGGGACCACATCTCCTAGCGTTGTTCCACTGCCTCGTGGATCAAAACTTCAAGTCAAGGCTCTCCTGAGAAATCCATCTACTCCAAATTTGGCACCAGGGCAGTAATACAGCGCGCATGCACGTCAAGTGACTTGTTTGGCGCATGTGTATTCAGTGCCCCCTTTTACCAATATTTTTGTACTCAAAATATTAAATAAATAAATAAATATAAAAACTACATAACAAACCATCCATTACGGGTTAAATTTCTGTTGTGAGGAAGGGTCTTTGAAAAAATTAAGATTTGGATTATCTGTTAGTATATTTGATCATAAACGCTGCCTTCTATACACAGTTGATCGTATTTTGAAAGCATAAAGTGAATAATTCTGACAATAAGTGTGGAGGGTACCTGATAGGGATAATAACTCAAGTGGTAGGTTTATGGATCTTGAGTAGCTCAATTGGCGAACCTAGAAGTTGCCAAATAAAACAAAGCACATCCGTCCATAAGATCATCCATTGTTGATCGGTTTCGTGTTAGATTAAGTGAATAGTTAAAAATTTGAAAGATATTTTCTGAGGAATTCATACATATATTTTCAATAGCGCCTGCATTCTCATTCTTAAAGCATACTATCTCAGAAGCTTCCACGCCATGTGTTATTTATTTGTCGACGCTGGGACCAGCTGGAAAACTGGAAGTGCTTAGTTTGTGATATGGAAACGGAGTATGGAGGATAACTGTATAGAACTGACATCTGACAGTTCATCAAGACTGCCTAGAGATTTTATAATTCATTACATTGGGTTGTTATCAGACACAGCTCAGAATAGAAACCGATAATGATCATGCTGTAGTACTCTTCTAGATTCTTTGTGAAAATTAAAGACATTCTTTTAACTATAGATACTCCGTAATTATATTTCTAACTGTAGTGTATCCACTATTATGTACTACTCTTCTTTATTTCATGGCATTCCTGTTTCTTTAGTTCTTCTTTACTGTTTGTTATCTCTTCATCTACAGAGCACTCGATCATTCGAGTACACTGTAGTTATGTCAGTGAAAAAAGAAATCTTAAAAGGTTTTCTGTGTGGGGATATAGTTCAACTTCCTTGTTGTTGTTACTTGAAATTTAATCATAATCTTTGATTAAATGACTTTAGGTGACGATAAAGTTCGAAATTGTTACCAGTCATACAACTTTATCAACTCAAATATATGCAATGTTGTACGCCGTATATACCCAAATTCGATTTGATGATGCCCACTCAACTATAAATATCAGGCTAGGTTTAAGGCGAGAACAGTGCAAATGTGTGTTCTGTTCTGAATCGAAAATACACATGTGGTACATCGAACTGGCATTTCCGTTATAAAATGCTCAATCTTCTTTCTTCGCTGTAAAAATCACATGTTGTTTATAGAGGTATTTGGATTTCAAGAGGAGCAATGATTGAAAGTGATTTGGTGTGCTACAGTGTTTTATCATCGCACGTGAGAAAAGCACTAAATGCGTGGTCAAATGGTGTACGTTGATCGATTTAGTGCATTAGTGAGTTCTTAAACAGTGAAGATATTTGTCTCATTTGCAATGATCCGCTCATCGGTCTTTTGGATTGCAAATGATCAGTCTCGTATTCAGTTTATCCATTTCAAACCGTCTTCTGTAAACTTACTTTTGTGCAAACTTAAGTGGCATGAAATCTTGGTGTATTATTATCGAGAAGATATGAAGAATATTGTGGTGTATACACTTTCCAATTAGTAAACTATTAAGGATAACATAACATAATATGAGGTTGAAGTGATTCGGTGTGTTGTATTAAGGTGTAATCCATGTGATAATCAACCAAACGACGCGTACATGAGGCATGATGAAATAATTGAATTCAGTTAATAATAAAAATATTTATAATAGTTGTCATATTAACAATAGTAATGTGACTCAAGAAGAATGAACAGGTAAGTCTGTCCGTAAGCTTGAACAACCTATGCGGGCTTCCATAGCGATCGAGACAACAATATCACTGCATAATATGTTTGTCATTTTTGAAATCTCTGAACAACTCGTCATTCATTTTCATTGTACTGGTGATGATTTTGTTAAATTATCTAGCATATCTCCGCTTCATTAAAGACCACAGTGTGTAAGTAATTTATTTTAACTAAATGTTCACGGCCACAAACACAGTGCTCCGAAAATAAATCATCTGACTTATATGCGGATGAATGTTTGACCTTAAATAAAGCTACATGGACAAATCAAGATAAGTGGTACAAATTGTGAGCAGTTATCAAACTCAACTGTTCTTATCAACCTTAATGAATATTCAATGAAAACATTCATTTGATCAGCAGTAAAACGTATCTATCCACCATATCGGGTAACGATGTGTTAATCTAACACAGCCTCATAATCATAAGAATCACGTGACAAGCATATGACAATGAGTTGATCGTGATAGGGCAATACCGACAAATAAATTTTTGCTGATTAATGAAATTGATTTGAGTGATTTTATGCCTGTTGCTTCAGAAAACTGTGGTAAAGCTAAACTTCTTTGTTCACCATTTAACTTCAAGTATTTCAAAGCATCAACACAATGGTCACTATCAAGCAGATAAGGCTTTGTGGTGTTTAAACGAACTAATGACTCCTTGATACTTGTTGAATGTTTGATTTCAAATTCTAAATACAGTACATTCGTTAGTGCTTGTGTAGTACTTCTTGATTCAATTGCGTTATCCCTGGGATTCTTAGTCCATACTATAATTCAAATACTTCTAATTATCATATTGTCGTCGCGATGGGGCCTGCGATGGAACAGTTAGATATTCATTCAACTTCTGAAGCTTTTGAGGACTATTTGGAAAGGTTTGAAATGTGGATCATGACCAAGGAAGATGATTAGGATATTAATATTGTGGCACATTTTCTCACATTCATTGGAAAAGAAGCATATGGCTTATTAAAAATTTTGGCTTCACCGGAAAAGCCCATTTCTCTTCCTTATACAACTCTCAAGGAACTACTTTTAGACTATGCAAAGTATACAAATTTCGAATGCGGTAAAGGGAGATTTCGTAAACTAATTTATGAGGATATAAAAAATTCCACTACATTACGTCACCCCACCCCAGTGCATACTCAAGGTTATGCAGCTCACGAAGATGGGCACAAGTTCAGTCAATGTCTTTCTTGTGGCAAGTTCCACCCTTTTAATTCATGTAAATTTCGTAATATTAAGTGCTTTAAATGTGGTGATGTTGGACATATTCAGTCAGTTTGTAATGCTACTGTTCATCTTGCTGCAACTAATATTAAGTCTTGTGATTCTGATTCTATTAATTTGAATATTTATATTGATCATTTATTTTTATCGACGATTTCAAAAGACAATTTAGAGTCGTATAGCAGTTCAGAGTTAAATGAAACTCAGAATTCTTCCGAGACAACAATTCTTAATCAATCAACCTATCAGATTTCCCATTTTATTGTACCAGATATGATTTTTTCTAATGATTCACATATTTCTGGTGAAATTTCTTACAAATCTGGTGAAAATATTTCGAATAAACTTAATGAGGATCAAAAAACTGATGTAGTTTTGATAGATGCTGATTTTTCTAATGATCCTTTACTTTGCAATGACATTTTTAATAAATTTGAGGAAACTATTTCAGAAGAATCAAATCTTGATGTCATATCAAATATTATTTGTCCTCATAATGCATTTGTTTCTTGTGAGAAACTTGTTCGATGCAAAGCACGAGTATTAAATGAGTTAGAGTTTGATTACAATTCTGAGAATTCCATATCAACTGTTGTTTGTACTTATCATAAATTCACTTCAATGTGTACTCTAGTCAAATTGAGAAAGATGTTTTAAAGGAAGCCACATTATTCATAACTTGGGGATATGAAGATCCGACATTATTTAGTGGAGAGGAATAGTCTACGGTTCATATCCTAGGTAGTAGTTTTAGTATTCAACCGGCATGGTGATTGTTCACGATCCCAGAAATCAAAAAATACAGAGTCTTTATCCAATACATTATTGAGCAGACACAGGATGAACTTAAGAAGACGTGCAATCAAATACAGACAGTTAGACTCCAATTTAAGCTGTGGTGGATGTGGTGTTTGAATGAATTAATTACTTATTTGTACTTGTTGAATGTTTGATTTCAAATTCTAAATACAGTAAATTCGTTAGTGCTTGTGTAGCACTTCTTGATTCAATTGCGTTATTTCTGGGACTCTTAGTTCATACTATAAATCAAATACTCCTTATTATCACAATATGACAAAGCAGAGGTTTCGGATATTGGTCAACCGTTTCCGAAATAGTTTCAACTACATGAATTATTTTACACAGGTTCAATCCTTCGAGAAAATGCGACATCACGTATTTGAAAAGAAAAAATCGAATGTTTTCTCGTCAGTACACAATCAAAAATATTTCGTTTTGTAACTGTGTGTTTCAGTGAATTTCACCAAAGTGAAGACTTCAATGTTAGGTCAAAATGGATCCCGTAATTATAATAAATATTCGACAAGAAATCTACGGATTGTTCTGAATGGCATGTGAAACGACAGTTGAGACAGATGCCCGGATATTATTTATTAGCTCACTACGGTTACATGGAACTTTGAATTTGTTGAAACAAATGTGATATATTTAAGTGTAAAAATAATTAATGCTATAGAATTAAATTTAAACTTACTTCCAATGAATTCAATCTCTATCAACGTGACATCTTTTATCAGTTCTATAGAAGGAAATATGTCATATTTCTTTTCACCTTGTGTGGTAAAATGAACAGAAAACGGTATTTAAAATTTCTTTTATTTTCCAGTATATCAAGTTGTTTGAGGTGGGAAATATCTCAGTGGAGAAAATACAACATCGCCATTATTATGGTTTATATCCCTCTGAGTTTCGGAAGTGAAATTAATCCAAATACAGCAAAAAATTATGTTCAACTTTTTAAATAATTTTTTTAATATTCCAACTTGCTATTAGGCAACATGGAAGTTAACCAACCAAAGAAGATTGATGTTAAGCAGTGAAGTCCAAGACGCTAGTTTCATCTTATTTAAAACCGATCAGCTGAATATTTCAGTTGATGTACATTCTGCGACCAGAACTTATGCCATTAACTTTAAACGTCGCACTGTTATTCACTGAATTAATCAGTTCGGATACCCACTGAATTGTACGATGGATGAAAATGTAATGAAATTATGTCTTGTTCATTGAATCTACTCACAGAATTTTGGAACTGCAATAGATTCCAATGCTAGCCACCATCGTTTTGGCTTACAATACTTGCGATTTAAGACAACATCAAGACGATCCTTAATAAGTGCACATAAATCAATAAGAAACTGATCAATTGCAGTCCAAAATACCAATGGATGAATTTAGACAAACAATAAGAAGATGACAATTTTCTTCAGTGTTAAACGACTCAGAAATACATTTCAACAGATCAACATACATCACTGATCTAAACATTTGTTGCATTGCTCACATTCGATCATTATACATTGCATTCATCTAATCATGTAAACTCAAAATTGGAACATTATTGGTTGAAACAATTCATACCTGTTTCACATTTGAACAAGCCTTGGAATTCCAATAGTCTGTCATGATATCGTAGGACTTCAGGAAACTGAAAATACGTATTTGAAATCAAAGTCATGATCTGTCAATACACAACATTCTATATGAATCCAACTATTGATTGAATAAATATGTCTTTGTTCAGTTTATATTATTCTAAGACAGCTAACAATACATACAGTAGGGATACTGCTATTCTCAGTTTTCTTCGATGTATGCTCAATCTAGTATATATAGATATTCCGAATCATTTCATGAGTCAATCTCAGTCACGTTTTATGATTTATCTATCTATCTATTATGAAATATGGTTATACACTGTGAGATGAATATCTACGTCAGTTGTAATGAAATATGATTGCGCACAACTGTAAGAATGCTACACTTGGAATAATTACCAGTGAACTTTCCAAATAGTCTTTGATTAAAAGATGAAATAAAGATTGACAGAATACGACTATTACTATACATCACTTTAAAATACACTGTTCATCGCTATTCGAGACGAACACATAATTCATTCATTTGATAGCAGTTCACATCTAATTATTTATTGTTCTTACAAAATGATTGAATAAAGTGTGCCATGAAGAAATAATCTGTTTGTACATTACAAAAATTTTGATCGTTTCTATTGTTTTTAATGTGACTTAATACATTCAACAGTATTCACAAACACGAAATACTAAAATGATTTTGAGATGGTGGAGAAGATTTGTAGCTCATGTGAATGATTTTGATGGAGATTTATTCTCTGAACTAAATGGTTTGTTCGTGGAGCTTTCATTGTTCTTCTGAACGACATAATCATCACAAACTTTATAAAGAATTGAAGTGTTAAAATTTCTCCATATGTGTTTCACAGCTTGTTCTGTGCATCCTAAATGCATGAAACAAAATTACATTTTCATTCAATTGTGCAACTCACGTTCTTATAATAGATAGATTTATTCCCATTCAGATAAATTATATTTAATAACGTACCTGCAATTAAAAGACTCTTCGTAGATTGAATTTGAGAAATAAAATAAAAGTTATTCACATGTACACAATATGTTATAGAATTCTCTTCGAAACAATCGACTCTTAGTACGTACAACATACTTGGAGAAACGTTAATTTACTGATGGAACTGAGGAGTTCAATTAATTATGTAACATATGGATATATTATTCTACGGCATCTCTCTAACCGTAGAGTTTATTTGTTGCAGACAAGAAACCAGTGGCTTTAAATATGTCATCTTGAGGATATCTTAATTCAGATGAATAATATTTATGAATGACTATGCGATAAATACATTTGCAGTTAAATGTATTGTGTACAGGTGTGCTTTTGTGACAAAACACAGACTTCCCATCATATTCTATTAAAGCCTTTTTTTTCCATAAGTCCATAACTGGCTCTACAGAAGCAGTTGAACTGGTAGATACACATAGATTTGGCGAATTCAGGCAGTCTGTCTTTGCTGGTCGTTATATAGGGCGTACAATTCGGCAAGTTCGTCGCCGCATTACAGAACATCATCCATCGTGGCTAAATAAAGAACAGGTAAAAGGGATTAAAAGTTCTATTCTCGCTCATTTGGTTGACACAGGTCACCAAGTTGAATTGAATAAAGCTTTTAAGGTTATCTACCATATCCCATCAAATTTACCACATGGTTTACGAGTGCGCCTTTTGCACATTGCGGAAGCCATCGCAATCCATGTTCACAAACCTGACCTTTGCATTCAGAAGAAATTTGTTCAACCAATTTCGCTGCCCTGGCCATCTGTATAACATTCCCTTTAACCGAACTATTTTCCATACTTTCAGCATTTGGTTTGTAGTTTTTAATTTTGGTTCTTTTTTCTTTTTTCCTTTTCTTTTTAAACTTTATAATTTCTCAACAGTCATCTCTTGATTCTTACGTAACTGCTATTCTATTGACCAACCATTACAAATTCTGTTCCTTCTCTTTTTCATATATTATGCAACTTAGCAACTTCTTGATTTAATAATTACTTTGAATATTAATCATCTGCCTCCCAAAATACTAGATGTTAATTTAAATGCCATTATGTAATTATTACGTAACTTATCCACTCAATGAGTATTATATCATTATTGTAAATCATATATATATATATATATATATATATATATATATATATATATTAGTGTAGAGTCATGATGAAAAACTAATTGAAAAGAAATTTCTTCGCTCAATTCGTTCCTTCTGTAAGAATCGGATTGCAGAAAACGTGAGTAATGAGAATGAACGTGAATGTATCTATGTAGATTTCACATGTGTTGACTTACCTATACCACTATATGCTCGAATGCGAGACCATCTGATAGCGATTATGTCGTGTGAAATTATGAAAATAAAAATAGATGTTTAAATATCTATAAAATGAATATCTATCTGTATCTATTACAGATTACTAATGCATATAAGTTATCATGGTCATTTCGAGATTTACATGAAATTGTATGGTTAAATGCTAAATCATTTCATATGAGGAAGTTTCAGATAATATTATTCCTTTAACTATATGATGAATGTTTTAATCTTATCAACCGAGAAGATTATTTTACTTCTGATAAATTTGCCTTATGTGCTTTACAATAATTATGAGTCCTTCATTATCTATTCGAAAAAATAGTTAAACAAAATCACTATTTGAATGTTTTTTATTCATTATTTCTTTCAACTGACACAAATGAATGAATGCAACCTTGTTGTTGTAGGTAATCTGGGTTGAATAAATCGTTTTGTACTAGCGAAGTGTTTATGTACGTTCACTGGCTAGCGGTTTCAATATGTGCCAATTATGTAATATAAAGGAATGTTAAACGAAATATCCGTATGAATAATTAAAAATTGATAAACTGTCAAATTATATTTGATAATATAAACGGCATGACTCTAATTGAAAGACGACCTTTAAACGAATTTTAGGTGACCTAGAGAAGATCAGCCAATCAGAAGACAGCTAGTATAAAGTAAAGTATAAAGAAGAAACTAATGGACTCCAGTGAATATACTTCTTTTATATTGTGGAGATGGCATGACAAACTTATTTTCTAAACAGTTTTTGATACTATCTGTATTTATTTTGGTTAAATTTCACAGCTTGTACATTCACTATGAGATTGTTGTACTTTTTGTGACCTTGATTATTATTACAGGCGCTCAATATACACACACGTTGTTTTCACTTTTCGTTCATTGTACACTAGCACGGCCCTCGCCGCTATACATTATCAAATACACTTTATACGTACCATTGTTATTCTTATCTGCTTAGTGAATATTATTCATAATAATTAATACGTATGTTATCTACCTTATAGACTGCAGCCACATACCTTCGGATTATCATGATAAATGGAATATTAAACGAACCAAAATTGTGGTAAAAGACCACCAGATCAAATCGAACACGCACAAGTAGCTGCATTAAGTAACGTTCTTATATTTTTATTGTAATTATCGCATTTAACTGATATATTTCAATATGAACTCATTGATGTCTGATAACCTTGTTAATATTTTGAAATAATATATTGGGTGGTCCACCACAATTAAATGGTGATCCCAACGTTTCCCAGAGTTAATTAGTGAGCGTGTGTTTATGCTATTTGTTATGCTATTATAATTTTTATTATTATTTTCGGCTTACCCATTTTGTTTATATCCCATACGGCTTTATTTGTACTAAATCACTTACAATGGACTCTCTCCCAGCTAATCCTTTCTCCACATCACAGTCTGAAGATAAAACCCTAACTTCCATTAATGCCATCTCAGATTTTAATCTTTCTGCGTTTGGCATTAGCAACCCTAGGATGTGGTTTTGTCAGATTGAAGCTTTATTTACAGCCAAAAACATACGCGCACAAACTACGAAATATGCATATGTTGTAAGCTCACTCCCATTAGACATATCTGCACAAGTGGGAGATCTTATTGCTCAAGTGCCTGAAAACGACCCATATGATAAACTTAAAGCCGCATTGATACAGAGAACTTCTGCATCAGACGAAACAAGGCTACAACAGTTATTAACCTCCTGTGAGTTGGGAGATAAAAAGCCATCCCAATTACTACGATACATGAAAGAGTTGTCTGGTCCTTATAAATTAGACGAGAATATACTCAAACAACTTTGGCTTCAACGGCTACCTCACAATGTCAGACAGATTCTTATGGTAACTATTAATTCAGCCAACCTGACTGAGTTAGCCGACATGGCTGATAAAATAACTGAAATCTACCCAGATAACCAAGTTGTTAATTCTGTACAAACTACTGGTATAGATAATATGTGTAATGTCATTAGCCTCCAACAACAGCAAATAGCACAACTCACAAATCAGATTGAATCACTACGTGCTTCGATAGCTATGATAACCACGAAACCAACTTCGATAATTCTTAGAAAAAGGTCAGGATCGCGACATCGCTCTAGATCTCCAAAAAGACCAACTGGCGTTTGTTGGTACCATCAGAAGTATGGTGAGAAAGCACGACGTTGTACCAAGCCGTGCACTTTCCCTACAAGCAGTCATGAATTACAGGGAAACTGGCCTGCCAGACAGTAATGGCGGCGATTGCTTCTGGCCATGCTACTAGCCGTCTGTTTCACATCAGGGACAGAATTTCGGGCTCAGACTTCTTAGTCGATACAGGAGCCGAAATAAGCATTATCCCTCTATACCTCTCCCGACGGCAACATATCACCCCCAGCAAGAATACACTCCAAGCAGCGAATGAAACAATCATTCAGACTTACGGGGAACAGTCACTAATAATCGACCTCGGTCTCAGACGACGTTTCACGTGGGTCTTTGTAGTAGCACAGGTAAAACAGCCAATCCTGGGAGCAGATTTCCTTACTGCCTATAATCTGCTAGTAGACGTGCGCGCCAAACGACTAATCGACAATCAGACACGTTTACACGTAAACGGCATTACTGCTAACATTTACGAAATTCATGGAGTACGTTTAATTAAGCCTGATAATCAACCTTTCGCCGACCTCTTAACTAAATATGATAGCATCACCAAGGTTGACTATCGAAAGGAAGGCAGTTTACATCACATACTTCATCACATTACTACTACTGGTCCTCCCGTCTGCGCCAAACCAAGGCGACTGCCCCCAAATAAGCTTCAGATTGCCAAAAGAGAGTTTGAACACATGATGCAACTGGGTATCATCCGTCAATCAAACAGCCCATGGGCTTCGCCACTACACATGGTACCAAAGAAAGATCAGGACTGGCGCCCATGTGGCGATTATCGACGTTTAAATAACCAAACGACACCTGACAGATACCCTATTCCTCATCTTCATGATTTTTCGCTTAACTTATATAGAAAACATTTTTTTTCAAAACTTGACCTAGTCAGGGCATATCACCAAATCCCGGTGGCACCTGAAGATATTGAAAAAACAGCCATTATCACACTTTTTGGCTTGTTTGAATTTTTGAGAATGCCATTTGGGTTAAAAAACGCAGCCCAAACGTTCCAACGGTTTATGGATGAGGTAACCAGAGGCCTCTACTTTGTTTTTGTCTACATCGATGATGTTCTTATAGCTAGCGCGTCGATCGAAGAACACGTTCAGCACCTACAAACCCTCTTCGATCGCTTCCAACAGTATGGAGTCGTCATTAATCCTTCCAAGTGCATCTTTGGCGCTCCTGCCTTGGAGTTTTTGGGACATTACGTAGACTCACGAGGCATAAGACCACTACAGGAGAAAGTAGACGCCATCATCAACTACCCTGAACCTACCTCACTAAAGGCATTACGCCGTTTCATTGGAATGTGTAATTTCTACCGACGATTCCTACCACATTGCGCTGAAACCTTACAACCTCTGACTGACTTGTTAAAAGCCGACAACCAAGTGACGAGAAAAACTAAAAACGACATATTCAACTTATCGACCGATGCTAAAACTGTATTCGAGAAAGCTAAATCTCTTATATCCAACGCCACTATGTTACAGCACCTCAACACTGACCCCACGACAAATCTAATTCTATGCACAGATGCATCGCAGAAAGCTGTCGGGGCAGTGCTACAACAACGGGTAAACGACGTCATCACGCCCATAGCGTTCTTCTCTAAACGATTATCACAGGCACAAGAACGTTACAGCACTTTTGGACGTGAGCTACTTGCTATCTATCTTGCAGTAAAACACTTCAGTTTTTTATTACGAGGACGTCCGTTTACTATAATGATTGATCACAAGCCTTTAATTTACTCCTTTAATGTATCATATGATCGCCATTCACCTCGGGAAGCCAGGCAACTTGACTATATTTCTCAATTTACCACAGACATCCAGTATATTAAAGGACAAAGCAACGTCGTCGCCGATGCATTATCACGCAGGGATATCAACACTCTGATACGCAAACCAGATATTAATCTCGAAACGCTTGCTAAACTCCAAATAGACGATGCAGAACTAGAAGCCTGCAAAGTAAAGTCTAACTTGATCCTTAGACCGGTACCTATCCCTTTCTCCAACGCATCGATAATCTGCGACGTATCAACTGGAAATCAGCGCCCCTTTGTACCTGAAGCCTGTCGACGACAAGTATTCCGACAGTTACACGAACTTTCGCATCCAGGAATAAGAGCCACCACTAAAATGATAACGGAACGTTTCGTTTGGCCTAAAATTAATTCGGATGTAAAACGTTGGACCAGAAACTGCTTACAGTGCCAACGTAGTAAGGTACAAAGACACACATTAAGTGTTGTTGGTAAATTTCCGCTTCCTGACAAACGTTTTCAACATGTTCATTTAGACATCGTTGGTCCATTACCACCATCAAACTCTTTTACTCATATCCTCACCGCGGTTGACAGATTTACTCGATGGTCGATAGCATGTCCCATTGCAGATACCTCGGCAGAAACGGTAGCAGCAGTTTTTCTTGATCGGTGGATATCTTATTACGGAGTTCCCCCAATTATTACTACAGACCGTGGTCCCCAGTTCCAATCCGTTATATTCCAGGAATTCGCTAAACTACTGAGAGTAAACCACATAAAAACCACAGCTTATCATCCAGTAGCTAATGGTTTGGTTGAAAGGTTTCACCGCCAATTAAAAAGCTCACTGATGGCACAAGCTGACACGACGAAATGGAGCGATGCATTACCGCTCGTACTCCTGGGAATTCGCTCAACTATCAAGGAGGATATCGGATGTACTTCTGCTGAACTGGTTTACGGCACAACACTTACGTTGCCAGGCCAATTGGTTGACACGGACACATCGGCACCAAGTGACTCAAGTCGATTCGCTAGTCGACTGCTACAAACCATGCAGAGCCTAAAAGCCATACCGCCACGGGAGCATAATAACCGCATATATCTTGACAAGAATCTGATGACGTGCAAATATGTTTTCGTTCGCGTCGACGCGGTTAAAAAGCCACTGAAACAACCTTACGATGGACCATATCAAGTAATTAAACGAACTAATAAACATTTCACAATCAACAAAGGTGGAAAGAAGGAGACTATCGCTACCGATAGAATTAAACCAGCTTTCTACGAAACTCAACTCGACAAAGAAGACAATATCACTGATAAACAAAACCTCATGCAAAGTCACAAGAAAGCAGTAGAGGAGCAGGAACCGACCGTTAAACCCACTTGCTTAACACGTTCCGGCAGAGCCGTGAATAAACCTAAACGCTATGTACATTTCACTGATTAAAAGGAAAACGGAATTCAACAAATTGCTGTTAATGTACATTATATTGTTAAGAGCTCTCAATCTCCTAAATAAAAACTAATATACCCTTTTGGTTTTCTAACACGTGCATATATTAAACCACTTTTTTTTTCGTAATAACTCGTATGGTCACATTAATTTTTTTTTACATTAACGCGTTGTATCATATTAATGTACATGCCATACCATTCTCCACTTTCCTGCATTGCTTTTCTAATTATTATACATAAATGCACACACTGTACGCTCACATATTTTTTTTTAGTATAACCAGTGTTACCTCCGGACACTCTGGGGGGAGCTATGTGGAGATGGCATGACAAACTTATTTTCTAAACAGTTTTTGATACTATCTGTATTTATTTTGGTTAAATTTCACAGCTTGTACATTCACTATGAGATTGTTGTACTTTTTGTGACCTTGATTATTATTACAGGCGCTCAATATACACACACGTTGTTTTCACTTTTCGTTCATTGTACACTAGCACGGCCCTCGCCGCTATACATTATCAAATACACTTTATACGTACCATTGTTATTCTTATCTGCTTAGTGAATATTATTCATAATAATTAATACGTATGTTATCTACCTTATAGACTGCAGCCACATACCTTCGGATTATCATGATAAATGGAATATTAAACGAACCAAAATTGTGGTAAAAGACCACCAGATCAAATCGAACACGCACAAGTAGCTGCATTAAGTAACGTTCTTATATTTTTATTGTAATTATCGCATTTAACTGATATATTTCAATATGAACTCATTGATGTCTGATAACCTTGTTAATATTTTGAAATAATATATTGGGTGGTCCACCACAATATGATTTAAAAACCTGTTAAGATTTGAAAAATGTTTAAATGTTTTGAAACCATATTGCATACGATATAAAAAGTCATAAATTCCAAGTACCTGTAAAGTATATTTACGGAAATGCTACTTACCCAATCTTCCTTTATACTACGTCCCCTGTTGTATTTCGGCTTTCTCAATACCGTTTCATCTATCTGCACGATACATCTTACTCCTCCGAATGATTGATGCAAACATGTCATTTTAGTTGCACATATGTCACGGCAGTACTCATACCACTGGAGTGCTGAGGTCTCAGTAACAACTGCAAACAATGCAGGCAGTGTTATTGGTGTATTTATTACTTAATTTGTAACTATTATCATGATCTGCCCCGTTCGAGCAGACTTTTTCCTCCAACATCAAGGACAACGGAATATAATCTCATCACGGTGGTCTGCACACTTAACTGTAGTCGTTTGATAACCCCAGTCGCACGTACAAGAACTTTTTAGTAGTCCCATCACTTGTAGTGTCTCAATGATAACCTCTTCTTTAAAATACGCTGTGAATCGATCGTATGTGAGCGTCAGGTGTTAAACTTGGCTCCGTGACCCTGAAATGGGCTCAAACGCTTCTGATTGGCTCGTCCTTAAATTAGAGTCTCGCCACATAAACTATATTTGATTTACTATAGAAATGTTCAACTATTGAAAAGTGTTTTACAATGTTTTCATGCAGAATTGTGTAACCATTTTTGGTACGCCCATAAAAATGACGACGGATAGAGGAGCGCAATTTGAATTCGAACTATTCAATAACTTGGCTTAACTTCTAGGCTACAATAGGATACGCTGTACTGCATATCATCCTAAGGCTAATGAGATGGTAGAACGTTTTCACCTTCAGCTAAAGACCGCTATTATATCTCACTCAAACCTTAATCAGTGGACACAATTCCTACCGTTATTTATGTTGGGAATACGAACATCTGTCAAAACTGACGAACAGTGTTCAGCAGCGGAAATGGTTTTCGGAACAACTCTGAGACTACCAGGTGAATTTGTTCACCTTAATACTAACAGTCAAAAACATTATTTAGAAAATTACGTAGATCAACTACGGGACCATATGTCCAAACTTAAGCCAATTATTGCTCGTGAACAATCGCGAGTCATACATGTACCCAAGAATCTAAACAATTGCACACACGTCTGGATAAGATATGACAAATTTAAAGCACCGCTTAGCCCTACATTTGAAGATTCTTTCAATGTCGTTTCTAAAAAGATAAATATTTCATGATAGAAATACATGGAAACATGAAATCCGTAAGTAATAATAGAATGAAACCAGCTTATCTTGATCATGAACCACCACACGTGCTGTTAAACCGCTCACCTGACAAAACAATTACGGAATCGACATGAAGAAACGTTAAATCTTTACAAGTGACTAAAACGGTTAGATGGGCACATCCAATTATTCAGTCAAGAATATTGAAATTTTTGCTGCGGAATAAATTATAACCACGTATCAAGTAAGATCCTGCGTTTATTTAAAAGTAAAGTTTTTTTCTCATAACGTCCCACCTATTTTATTTAACTAACAAAAACATTCAAAAAACGTAGTTTGCGATGTTATACTATCACAATTGATATATCACTGGGTGGTGACCAATGTCATGCTTGTCTAGTCCTTATTATTAGGGCAGATCGAATGCTATCGATCATGTTGCAATGTGGCCACCAGTCTAGGTGACTGGACACCGCGGGCACTATTGTAAGATTAGATGGTGATTGGAGGTAGTCGACAGGAAACCGTGGACCCGGGTTTCGTGCTACTTGGCACTCGTCAGCAAGGTGTACCTGTAATGTTTGAGGGAACTGGTGCTCCCTGGCGGATTCGATCCCGTGTCCGTGCTATCCGGGCCGCGACCGACCTCCTGCATTATGGTCGATAGCATTCGATCTGCACTAATAATAAGGACTAGGCAAGCAAGACATTGGTCACCACCCAGTGATCAATCAATTGTGATTACATCTCAGTCTTACAGGAGTTCGGTTGCGGCCCGGATAGCTTAGTGGTAACCTCTCTGACTGTGAAGCTGGGTGACACGGCATCGAATCCGCCAGGGAGCACCAGTTCCCTCAAAGAAAACAGGTACACCTTGCTGACGAGTGCCAAGTAGCACGAAACTCGGGTCCGCGGTTTCCTGTCGACTACCTCTAATCATCATCTGATGTTATACTATCCACAACTCCCCAGATCTTTTACTTTTGATATATGAGTGAATGTTAAATTTTTTTAAATACTGGATACATAAGCTAGGTATTCCTAAATAATTGCTGAGTGATAGTAGTCAAAATCATAAAAAGGGGTAAGTCACATCAGCGAACGACGAATCTTCAAACAAGGTGAGTGATGTGAACAAGCTGCGACTGCTGAAATTAATTAGACAAGATAAAAATGAATCATGTTATTATTGCAAAACTAACATATAGGCATTCACAAGTACTTTGTTATTTAGCTTCAAAACTGATAAAATCCCCAACAGATAATCTATATAACGTATAGGCATCCATATAAGCTTAATACTTTTCAACGATAAGACTGGTCAGACCTAATTTGGGAGAGTTAATTTACGTTTGATGAAAATCTTATAACAAATGTGACACCCTTTTCAAAAACGAACAACAATAATCGGTGTACATTTGGCTCTTTTGAATCGGCAATCTCATTCCCAAAAATATATTGAAAACAACGTTGCAAAAAGTAGAATTCGTCACAATTTACCTCAAAGATTATTAAACATGCGATTTAACAAAATTTTGTGTGATAAATTTCCTCTGGCTTATGGTCACTAATGCGTATTTCTCATAATCATAAGCAAGGATTAACGTCGACATAGATTAACAGTATTTTAAGGATTTTCGACAATATTGAGCACAAATGATCTTTAAGAACTCTGTATCTCTTCTTACACGGAGATATCTGCCATATATGTGTCGATAATATTCAGTTCTCTATTGTTCTGTTTGAGTTTGCTGTGAGTGCTTGTGTGTGATTATCACATGTAATGGAATTCGGAACACTGACTAGAAACACAATTAAGTGGCGATAAGGACTCATGTAGTTCTGTATTTTCCAGTACACAATCAAGGATGGAATGGTAAGTATTCATCTAAAATACCGATTATTGTCTTGGAATCACACCAGCTTCCGAGATTGTAAGTACCGGATGCACACTAGGCAAGTAGGGAAGATGCGGTGTTTGAATGAACTAATGATTCCTTTGTACTTGTTGAATGATTGATTTCAAATTCTAAATACAGTACATTCGTTCGTGCTTATCTAGTACTTTTTGATTCAATTGCGTTATTTCTGGGATTCTTAGTTATTACTATAGTTCAAATACTCCTAATTATCTTAGAATACTCTTGTTTCCAACTTAATAGCTAGTGGTAGATGCTATCAAAACTGATAGAAATCTATCTTCAGGAATCTGTAGACGAATATTGTTTAAATTGGCTTTACTGCATACCTGAGCACAATGAAGCTGATTAAAAGTTTCTTTGGCGTCAACTGTGGAGCATGTGTGCCCCATAAACTGGAAATCAAAGTAAAATGCCTAATTCCTGTCCGTTTACAGTACTTCCATTATGCAGCTATCAACTCCTTCATCAACGCATCTGAATCGTGTGTGAAGCTAATGAAGTCAACTCAACACTTTTAGCATTTCTGAAGACTATGTTGCGAATGAAATAATTAAACGCATTCTACTCATGTCAATAACTAAATGATGAAATGAATCATAATCAGTCTCTATAACACCGAGTTAAAATATGCTTGTGACTTAGTATTTACCAAACAGCTAATGATGAAATGACAAAGAATAGAAGTGCATAATGATATATTGATAATGTGTTCCAGTAGATCAGTTTACATCAACGACCGTCTTGAATTCCAAATGATGTTTACAACAGCGAGATGAACATTCACAACAGCATGTTGTTGACTACAATTATCATAAAATCACGTATACGCAACACATCTAATTCAATAATAAAAATTTTATGGAACTCCTGTGAAATAATTCGATTTTAAGTATTGCCAATAAATGCCCTGGTACGGCCGAGAGTGGGGAGTGTCCGCTCTCCCTCTCGGAATGCTCTCACGTGGCCACGCGTATATAGCCTCTGCCAGGGAAGTCCTACTCACTGCCTTCTCGTGACACCGGTGTTGTTTACAAAAATGAGAAGACGAAAAGCGAATATCCGGCGCCTTAACCGGATCCCAAATCAATGGTGCACATGGGCTCCAGTATCCTGAAGGAACCAATCGCGTATGAACCAATTGTTGGTCACCGGCTACCATGGGACTGCATCTCCTTACGATGCTCCACTGCCTTGTGGATCAGACGTTCAGGTCGAAGGCCCGGGGTGTGGCCCCCTAAGAAAACCACCTGCTTCGGTTTGGGCACCCGAGCAGTATCACAGCCCTCACGCGAATCAATTGAGATTCGTGTGGTGCATATATATTTAGTGCCTCCTTGTACCGATACTTATGTGTTAAAATAAGAAAATGCAAATATTAAAAATCATGTTAAATATTTTATCAAAACGATTACATCCGTTATTACATTGACAAGCAAATGAATGTTCAGAGTTCCATAAGGAAATTGTTCAAATTATTGAAATGAATAATTAAATCTAAAGTTTTCTAATAAGATACATGGTCAAAATATTCAAATTGAGTAATAGGATATTTCTGTATATCATGAATTAATTTGCCTTTTTTTGCAGAACCATCCACAAATGAAACAAACGACACACAAAACAATCGAAGCACTGACTAAGGAAATCATGATATATGTATATTGAAAACATGGGTTCTTTTCATTCGCTTCGGTAATTTCTCCAGACTGAACTTCGCTAATTTCTTCAGATTGAACTTCGGTAACCTCCGAAGTTGTTTCAAAGCTTTCGATGAATTCCGTGGTACTCAAATCGATAACATTCGTGGCCTTCTAAAAAGACGAAACAATAGCATTCGTTACTAAACATCCAATATTTCTCAATTAATTCATTTATCATTAAACACTTATGTCAGTAACAATGATAGAAGAGAAGTTAACAAATAGATATATGGTTCCATGATGGATTTCTAGAATCACATCACATTCAATGAGCGAAAATATTACTATGTATTCAGGCAATAATGATAAGCAACACTCGGATACATTGTTTACGGTTTCCATGGAAGGAAACACTGCACTCATATCTGAATAGATGTCGTGAACGCATACAATGTTATAATATAAGCACTGATAGTAGAATACCCGTTAGTTCTTATTGGTACTAACAAAACGTACTTCCGGGTTAATCAATTTGAAAAGAATGTGGAATTTGATTATATTAGAAACGACCAGTAAATTTTAACAAGTACTAACCTCAATAAGGCAATCATCTACTTTTACTTCATGATTATCCTGATCAAATCTATCAATGCATGTGTACAAACGCTCGCACCAAATACATGATATATTTGATGCTGCCGCTTTTTGGCAAGCTTCATTCGATTCGTATTTTGGACAAATGTCTGTGAAAAGAAGAAAGTGATTTCATTTCAAGTTATCAAACAAAAGGAAAGAGAATTACACAACATTTAACTACCATATAAATGATGTAAGAATGATTTCGGAGTTAGCTGATTGTAGCAATCACCATACAATTGTCATCACGATGCATTATGTGATATTTCAGTACACATCCAATTTCACTCATATTTCACGTCAGCATGCTTAAACTGAATGGAACTGCTCTCAATGTCGTTTATGAATGAAGAATGTCGACAGACAATCTTCATGGTTTTTAATTATTGTCGTCTACATTCAGACACATACACACGATGTTGACGTTAGATTCATCAAAGTGCAATGCACAAAACTTGTGACAAATGTACAATTTTTTCTCATGAAATCAGTGCAAGAAAGTCAGTTGTACGCTGACTAAAAATTCATTTTTAATTATGGTAGTTCTGTTGAACGTTAAATGGAGCGTGCTATTGTCTTTCTAGTCATCAATGATATTTTTCTTGGAAACATTTTAATCGACCTACTTCGACGGAAGATACGGACGTGTGTGGTTTGATTCTTGTGTGTGTACTTTTAGTTAATGCATAAGATTAGTTAACTCAATTTAAATTCAACGATGATAAAAGTAATAGTTTGTTCTACGAATTTTAAAAGCGATCTGATCATTGAATCATCAAATGATTCTTTCACTGTTCAAAATGTTCTTTCAATAGTCTAATACATGGTGAACTGAAATCTATATTTACTTATTGAGTATTCATATTAATGAGAAGGTATACATTTTCACATTGTGCAATTAATTCTGGAGCTGACCATGTTTAATTGCAATCTGGAGACTTCACTTATGTTTAACTTCAATATATCGGATATGTATGACAAAGCAGAGATTTCGGATATTGGTCAACCGTTTTCGAAGTAGTTGCAATTACATGAATTATTTTACACAGGTTCAATCCTTCGAGAAAATGCGACATCACGTATTTGAAAAGAAAAAATCGAATGTTTTCTCGTCAGTACACAATCAAAAATATTTCGTTTTGTAACTGTGTGTTTCAGTGAATTTCACCAAAGTGAAGACTTCAATGTTAGGTCAAAATGGATCCCCTAATTATAATAAATATTCGACAAGAAATCTACGGATTGTTATGAATGGCATGTGAAACGACAGTTGAGACAGATGCCCGGATATTATTTATTAGCTCACTACGGTTACATGGAACTTTGAATTTGTTGAAACAAATGTGATGTATTTAAGTGTAAAACGAGTTAATGCTATAGAATTAAATTTAAACTTACTTCCAATGAATTCAATCTCTATCAACGTGACATCTTTCATCAGATTTATAGAAGGAAATATGTCATATTTCTTTTCACCTTGTGTGGTAAAATGAACAGAAAACGGTATTTAAAATTTCTTTTATTTTCCAGTATATCAAGTTGTTTGAGGTGGGAAATATCTCAGTGGAGAAAATACAACATCGCCATTATTATGGTTTATATCCCTCTGAGTTTCGGAAGTGAAATTAATCCAAATACAGCAAAAAATTATGTTCAACTTTTTAAATAATTTTTTTAATATTCCAACTTGCTATTAGGCAACATGGAAGTTAACCAACCAAAGAAGATTGATGTTAAGCAGTGAAGTCCAAGACGCTAGTTTCATCTTATTTAAAACCGATCAGCTGAATATTTCAGTTGATGTACATTCTGCGACCAGAACTTATGCCATTAACTTTAAACGCCGCACTGTTATTCACTGAATTAATCAGTTCGGATACCCACTGAATTGTACGATGGATGAAAATGTAATGAAATTATGTCTTGTTCATTGAATCTACTCACAGAATTTTGGAACTGCAATAGATTCCAATGCTAGCCACCATCTTTTTTGCTTACAGTACTTATGATTTAAGACAACATCAAGACGATCCTTAATAAGTGCACATAAATCAATAAGAAACTGATCAATCACACTAATGGATGAATTTAGACAAACAATAAGATGATGACAGTTGTCTTCAGTGTTAAACGACTCAGTAATACATTTCAACAGATCAACTTTCATCACTGAACTAAACATTTGTTGCATTGCTCACATTCGATCATAATACATTGCATTCATCTAATCATGTAAACTCAAAATTGGAACATTATTGGTTGGAACAATTCATACCTGTTTCACATTTGAACGTGCATGTGAATTGTACTGTTTTCAAAACATAATTGGGTTTAGGAAACTGAAAATACGTATTTGAAATCAGAGTCATGATCTGTCAATACACAACATTCTATATCAAAACCAATTATTCATTGAACAAATATGTCTTTGTTCAGATTATATTATTCTAAGACAGCTAACCACACATACAGTAGGGATACTGTTATTCTCATTTTTCTTAGACGTATGTTCAATCTAGTCTAAATAGATATTCCGAATCATTCCCGGAGTCAATCTCAGTCACGTTTTATGATTTATCTATCTATGTATTATGAAATATGGTTATACACTGTGAGATGAATATCTACGTCAGTTGTAATGAAATATGATTGCGCACAATTGTAAGAATGCTACACTCGGAATAATTACCAGTGAACTTTCCAAATACTCTTTCATTAGAAGATGAAATAAAGATTGACAGAATACGACTATTACTATACATCACTTTAAAATACACTGTTCATCGCTATTCGAGACGAACACATAATTCATTCATTTGATAGCAGTTCACATCTAATTATTTATTGTTCTTACAAAATGATTGAATAAAGTGTGCCATTAAGAAATAATCTGTTTGTACATTGTAAACTTTTGATCGTTTCTATCGTTTTTAATGTGACTATATACATTCAACACTATTCCTAAACACGAAATATTAAAATGATCCAAAATGCATGAAAGAAAATTACATTTCCATACATTTGTTCAACTCACGTTCTTATAATAGACAGATATCTTCCCATTTGGATAAAATATATTTAATAACATACCTGAAATTAAAAGACTCTTCGTAGATTGAATTTGAGAAATAAAATAAAAGTTATTTACACGTACACAATATGTTATAGAATTCTCTTTGCAAAACAATCGACTCTTAGTACGTACAACATACTTTGTGATACGTTAATTTACAGATTGAACTAAGTAGTAGAATGAATAATACAACATATAGATATATTATTCTGTTGAATCTATCTAATCGTAGATATTGTTTATTGTAAATAAGAAAGCAATGACTTTAAATATGTTATCTTAAGGATATCTTAATTCCGATAGATAATATTCATGAATAACTATGCGATAAATACATGTGTAGTTGAATGTATTATGTATAGGTGTGAGTTTGTGATAAAACACAGACTTCCTATCATATTCCATTGAAGCCTGTTTTTGTTTTCCATAAGTCCGTTGAAATTGTAACTCGATTTGTTTATGGTAATCCATTTATTTTTCTTGTGAAATCTAATTGTTTTACTGTATATGTCAGTTGTCCTCTTAGTTTTAATCAACATTTTCAAAACGGTAAGTAGATTTAAAAAATGATTCTATCATCAATTCTGACAAAAAAAACTTATATACTCTTCCATGATAAATTACTAACAAGAATTGGATTGCATAAAATGTTAGTAAGGAGAATCAGTATGGATGTATGTATGTAGATTTCACATATATTGACTTACCACTACCAGCAAACCATCTCAAAACCATGAATTCCTCTGAATTAATAAAAAAAATTTAAAAAAAATTGTTCCAATATTGATCTGTATGTATCACAGATTATTGATCAATACAATTTATCATCTTCATTTAAAGATTTAAAAGAAATCGTATGGTTATATACTCAACTATGTCTTATTAAGAAATTTTATAAAATATTATCACTTCACCATTGTTATGAATATTTCAATTTAATTTATACTCAGAAGAATAATTCATTTTCAAAAAATTTGTTCCAAGATCTTTTAACTGAATATGAGTCTTTTGTTATCTTTTCATTCATCTTTCATTCATCATTTCTTCTAATTGACAGAAATGAATAGATGTTAACTTGTTATTGTAGGTATTATAGAGCGAATAAATCATTTTTGTACTAGCGAACTGTTTATAAACGTTCACTGGCTAACGATTTCAATATATGCCTATATTCAAAGCTTATAAACATACAAATATAATGACATAAATGAAGTTAAATATATAAAATGATCATCAGATCAGTAATTCCAACACATTTATGCTAGTAAAAGTATAAAGATGTATCATAAAATATAACTTGATAGTTTATCGGCGCCCAAATGCCCTGGTACGGCCGAAAGTGGGGAGAGTCTGCTCACCCTCTCGGAATTCTCTCATATGGTCACGCGTATATAGCCTCTGCCAGTGAAGTTCTACTCACTGCCTTCTCATACCACGGATGCTGTTTACAAAATTGAGAGGGCGAAGAGCGAATTTCCGGCGCTTTAACCGGATCCCAAACCATTGGTGCACATGGGCTACAGTATCCTGCGGGAACAAATGGTATATGAACCGACTACCAGGGGACTGAATCTTCTTACAATGCTGCACTACCTTGTGGATCAGATCTTCAGGTCGAAGGCACGGAGTGTGGTCACGTAAGAAAACCACTTGCTTCGGTTTGCGCACCCAAGCAGTATCACAGACCTCACATATATCAAATGTGTGGTGCATATGTATTCGGTGCCTTCTTGTACTAATATGTATGTGTTAAAATTAATAAATAAATAAATGAAAAATTCATAGTTTATCAATTGTTAATTATTCATATGGACGTTTCGTTTAACATTCCTTTATATGATACAGTTTACATCTGTTTGATTTGTTTAATCTATGCAAATGTGGCATATTGATAAAAAGTATCAATAATACAAATACGATGTTGGCAAAAATAAAAAAACAAACAAACAAACAAAAAACAACTTCAATAATATGAAAAAGTTACTTTCACTTAGATAATCCATTTCGATACCCCATACTTGTGGTAAATTATGAAGAATTAGTGAGTTTATTACATCGAAGAAATGTAAAAGATCTGTAGTTTTAATGAATAAAATCATACAATATGATTATTCGTTTTATAGGAATGTAAATGAAAGATTATAAAATGTATTATAAAACTGAATTGTTTTATTGTAACCTATTCAATCATGGAAATGATGAATAAGTAAATGTATCTAAATAATAAGTCTTGCTATTTTCTGAACGGTATACTCAATTTTTAAACTATTCTTGTAAACCCTCCCTCTTCCCTTAAGCTAGAACTATACAATGACTTGAATACGAGAGAGAAGTCGAAAAGTATACGAAAAGTACTTTACTCCAAAAGTTCATTTTAATATAGAAAACAGAGGGTTTTTATAATATTCTAAATGTCTTTAGGTTGCTCTAAGATTCTAGAATGTTACTAACTAAATATAGTAGCAGTATAACAATTAGTCAATCAGAACCTCTACATGTAACGTTTCATATCCTTGTTGTTGTTTCTGTCTAAACTCAAAGTAAACATTAATTGAATCAAATATTTCTTAATGTTTCCTGAACGTTGCATATCTTTTACAAGAATATTTCTGAATCATTCCAAGAGTAAGAAATAGATTACATGTAAAAATAAACAGGATAAACTTAATTCAATCAATAAAAAATCAAACAAAAAAATTGTAATCCATAATAATTAATTAAAATTGAGTAGTATTTCAGAATTTAAGAAAAATTATTAACTTACCAATGTCCTGAAGATCGATTTCATGATATTGTTGCTTATGAAATTTGAATGGGAATTTGAATGGAATTTTCTACAAAAAAACAAATATATATATATATATGTGGATAGATAGATATATAGATGTGTTGATAGATAGATAGATAGATGTGTGGATAGATAGATAGATAGATGTGTGGATAGATAGATAGATAGATGTGTGGATAGATAGATAGATAGATGTGTTGATAGATAGATAGATAGATGTGTGGATAGATAGATAGATAGATAGATAGATGTGTGGATTGATAGATAGATAAGTATATCCCTTTTTATGATCTAATTCACTTACTTGATTTCGTTTGCCATGAACAAAACTACCATTTATAATTGGTTCTGTTTGATTGTATATAATTTTCATGATGTAATTATAATGAAGTGACTATAAATGATATAATTAAAATTTAATAATTGATATCTTTTTACATATCGATGTGTTTCATTTTGAAAAACTATTTTTTTATCATATTTTGGTTCACCATGTTCACATATATCATTACCATGGATAATATTAAATATTATATTGATCATTGAATAAAATTGAATGAATCGATTTAATTGACTATTGAATCTAAAATAATTTACAATGAAATAAAACAATCAAAATATCAATACATATAATATATTGATTTTACATGATAAATTTAGTCTATACTCACCTCATTTTTGTTTTTACGTATAAAGTTATGAATGAACGTTTTAATAAAGTTTTTATATGTTTATATAAATTATTGAAAGTGTTTTTCTATTTGTTAACATTCTAATTTAATAAATTATAAAGTAACCATTAAAATGTTTATGAAATTTTATAAAAAAATTTAAAAAAAAAACTGATTTGTTTTGTAATTAACCAATCATAATGTTGGATGAACCTTATGTGAATTCAATATTTTTTTCTATCTATATTAAGAATATGATATAATTCAAGAATACTTTCAAAGAAATAATTTCATTGGTTGAAATCATGAATCCATTGAAGCTAGACCACCATGGAAAACCTGGAAGCACTGGAAGGCCGTTTCGCCCTAGTATGGGACTCCTCAACAGTGCGCATCCACGATCCCGCTCCTCGCGAGGTTCGAACCCAGGACCTATCAGTCTTGCGCCAAGCGCTTAACCAACTAGACCACCGAGCCGGAATCCAACGGTGTTAATGTCTAACTTCAACCAATCCACGAAGTTGCGCCACCGTACATCATTGTCTTCAATGAGCTGATATCTCAAAACAGACCTGGTTCAACTCCACTGGTAACGGCTTCTCACTAGAACTCCAGGAGTATCTCTTGAAGTCATTCCACACAATCCCTTCTGATAATAAAGAAATAATTGATTAATTTATAGCTTAAAATATATGCTCATATATTCATAAACAAATAGTATTCTATGTGTAAATATCTATAAATAAACTAACAACGATATATTGTGTATTTTTGTTTTTTTTTTAATTTTATTAGTCAAAATTCAAAAAAAAAAAAAATAAGCACAAACTATTATGATTGGATAATAATAATCATAATAATAATCATAATTACACCTTTCCCATTTGAATATTTAATTACAGGAAACAATTTGTATTCGATAAATTTTTTAAATTTTAAACACAAAGTCAAAATCATTCCATTTTGATTACTCTATTAGAATCCGTAATTGTTAATAAATATTTAAATCAATAATTGATTAATTATTCTATTGATTATGTAGAAATGAAAAATTCAAGTTGATAAAGATTGTAATCATAGAAACAATAATGTATTTTATTAAAAAAAAAAAAAAGAAAGTAAACTAATGATGATTGAAAACAGTTTCTTGAATTAGATAAAGATTTTACAATTGACAACAATGATTTTTATATTCAAAAAATCTAATCTAAAAAGAGAGAACTAATTTATATTGAAGTATTTCAATGAATTAATTTCACATATCATTTGATTTTATAATTGTAATTGTTATTTATGTTGAAACATACAAATAAATCACTGGGATAAAATAATACCAAGTGCATACTATACTCATGTTGAGCACAAAGAATTGACACTTTAGTAAATGAGTAATAATTTCAGCGAAATAGTCCTCGAATACTAAGGAAACCATGATATATGTACATTGAAAACATGGGTTCTTTTCATTCGCTTCGGTAATTTCTCCAGACTGAACTTCGCCAATTTCTTCAGATTGAACTTCGGTAACCTCCGAAGTTGTTTCAAAGCTTTCGATGAATTCCGTGGTACTCAAATCGATAACATTCGCGGCCTTCTAAAAAGACGAAACAATAGCATTCGTTACTAAACATCAAATATTTCTCAATTAATTCATTTATCATTAAACACTTATGTCAGTAACAATGATAGAAGAGAAGTTAACAAATAGATATATGGTTCCATGATGGATTTCTAGAATCACATCACATTCAATGAGCGGAAATATTACTATGTATTCAGGCAATAATGATAAGCAACACTCGGATACATTGTTTACGGTTTCCATGGAAGGAAACACTGCACTCATATCTGAATAGATGTCGTGAACGCATACAATGTTATAATATAAGCACTGATAGTAGAATACCCGTTAGTTCTTTTCGGTACTAACAAAACGTACTTCCGGGTTAATCAATTTGAAAAGAATGTGGAATTTGATTATATTAGAAACGACCAGTAAATTTTAACAAGTACTAACCTCAACAAGGCAATCATCTACTTTTACTTCATGATTATCCTGATCAGTACTATCAATGCATGTGTACAAACGCTTGCACCAAATACATGATATATTTGATGCTGCCGCTTTTTGGCAAGCTTCATTCGATTCGTATTTTGGACAAATGTCTGTGAAAAGAAGAAAGTGAATTCATTTCAAGTTATCAAACAAAAGGAAAGAGAATTACAAAACATTTAACTACCATATAAATGATGTAAGAATGATTTCGTAGTTAGCTGATTGTAGCAATCACCATACAATTTTCATCACGATGCGTTATGTGATATTTCAGTACACATCCAATTTCACTCATATTTCACGTCAGCATGCTTAAACTGAATGGAACTGCTCTCAATGTCGTTTATGAATGAAGAATGTCGACAGACAATCTTCATGGTTTTTAATTATTGTCGTCTACATTCAGACACATACACACGATGTTGGCGTTAGATTCATCGAAGTGCAATGCACAAAACTTGTGACTAATGTACAATTTTTTCTCATGAAATCAGTGCAAGAAAGTCAGTTGTACGCTGACTAAAAATTCATTTTTATTTGTGGTAATTCTGTCGAACGTTAAATGGAGCGTGCTATTGTCTTTCTAGTCATCAATGATATTTTTCTTGGAAAAATTTTAATCGACCTACTTCGACGGAAGATACGAACGTGTATGGCTTGATTCTTGTGTGTGTGCTTTTAGTTAATGCATTAGACCCGACGCATCGGGTTTTATTCTAACTATCCACGTATCTGTGGCTTTTCAGAATTGCAATTCAGCACTTGTCTTATTTTTAATTCAGCAAGAAGCTGCTTCATTCCTTCTCACGGTAGGCTGTTAGCTAGTTCAACAGACATTGAGTACCTTGTGTACGCACTTGTTTATAAATACGTGAAATTGTTTGATTATTGTGGTAGTAGAACGGATTTAAAAAAGCAAGCGTTAACGGGTTTAAATATTGGTAAGCTGTTGAAAAACTGATGGGTACATCATACAACATATTGAATTGACGTTGACTTCAACTACACTATTGACACCATTGATCATCTGAAAAGACATAGATGTACCAAACTACTTTGCAATTGAGAAGGATTGGTTTTCATTGGTGGCAATTGGCTTCGCTAAAGAATAACACAAAGACTGGAACTGAAACTTTTCCACAAAACTAATTCTTGACCTACACTAAACGAATAACAATTCTAAACAGCTCTTACATACAACATCACACTGACTCAGTAGTTGAGCATACGAGTTTTGTAATTAATTTTGAGAAATAATAATGTCGTTACGGATCAGACACTGATTTCGCAATAGGACAACATTTGATTAGTCATACTACCATCATTGAGCAGCATAGGAATGAGTTGCACTGTCATTGCTAAACAGAAGTGATTCTGCGATTTCGCTACCAGAAATGTGAACACGATTATATTGACTTTGCTTGATTAGAATATTCTATCTGGTTCATCCATACTACTCAAACTTGTGATGTTCAGAGAGATAGAGTTTCGTAATTTTGGTCAGATGATGATTCTTACTGATTGCCAGTTGTTTAACTTGTTTGTAATTTTTCTTCTTATTTTTATAAGTAAAGTGCTCATAGTATTCTCGATGATCAGTGTTGGTTTGACCTGAACACTTCACCGGCTTATTTCGTCCTCTCAAAACTGTGTACATTGTGCACTGTAACTTCACGGTTAAATCCCATTACCGTGTTTGAATATCACATATAATCTTCATATCTAGTTCCGTTCTTTTTATCTAATATGCTTTGTTGCATAAAAAAGATTTTTCTCATAGCAAATTAATGAATATAAAATAGTACACTAACGGAGAGTGCAATCTGCTGATATCTGTCTGTTTACCTCAGTTTTTGTTTGTAGAAACGTCAATACTTGTACTTTATTGTTGTATATCACCATATATTTTATAATTACTCAAATGATATGGTATTGTTTTCTGAAAAAATAGCCTGATATGAAGGTTAAATGTAATAAGGAATGTCGCTTTCTAATTATGCATTCATATGACTGACAATCAACGATAAACATAGAACAAACGTGAATGAAACTTTTCTTTTATAAATGATTGCCAATTTTCTACAACTAAAATGAAGTGAAAACAAATACGTTGTCCGTCAATTCATTGAAGATCTTGTTTCAGCTATGAATACACACTGTAACCATATACCATCTTACATCAAGTGAGTTCGGTGATCGCTTTCGTATAGAATTATCTGGTTTCCACGTCCTCATCTTATCAATCTAATGAACTATTATCAATAAAACTAGTGCTTTCAGCCTCGACTAGTAAATACGGTCGATGTAAATTTTCTACGAGACTGTGGTCAAACATCCTAATGACAAAGTTCACATCACATTCTATGTATCGTTTTATACCAATCTTTGTGACAGAAATCTCATCGCCACCCGGTATTCTAGACAGGGACATTTGACTGTTAACCTAAAGTATGTTAGTGTTGAATATTGATTGGATTTGGATATGATCATCAACTGGAAGCGATCTGATTTTAGCGAGGATCGAATATGATTCTTAAATATCATGTGACATTGAGATTCGTCCTAATTCTGCAGTAGAAATGAAATGAATTTCTCCGTAACGAAGCATTCGTGGTTGAACATTCAAATGGTTGGCCAACTATGTCTATCTCAACAACATAAATTGCATATATTAAAAAGATAATCTGATGGAGATGGATGATATTCGGTGTTTGTAGTCTGTTGGCAGTAATCCATGAATCTAGGTTTCATGGTGGTTGCTTCAATTCAGCGAAGTGTACGCTCACTTCTGAAGTGACCAATGCTGCTCGTGTACTGCAAACTCACATCACTCAGCTTTGCAGAATGAGAAATAACTACTTGGTTACTCGAACCGCAACACAACTCTGGTAGGACAGATATGTTCATATTTATTGATGCAGACACATATATGGATGTCATGTATTCCCGGTAATTTAATACTCATGGAATTCTGTCACTCACGTGTTCTGCCTATACTACTCATTACGAACTACTTATTATTCATTTTATGATCAAAATGAATTGTTCTGACAGTTTAGAATAAATACATTCATTTGACAATATTCACATGTTTCATACAACACTCTCATTTTTAAATTCAACTCAAGCAAGAACAATCGGTGTGGCGGAATAACATTATCCGTTAAGAGATGAGATATAAAACAGAGTGCGGGGTCCAAAAATGACAGTGTTTTAACTGAGGATTGTTTGTGGTAGGAAATGAAATAAAAGCATTCGTGTTATGTCGACCAATATGAAGTGTTGACTTTACAGAGATGTATCGAGCTAACAGAACTCTCTCTATATCCATCAGACTACATACCATTCACACGGCTAAAACAAGAGCTATCTAGAGTAAAACGCCGGAGTCTGCGTCCACAGATGCTCGTTTTACCTTGGCCAGCTTGTAGATTAATCATGTCATGGTGATATTATTGGAATGCTGTTCAAACAACCCTCTTTTTTGCATTTTCACATCTGATAATCATTCACACACCTTGTTGCAATTACTATTGAAACACATGAAACATATTGTGAACTGTAACCAGCAATCACCACTATTTACCGGTTTGTAGCTAATTCACTTGATGACATTAGCCGAATTCTACTTATCAAGTCTATTTATCTACCCACCGATCAAAGTTATCCGACATTATGTGCAATATGCATTGAATAAGTAGACTGAAAGTGATTGACAGCAACACTTTGAACATTGGCTAGGAGTTAGGTTTGCGACTTCAAAAGTGCATGATGCTAACTAGAATGTTTCAGGAAGTGTCAGTTTTCTCAGAATTCCAAGTACTCAATGTTAAGCAGTGTCGATCAGTAAGAAATCTATAGCTAGCCAAAGTTTCTCGTTCAATTGTAATCGTGGTTAAATACGAACAAATTAATCGATTTGAATTTCTGTTATTATTGATATAACGAATATTCATTGCCGCATATCTCCATGTTTTCCATCAATATAATTTATTTTTGACTGTTCGAGCTACTGTAAACATATTTCTGTTCCATTCTGTCGACGATACTTCATTGAGAATGCTTTTATGAAGGAGTAACATTGACCTGCCCTTAGGATAAACGAGCGTCATAATAAAAACTACCAAACTATGTGATTGTTAGTTGACATTTGCATTATAGCTTATTGGAATTCCGACATGGAGATATTTATTCACAAATATGAGAGTTGATTGAAGTGAGCTAACATTAAATGTACGACATTTCTTGAAGTGTGAAACTCATCCACTTCCAATGTTGCAGCCTTCATCCGTTGATCTAGATTGTTTTCACATTGCAATTAGCATTGAGAAACCATAAATATCTATCTAAATATCATTAGAGAAGAAAATAACCGGTAAATAAAAGTGTGATCGAAACGCTTTTGAACAATCAATATAAGGTTGTTGAGATTATTGTGATTTTGATCGAGATCACGAATCGACGAATGTTAGAGCACCATTGAGAACCTGAAAATCAATGGTCGTTCATATCGTCCTGGTATGAACTCTTCAGCAGAGTGCATCCGCAATCCCGCAGGTCGTTTTCTTAAACGATTTTTAAAACATCCTGGAAACCCACTCTAAGCACTGAAATTCGTCTACTATATTCTTGAGCAATTTCAGATAAGACTGCTATTATGCCTACCATTGGAGAGCAAACATGGTTATGTATGTTACGGTGCTTCTAGAGAGAAGTGAGTTTGGTCTCAATCGACTAAACGTATAAAATATCATAACCTGACGTCTTCAGAATTGAATTCATTGCCTACGTAATCCACCGAAAATGATGAAATATTCTGCGATAATAATTGAAAAACTGAATTGAACCTCATGTCAATCTCATATGGAAAATTCAAACGTCTCAATGTTCTCCGAGTTGCCTAGTTTTAGGTCGCTAAAACGATGAGTCACATAATTTAGTGTATCTAATTTCCCCTGAACTAGTGTACTTTTATTCTGAGTAATGTTACTGTAAAAATATATTTAGGTTTGAATCCATCCACTAACAATTAACATGCTACATACTTTGGATTGATCATACATTTAACACAGGCCTACACGCATCGAATCTTGGCTTGAAAATTTATGGAGTAGCAGTTTTGAGTAAAATTTAATCTCTACATACAATTTACTGTAGTCATCTGATAACCCCAGTCGCACGTACAAGAACTTTTTAGTAGTCCCATCACTTGTAGTGTCTCAATAATAACTTCTTCTCTAAAATACGCTGTGAATCGATCGTATGTGAGCATCAGGTGTTAAACTCGGCTCCGTGACCCTGAAATGGGCTCAAACGCTTCTGATTGGCTCGTCCTTAAATTAGAGTCTCGCCACATAAACTATATTTGATTTACTATAGAAATGTTCAACTATTGAAAAGTGTTTTACAATGTTTTCATGCAGAATTGTGTAACCATTTTTGGTACGCCCATAAAAATAACGACGGATAGAGGAGCGCAATTTGAATTCGAACTATTCAATAACTTGGCTTAACTTCCAGGCTACAATAGGATACACTGTACTGTATATCACCCTAAGGCTAATGGGATGGTAGAACGTTTTCACCTTCAGCTAAAGACCGCTATTATATCTCACTCAAACCTCAATCAATGGACAGAATTCCTACCGTGTGTGCCCCATAAAACTGGAAATCAAAGTAAAATGCCTAATTCCTGTCTGTTTACAGTACTTCAATTATGCAGCTATCAACTCCTTCATCAAAGCATCTGAATCGTGTGTGAAGCTAATGAAGTCAACTCAACACTTTTAGCATTTCTGAAGACTATGCTGCGAATGAAATAATTAAACGCATTCTACTCATGTCAATAACTAAATGATGAAAGGAATCATAATCAGTCTCTATAACACCGAGTTAAAATATGCTTGTGACTTAGTATTTACCAAACAGCTAATGATGAAATGACAAAGAATAGAAGTGCTTAATTATATATTGATAATGTGTTCCAGTAGATCAGTTTACATCAACGACCGTCTTGAATTCCAAATGATGTTTTCAGCAGTGAGATGTTTTATCAAATGAACATTCACAACAGCATATTGTTGACTACAATTATCATAAAATCACGTATACGCAACACATCTAATTCAATAATAAAAATTTTATGGAACTCCTGTGAAATAATTCGATTTTAAGTATTGCCACCAAATGCCCTGGTACGGCCGAGAGTGGGGAGTGTCCGCTCTCCCTCTCGGAATGCTCTCACGTGGCCACGCGTATATAGCCTCTGCCAGGGAAGTCCTACTCACTGCCTTCTCGTGACACCGGTGTTGTTTACGAAAATGAGAAGACGAAAAGCGAATATCCGGCGCCTTAACCGGATCCCAAATCAATGGTGCACATGGGCTCCAGTATCCTGAATGAACAAATCGCGTATGAACCAATTGTTGGTCACCGGCAACCATGGGACTGCATCTCCTTACGATGCTCCACTGCCTTGTGGATCAGACGTTCAGGTCGAAGGCCCGGGGTGTGGCCCCCTAAGAAAACCACCTGCTTCGGTTTGGGCACCCGAGCAGTATCACAGCCCTCACGCGAATCAATTGAGATTCGTGTGGTGCATATATATTTAGTGCCTCCTTGTACCGATACTTATGTGTTAAAATAAGAAAATGCAAATATTAAAAATCATGTTAAATATTTTATCAAAACGATTACATCCGTTATTACATTGACAAGCAAATGAATGTTCAGAGTTCCATAAGGAAATTGTTCAAATTATTGAAATGAATAATTAAATCTAAAGTTTTCTAATAAGATACATGGTCAAAATATTCAAATTGAGTAATAGGATATTTCTGTATATCATGAATTAATTTGCCTTTTTTTGCAGAACCATCCACAAATGAAACAAACGACACACAAAACAATCGAAGCACTGACTAAGGAAACCATAATATATGTATATTGAAAACATGGGCTCTTTTCATTCGCTTCGGTAATTTCTCCAGACTGAACTTCGCCAATTTCTTCAGATTGAACTTCGGTAACCTCCGAAGTTGTTTCAAAGCATTCGATGAATTCCGTGGTACTCAAATCGATAACATTCGTGGCCTTCTAAAAAGACGAAACAATAGCATTCGTTACTAAACATCCAATATTTCTCAATTAATTCATTTATCGTTAACTACTTATGTCAGTAACAATGATAGAAGAGAAGTTAACAAATAGATATATGGTTCCATGATGGATTTCTAGAATCACATCACATTCAATGAGCGGAAATATTACTATGTATTCAGGCAATAATGATAAGCAACACTCGGATACATTGTTTACGGTTTCCATGGAAGGAAACACTGCACTCATATCTGAATAGATGTCGTGAACGCATACAATGTTATAATATAAGCACTGATAGTAGAATACCCGTTAGTTCTTTTCGGTACTAACAAAACGTACTTCCGGGTTAATCAATTTGAAAAGAATGTGGAATTTGATTATATTAGAAACGACCAGTAAATTTTAACAAGTACTAACCTCAACAAGGCAATCATCTACTTTTACTTCATGATTATCCTGATCAGTACTATCAATGCATGTGTACAAACGCTCGCACCAAATACATGATATATTTGATGCTGCCGCTTTTGGCAAGCTTCATTCGATTCGTATTTTGGACAAATGTCTGTGAAAAGAAGAAAGTGAATTCATTTCAAGTTATCAAACAAAAGGAACAGTGAACTTTCCAAATAGTCTTTCATTAGAAGATGAAATAATGATTGACAGAATACGACTATTTCCATACATCACTTTAAAATACACTGTTCATCGCTATTCGAGACGAACACATAATTCATTCATTTGATAACAGTTCACATCTAATTATTTATTGTTCTTACAAAATGATTGAATAAACTGTGCCATTAAGAAATAATCTGTTTGTACATTGTGATGTTTAGAGAGATAGAGTTTCGTAATTTCGGTCTAATGATGATTCTTACTGATTGCCAGTTGTTTAACTTGTTTGTAATTTTTCTTCTTATTTTTATAAGTAAAGTGCTCATAGTATTCTCGATGATCAGTGTTGGTTTGACCTGAACACTTCACCGGCTTATTTCGTCCTCTCAAAACTGTGTACATTGTGCACTGTAACTTCACGGTTAAATCCCATTACCGTGTTTGAATATCACATATAATCTTCATATCTAGTTCCGTTCTTTTTATCTAATATGCGTTGTTGCATAAAAAAGATTTTTCTCATAGCAAATTAATGAATATAAAATAGTACACTAACGGAGAGTGCAATCTGCTGATATCTGTCTGTTTACCTCAGTTTTTGTTTGTAGAAACGTCAATACTTGTACTTTATTGTTGTATATCACCATATATTTTATAATTACTCAAATGATATGGTATTGTTTTCTGAAAAAATAGCCTGATATGAAGGTTAAATGTAATAAGGAATGTCGCTTTCTAATTATGCATTCATATGACTGACAATCAACGATAAACATAGAACAAACGTGAATGAAACTTTTCTTTTATAAATGATTGCCAATTTTCTACAACTAAAATGAAGTGAAAACAAATACGTTGTCCGTCAATTCATTGAAGATCTTGTTTCAGCTATGAATACACACTGTAACCATATACCATCTTACATCAAGTGAGTTCGGTGATCGCTTTCGTATAGAATTATCTGGTTTCCACGTCCTCATCTTATCAATCTAATGAACTATTATCAATAAAACTAGTGCTTTCAGCCTCGACTAGTAAATACGGTCGATGTAAATTTTCTACGAGACTGTGGTCAAACATCCTAATGACAAAGTTCACATCACATTCTATGTATCGTTTTATACCAATCTTTGTGACAGAAATCTCATCGCCACCCGGTATTCTAGACAGGGACATTTGACTGTTAACCTAAAGTATGTTAGTGTTGAATATTGATTGGATTTGGATATGATCATCAACTGGAAGCGATCTGATTTTAGCGAGGATCGAATATGATTCTTAAATATCATGTGACATTGAGATTCGTCCTAATTCTGCAGTAGAAATGAAATGAATTTCTCCGTAACGAAGCATTCGTGGTTGAACATTCAAATGGTTGGCCAACTATGTCTATCTCAACAACATAAATTGCATATATTAAAAAGATAATCTGATGGAGATGGATGATATTCGGTGTTTGTAGTCTGTTGGCAGTAATCCATGAATCTAGGTTCATGGTGGTTGCTTCAATTCAGCGAAGTGTACGCTCACTTCTGAAGTGACCAATGCTGCTCGTGTACTGCAAACTCACATCACTCAGCTTTGCAGAATGAGAAATAACTACTTGGTTACTCGAACCGCAACACAACTCTGGTAGGACAGATATGTTCATATTTATTGATGCAGACACATATATGGATGTCATGTATTCCCGGTAATTTAATACTCATGGAATTCTGTCACTCACGTGTTCTGCCTATACTACTCATTACGAACTACTTATTATTCATTTTATGATCAAAATGAATTGTTCTGACAGTTTAGAATAAATACATTCATTTGACAATATTCACATGTTTCATACAACACTCTCATTTTTAAATTCAACTCAAGCAAGAACAATTGGTGTGGCGGAATAACATTATCCGTTAAGAGATGAGATATAAAACAGAGTGCGGGGTCCAAAAATGACAGTGTTTTAACTGAGGATTGTTTGTGGTAGGAAATGAAATAAAAGCATTCGTGTTATGTCGACCAATATGAAGTGTTGACTTTACAGAGATGTATCGAGCTAACAGAACTCTCTCTATATCCATCAGACTACATACCATTCACACGGCTAAAACAAGAGCTATCTAGAGTAAAACGCCGGAGTCTGCGTCCACAGATGCTCGTTTTACCTTGGCCAGCTTGTAGATTAATCATGTCATGGTGATATTATTGGAATACTGTTCAAAACAACCCTCTTTTTTGCATTTTCACATCTGATAATCATTCACACACCTTGTTGCAATTACTATTGAAACACATGAAACATATTGTGAACTGTAACCAGCAATCACCACTATTTACCGGTTTGTAGCTAATTCACTTGATGACATTAGCCGAATTCTACTTATCAAGTCTATTTATCTACCCACCGATCAAAGTTATCCGACATTATGTGCAATATGCATTGAATAAGTAGACTGAAAGTGATTGACAGCAACACTTTGAACATTGGCTAGGAGTTAGGTTTGCGACTTCAAAAGTGCATGATGCTAACTAGAATGTTTCAGGAAGTGTCAGTTTTCTCAGAATTCCAAGTACTCAATGTTAAGCAGTGTCGATCAGTAAGAAATCTATAGCTAGCCAAAGTTTCTCGTTCAATTGTAATCGTGGTTAAATACGAACAAATTAATCGATTTGAATTTCTGTTATTATTGATATAACGAATATTCATTGCCGCATATCTCCATGTTTTCCATCAATATAATTTATTTTTGACTGTTCGAGCTACTGTAAACATATTTCTGTTCCATTCTGTCGACGATACTTCATTGAGAATGCTTTTATGAAGGAGTAACATTGACCTGCCCTTAGGATAAACGAGCGTCATAATAAAAACTACCAAACTATGTGATTGTTAGTTGACATTTGCATTATAGCTTATTGGAATTCCGACATGGAGATATTTATTCACAAATATGAGAGTTGATTGAAGTGAGCTAACATTAAATGTACGACATTTCTTGAAGTGTGAAACTCATCCACTTCCAATGTTGCAGCCTTCATCCGTTGATCTAGATTGTTTTCACATTGCAATTAGCATTGAGAAACCATAAATATCTATCTAAATATCATTAGAGAAGAAAATAACCGGTAAATAAAAGTGTGATCGAAACGCTTTTGAACAATCAATATAAGGTTGTTGAGATTATTGTGATTTTGATCGAGATCACGAATCGACGAATGTTAGAGCACCATTGAGAACCTGAAAATCAATGGTCGTTCATATCGTCCTGGTATGAACTCTTCAGCAGAGTGCATCCGCAATCCCGCAGGTCGTTTTCTTAAACGATTTTTAAAACATCCTGGAAACCCACTCTAAGCACTGAAATTCGTCTACTATATTCTTGAGCAATTTCAGATAAGACTGCTATTATGCCTACCATTGGAGAGCAAACATGGTTATGTATGTTACGGTGCTTCTAGAGAGAAGTGAGTTTGGTCTCAATCGACTAAACGTATAAAATATCATAACCTGACGTCTTCAGAATTGAATTCATTGCCTACGTAATCCACCGAAAATGATGAAATATTCTGCGATAATAATTGAAAAACTGAATTGAACCTCATGTCAATCTCATATGGAAAATTCAAACGTCTCAATGTTCTCCGAGTTGCCTAGTTTTAGGTCGCTAAAACGATGAGTCACATAATTTAGTGTATCTAATTTCCCCTGAACTAGTGTACTTTTATTCTGAGTAATGTTACTGTAAAAATATATTTAGGTTTGAATCCATCCACTAACAATTAACATGCTGCATACTTTGGATTGATCATACATTTAACACAGGCCTACACGCATCGAATCTTGGCTTGAAAATTTATGGAGTAGCAGTTTTGAGTAAAATTTAATCTCTACATACAATTTACTGTAGTCATCTGATAACCCCAGTCGCACGTACAAGAACTTTTTAGTAGTCCCATCACTTGTAGTGTCTCAATAATAACTTCTTCTCTAAAATACGCTGTGAATCGATCGTATGTGAGCATCAGGTGTTAAACTCGGCTCCGTGACCCTGAAATGGGCTCAAACGCTTCTGATTGGCTCGTCCTTAAATTAGAGTCTCGCCACATAAACTATATTTGATTTACTATAGAAATGTTCAACTATTGAAAAGTGTTTTACAATGTTTTCATGCAGAATTGTGTAACCATTTTTGGTACGCCCATAAAAATAACGACGGATAGAGGAGCGCAATTTGAATTCGAACTATTCAATAACTTGGCTTAACTTCCAGGCTACAATAGGATACACTGTACTGTATATCACCCTAAGGCTAATGGGATGGTAGAACGTTTTCACCTTCAGCTAAAGACCGCTATTATATCTCACTCAAACCTCAATCAATGGACAGAATTCCTACCGTGTGTGCCCCATAAAACTGGAAATCAAAGTAAAATGCCTAATTCCTGTCTGTTTACAGTACTTCAATTATGCAGCTATCAACTCCTTCATCAAAGCATCTGAATCGTGTGTGAAGCTAATGAAGTCAACTCAACACTTTTAGCATTTCTGAAGACTATGCTGCGAATGAAATAATTAAACGCATTCTACTCATGTCAATAACTAAATGATGAAAGGAATCATAATCAGTCTCTATAACACCGAGTTAAAATATGCTTGTGACTTAGTATTTACCAAACAGCTAATGATGAAATGACAAAGAATAGAAGTGCTTAATTATATATTGATAATGTGTTCCAGTAGATCAGTTTACATCAACGACCGTCTTGAATTCCAAATGATGTTTTCAGCAGTGAGATGTTTTATCAAATGAACATTCACAACAGCATATTGTTGACTACAATTATCATAAAATCACGTATACGCAACACATCTAATTCAATAATAAAAATTTTATGGAACTCCTGTGAAATAATTCGATTTTAAGTATTGCCACCAAATGCCCTGGTACGGCCGAGAGTGGGGAGTGTCCGCTCTCCCTCTCGGAATGCTCTCACGTGGCCACGCGTATATAGCCTCTGCCAGGGAAGTCCTACTCACTGCCTTCTCGTGACACCGGTGTTGTTTACGAAAATGAGAAGACGAAAAGCGAATATCCGGCGCCTTAACCGGATCCCAAATCAATGGTGCACATGGGCTCCAGTATCCTGAATGAACAAATCGCGTATGAACCAATTGTTGGTCACCGGCAACCATGGGACTGCATCTCCTTACGATGCTCCACTGCCTTGTGGATCAGACGTTCAGGTCGAAGGCCCGGGGTGTGGCCCCCTAAGAAAACCACCTGCTTCGGTTTGGGCACCCGAGCAGTATCACAGCCCTCACGCGAATCAATTGAGATTCGTGTGGTGCATATATATTTAGTGCCTCCTTGTACCGATACTTATGTGTTAAAATAAGAAAATGCAAATATTAAAAATCATGTTAAATATTTTATCAAAACGATTACATCCGTTATTACATTGACAAGCAAATGAATGTTCAGAGTTCCATAAGGAAATTGTTCAAATTATTGAAATGAATAATTAAATCTAAAGTTTTCTAATAAGATACATGGTCAAAATATTCAAATTGAGTAATAGGATATTTCTGTATATCATGAATTAATTTGCCTTTTTTTGCAGAACCATCCACAAATGAAACAAACGACACACAAAACAATCGAAGCACTGACTAAGGAAACCATAATATATGTATATTGAAAACATGGGCTCTTTTCATTCGCTTCGGTAATTTCTCCAGACTGAACTTCGCCAATTTCTTCAGATTGAACTTCGGTAACCTCCGAAGTTGTTTCAAAGCATTCGATGAATTCCGTGGTACTCAAATCGATAACATTCGTGGCCTTCTAAAAAGACGAAACAATAGCATTCGTTACTAAACATCAAATATTTCTCAATTAATTCATTTATCATTAAACACTTATGTCAGTAACAATGATAGAAGAGAAGTTAACAAATAGATATATGGTTCCATGATGGATTTCTAGAATCACATCACATTCAATGAGCGGAAATATTACTATGTATTCAGGCAATAATGATAAGCAACACTCGGATACATTGTTTACGGTTTCCATGGAAGGAAACACTGCACTCATATCTGAATAGATGTCGTGAACGCATACAATGTTATAATATAAGCACTGATAGTAGAATACCCGTTAGTTCTTTTCGGTACTAACAAAACGTACTTCCGGGTTAATCAATTTGAAAAGAATGTGGAATTTGATTATATTAGAAACGACCAGTAAATTTTAACAAGTACTAACCTCAACAAGGCAATCATCTACTTTTACTTCATGATTATCCTGATCAGTACTATCAATGCATGTGTACAAACGCTCGCACCAAATACATGATATATTTGATGCTGCCGCTTTTTGGCAAGCTTCATTCGATTCGTATTTTGGACAAATGTCTGTGAAAAGAAGAAAGTGAATTCATTTCAAGTTATCAAACAAAAGGAACAGTGAACTTTCCAAATAGTCTTTCATTAGAAGATGAAATAATGATTGACAGAATACGACTATTTCCATACATCACTTTAAAATACACTGTTCATCGCTATTCGAGACGAACACATAATTCATTCATTTGATAACAGTTCACATCTAATTATTTATTGTTCTTACAAAATGATTGAATAAACTGTGCCATTAAGAAATAATCTGTTTGTACATTGTGATGTTTAGAGAGATAGAGTTTCGTAATTTCGGTCTAATGATGATTCTTACTGATTGCCAGTTGTTTAACTTGTTTGTAATTTTTCTTCTTATTTTTATAAGTAAAGTGCTCATAGTATTCTCGATGATCAGTGTTGGTTTGACCTGAACACTTCACCGGCTTATTTCGTCCTCTCAAAACTGTGTACATTGTGCACTGTAACTTCACGGTTAAATCCCATTACCGTGTTTGAATATCACATATAATCTTCATATCTAGTTCCGTTCTTTTTATCTAATATGCGTTGTTGCATAAAAAAGATTTTTCTCATAGCAAATTAATGAATATAAAATAGTACACTAACGGAGAGTGCAATCTGCTGATATCTGTCTGTTTACCTCAGTTTTTGTTTGTAGAAACGTCAATACTTGTACTTTATTGTTGTATATCACCATATATTTTATAATTACTCAAATGATATGGTATTGTTTTCTGAAAAAATAGCCTGATATGAAGGTTAAATGTAATAAGGAATGTCGCTTTCTAATTATGCATTCATATGACTGACAATCAACGATAAACATAGAACAAACGTGAATGAAACTTTTCTTTTATAAATGATTGCCAATTTTCTACAACTAAAATGAAGTGAAAACAAATACGTTGTCCGTCAATTCATTGAAGATCTTGTTTCAGCTATGAATACACACTGTAACCATATACCATCTTACATCAAGTGAGTTCGGTGATCGCTTTCGTATAGAATTATCTGGTTTCCACGTCCTCATCTTATCAATCTAATGAACTATTATCAATAAAACTAGTGCTTTCAGCCTCGACTAGTAAATACGGTCGATGTAAATTTTCTACGAGACTGTGGTCAAACATCCTAATGACAAAGTTCACATCACATTCTATGTATCGTTTTATACCAATCTTTGTGACAGAAATCTCATCGCCACCCGGTATTCTAGACAGGGACATTTGACTGTTAACCTAAAGTATGTTAGTGTTGAATATTGATTGGATTTGGATATGATCATCAACTGGAAGCGATCTGATTTTAGCGAGGATCGAATATGATTCTTAAATATCATGTGACATTGAGATTCGTCCTAATTCTGCAGTAGAAATGAAATGAATTTCTCCGTAACGAAGCATTCGTGGTTGAACATTCAAATGGTTGGCCAACTATGTCTATCTCAACAACATAAATTGCATATATTAAAAAGATAATCTGATGGAGATGGATGATATTCGGTGTTTGTAGTCTGTTGGCAGTAATCCATGAATCTAGGTTTCATGGTGGTTGCTTCAATTCAGCGAAGTGTACGCTCACTTCTGAAGTGACCAATGCTGCTCGTGTACTGCAAACTCACATCACTCAGCTTTGCAGAATGAGAAATAACTACTTGGTTACTCGAACCGCAACACAACTCTGGTAGGACAGATATGTTCATATTTATTGATGCAGACACATATATGGATGTCATGTATTCCCGGTAATTTAATACTCATGGAATTCTGTCACTCACGTGTTCTGCCTATACTACTCATTACGAACTACTTATTATTCATTTTATGATCAAAATGAATTGTTCTGACAGTTTAGAATAAATACATTCATTTGACAATATTCACATGTTTCATACAACACTCTCATTTTTAAATTCAACTCAAGCAAGAACAATTGGTGTGGCGGAATAACATTATCCGTTAAGAGATGAGATATAAAACAGAGTGCGGGGTCCAAAAATGACAGTGTTTTAACTGAGGATTGTTTGTGGTAGGAAATGAAATAAAAGCATTCGTGTTATGTCGACCAATATGAAGTGTTGACTTTACAGAGATGTATCGAGCTAACAGAACTCTCTCTATATCCATCAGACTACATACCATTCACACGGCTAAAACAAGAGCTATCTAGAGTAAAACGCCGGAGTCTGCGTCCACAGATGCTCGTTTTACCTTGGCCAGCTTGTAGATTAATCATGTCATGGTGATATTATTGGAATGCTGTTCAAACAACCCTCTTTTTTGCATTTTCACATCTGATAATCATTCACACACCTTGTTGCAATTACTATTGAAACACATGAAACATATTGTGAACTGTAACCAGCAATCACCACTATTTACCGGTTTGTAGCTAATTCACTTGATGACATTAGCCGAATTCTACTTATCAAGTCTATTTATCTACCCACCGATCAAAGTTATCCGACATTATGTGCAATATGCATTGAATAAGTAGACTGAAAGTGATTGACAGCAACACTTTGAACATTGGCTAGGAGTTAGGTTTGCGACTTCAAAAGTGCATGATGCTAACTAGAATGTTTCAGGAAGTGTCAGTTTTCTCAGAATTCCAAGTACTCAATGTTAAGCAGTGTCGATCAGTAAGAAATCTATAGCTAGCCAAAGTTTCTCGTTCAATTGTAATCGTGGTTAAATACGAACAAATTAATCGATTTGAATTTCTGTTATTATTGATATAACGAATATTCATTGCCGCATATCTCCATGTTTTCCATCAATATAATTTATTTTTGACTGTTCGAGCTACTGTAAACATATTTCTGTTCCATTCTGTCGACGATACTTCATTGAGAATGCTTTTATGAAGGAGTAACATTGACCTGCCCTTAGGATAAACGAGCGTCATAATAAAAACTACCAAACTATGTGATTGTTAGTTGACATTTGCATTATAGCTTATTGGAATTCCGACATGGAGATATTTATTCACAAATATGAGAGTTGATTGAAGTGAGCTAACATTAAATGTACGACATTTCTTGAAGTGTGAAACTCATCCACTTCCAATGTTGCAGCCTTCATCCGTTGATCTAGATTGTTTTCACATTGCAATTAGCATTGAGAAACCATAAATATCTATCTAAATATCATTAGAGAAGAAAATAACCGGTAAATAAAAGTGTGATCGAAACGCTTTTGAACAATCAATATAAGGTTGTTGAGATTATTGTGATTTTGATCGAGATCACGAATCGACGAATGTTAGAGCACCATTGAGAACCTGAAAATCAATGGTCGTTCATATCGTCCTGGTATGAACTCTTCAGCAGAGTGCATCCGCAATCCCGCAGGTCGTTTTCTTAAACGATTTTTAAAACATCCTGGAAACCCACTCTAAGCACTGAAATTCGTCTACTATATTCTTGAGCAATTTCAGATAAGACTGCTATTATGTTTTCATGCAGAATTGTGTAACCATTTTTGGTACGCCCATAAAAATAACGACGGATAGAGGAGCGCAATTTGAATTCGAACTATTCAATAACTTGGCTTAACTTCCAGGCTACAATAGGATACACTGTACTGCATATCACCCTAAGGCTAATGGGATGGTAGAACGTTTTCACCTTCAGCTAAAGACCGCTATTATATCTCACTCAAACCTCAATCAATGGACAGAATTCCTACCGTGTGTGCCCCATAAAACTGGAAATCAAAGTAAAATGCCTAATTCCTGTCTGTTTACAGTACTTCAATTATGCAGCTATCAACTCCTTCATCAAAGCATCTGAATCGTGTGTGAAGCTAATGAAGTCAACTCAACACTTTTAGCATTTCTGAAGACTATGCTGCGAATGAAATAATTAAACGCATTCTACTCATGTCAATAACTAAATGATGAAAGGAATCATAATCAGTCTCTATAACACCGAGTTAAAATATGCTTGTGACTTAGTATTTACCAAACAGCTAATGATGAAATGACAAAGAATAGAAGTGCTTAATTATATATTGATAATGTGTTCCAGTAGATCAGTTTACATCAACGACCGTCTTGAATTCCAAATGATGTTTTCAGCAGTGAGATGTTTTATCAAATGAACATTCACAACAGCATATTGTTGACTACAATTATCATAAAATCACGTATACGCAACACATCTAATTCAATAATAAAAATTTTATGGAACTCCTGTGAAATAATTCGATTTTAAGTATTGCCACCAAATGCCCTGGTACGGCCGAGAGTGGGGAGTGTCCGCTCTCCCTCTCGGAATGCTCTCACGTGGCCACGCGTATATAGCCTCTGCCAGGGAAGTCCTACTCACTGCCTTCTCGTGACACCGGTGTTGTTTACGAAAATGAGAAGACGAAAAGCGAATATCCGGCGCCTTAACCGGATCCCAAATCAATGGTGCACATGGGCTCCAGTATCCTGAATGAACAAATCGCGTATGAACCAATTGTTGGTCACCGGCAACCATGGGACTGCATCTCCTTACGATGCTCCACTGCCTTGTGGATCAGACGTTCAGGTCGAAGGCCCGGGGTGTGGCCCCCTAAGAAAACCACCTGCTTCGGTTTGGGCACCCGAGCAGTATCACAGCCCTCACGCGAATCAATTGAGATTCGTGTGGTGCATATATATTTAGTGCCTCCTTGTACCGATACTTATGTGTTAAAATAAGAAAATGCAAATATTAAAAATCATGTTAAATATTTTATCAAAACGATTACATCCGTTATTACATTGACAAGCAAATGAATGTTCAGAGTTCCATAAGGAAATTGTTCAAATTATTGAAATGAATAATTAAATCTAAAGTTTTCTAATAAGATACATGGTCAAAATATTCAAATTGAGTAATAGGATATTTCTGTATATCATGAATTAATTTGCCTTTTTTTGCAGAACCATCCACAAATGAAACAAACGACACACAAAACAATCGAAGCACTGACTAAGGAAACCATAATATATGTATATTGAAAACATGGGCTCTTTTCATTCGCTTCGGTAATTTCTCCAGACTGAACTTCGCCAATTTCTTCAGATTGAACTTCGGTAACCTCCGAAGTTGTTTCAAAGCATTCGATGAATTCCGTGGTACTCAAATCGATAACATTCGTGGCCTTCTAAAAAGACGAAACAATAGCATTCGTTACTAAACATCAAATATTTCTCAATTAATTCATTTATCATTAAACACTTATGTCAGTAACAATGATAGAAGAGAAGTTAACAAATAGATATATGGTTCCATGATGGATTTCTAGAATCACATCACATTCAATGAGCGGAAATATTACTATGTATTCAGGCAATAATGATAAGCAACACTCGGATACATTGTTTACGGTTTCCATGGAAGGAAACACTGCACTCATATCTGAATAGATGTCGTGAACGCATACAATGTTATAATATAAGCACTGATAGTAGAATACCCGTTAGTTCTTATCGGTACTAACAAAACGTACTTCCGTGTTAATCAATTTGAAAAGAATGTGGAATTTGATTATATTAGAAACGACCAGTAAATTTTAACAAGTACTAACCTCAACAAGGCAATCATCTACTTTTACTTCATGATTATCCTGATCAGTACTATCAATGCATGTGTACAAACGCTTGCACCAAATACATGATATATTTGATGCTGCCGCTTTTTGGCAAGCTTCATTCGATTCGTATTTTGGACAAATGTCTGTGAAAAGAAGAAAGTGAATTCATTTCAAGTTATCAAACAAAAGGAAAGAGAATTACAAAACATTTAACTACCATATAAATGATGTAAGAATGATTTCGTAGTTAGCTGATTGTAGCAATCACCATACAATTTTCATCACGATGCGTTATGTGATATTTCAGTACACATCCAATTTCACTCATATTTCACGTCAGCATGCTTAAACTGAATGGAACTGCTCTCAATGTCGTTTATGAATGAAGAATGTCGACAGACAATCTTCATGGTTTTAATTATTGTCGTCTACATTCAGACACATACACACGATGTTGGCGTTAGATTCATCGAAGTGCAATGCACAAAACTTGTGACTAATGTACAATTTTTTCTCATGAAATCAGTGCAAGAAAGTCAGTTGTACGCTGACTAAAAATTCATTTTTATTTGTGGTAATTCTGTCGAACGTTAAATGGAGCGTGCTATTGCCTTTCTAGTCATCAATGATATTTTTCTTGGAAAAATTTTAATCGACCTACTTCGACGGAAGATACGAACGTGTATGGCTTGATTCTTGTGTGTGTGCTTTTAGTTAATGCATTAGACCCGACGCATCGGGTTTTATTCTAACTATCCACGTATCTGTGGCTTTTCAGAATTGCAATTCAGCACTTGTCTTATTTTTAATTCAGCAAGAAGCTGCTTCATTCCTTCTCACGGTAGGCTGTTAGCTAGTTCAACAGACATTGAGTACCTTGTGTACGCACTTGTTTATAAATACGTGAAATTGTTTGATTATTGTGGTAGTAGAACGGATTTAAAAAAGCAAGCGTTAACGGGTTTAAATATTGGGAAGCTGTTGAAAAACTGATGGGTACATCATACAACATATTGAATTGACGTTGACTTCAACTACACTATTGACACCATTGATCATCTGAAAAGACATAGATGTACCAAACTACTTTGCAATTGAGAAGGATTGGTTTTCATTGGTGGCAATTGGCTTCGCTAAAGAATAACACAAAGACTGGAACTGAAACTTTTCCACAAAACTAATTCTTGACCTACACTAAACGAATAACAATTCTAAACAGCTCTTACATACAACATCACACTGACTCAGTAGTTGAGCATACGAGTTTTGTAATTAATTTTGAGAAATAATAATGTCGTTACGGATCAGACACTGATTTCGCAATAGGACAACATTTGATTAGTCATACTACCATCATTGAGCAGCATAGGAATGAGTTGCACTGTCATTGCTAAACAGAAGTGATTCTGCGATTTCGCTACCAGAAATGTGAACACGATTATATTGACTTTGCTTGATTAGAATATTCTATCTGGTTCATCCATACTACTCAAACTTGTGATGTTCAGAGAGATAGAGTTTCGTAATTTTGGTCAGATGATGATTCTTACTGATTGCCAGTTGTTTAACTTGTTTGTAATTTTTCTTCTTATTTTTATAAGTAAAGTGCTCATAGTATTCTCGATGATCAGTGTTGGTTTGACCTGAACACTTCACCGGCTTATTTCGTCCTCTCAAAACTGTGTACATTGTGCACTGTAACTTCACGGTTAAATCCCATTACCGTGTTTGAATATCACATATAATCTTCATATCTAGTTCCGTTCTTTTTATCTAATATGCTTTGTTGCATAAAAAAGATTTTTCTCATAGCAAGTTAATGAATATAAAATAGTACACTAACGGAGAGTGCAATCTGCTGATATCTGTCTGTTCACCTCAGTTTTTGTTTGTAGAAACGTCAATACTTGTACTTTATTGTTGTATATCACCATATATTTTATAATTACTCAAATGATATGGTATTGTTTTCTGAAAAAATAGCCTGATATGAAGGTTAAATGTAATAAGGAATGTCGCTTTCTAATTATGCATTCATATGACTGACAATCAACGATAAACATAGAACAAACGTGAATGAAACTTTTCTTTTATAAATGATTGCCAATTTTCTACAACTAAAATGAAGTGAAAACAAATACGTTGTCCGTCAATTCATTGAAGATCTTGTTTCAGCTATGAATACACACTGTAACCATATACCATCTTACATCAAGTGAGTTCGGTGATCGCTTTCGTATAGAATTATCTGGTTTCCACGTCCTCATCTTATCAATCTAATGAACTATTATCAATAAAACTAGTGCTTTCAGCCTCGACTAGTAAATACGGTCGATGTAAATTTTCTACGAGACTGTGGTCAAACATCCTAATGACAAAGTTCACACCACCATTGAGAACCTGAAAATCAATGGTCGTTCATATCGTCCTGGTATGAACTCTTCAGCAGAGTGCATCCGCAATCCCGCAGGTCGTTTTCTTAAACGATTTTTAAAACATCCTGGAAACCCACTCTAAGCACTGAAATTCGTCTACTATATTCTTGAGCAATTTCAGATAAGACTGCTATCATGCCTACCATTGGAGAGCAAACATGGTTATGTATGTTACGGTGCTTCTAGAGAGAAGTGAGTTTGGTCTCAATCGACTAAACGTATAAAATATCATAACCTGACGTCTTCAGAATTGAATTCATTGCCTACGTAATCCACCGAAAATGATGAAATATTCTGCGATAATAATTGAAAAACTGAATTGAACCTCATGTCAATCTCATATGGAAAATTCAAACGTCTCAATGTTCTCCGAGTTGCCTAGTTTTAGGTCGCTAAAACGATGAGTCACATAATTTAGTGTATCTAATTTCCCCTGAACTAGTGTACTTTTATTCTGAGTAATGTTACTGTAAAAATATATTTAGGTTTGAATCCATCCACTAACAATTAACATGCTACATACTTTGGATTGATCATACATTTAACACAGGCCTACACGCATCGAATCTTGGCTTGAAAATTTATGGAGTAGCAGTTTTGAGTAAAATTTAATCTCTACATACAATTTCATGCTGATTCAGTAGTAACGCAAAGTAATATTGTACGTTAATGCAACAATTATTGAGGTAATGAAAGAGACGCCTATTTCGATCCAGTCCTTTGCAACAGGACATTGTTCGAAAACTCCCATCACTACTATTGAGTAGCGTATGAATAGGTCGCACTGATAACGAAGATTACTGTACATTAAAAGGGTGACAACGTTAATTTGTTCAATTTCCATTATAATGTGAAAGATAGAATTAATGATAGTCTGTGGTTAAACTGATGTGTTATACAAAATTCTAGAATGAAATCAAACTTATGGAGGTGAAGCTCAATGGAAATGAAGTAAAACTGGCAGATTTGTGTGCTTTGAGGAGGGAGAGCAACTCCATGCATTCTGTATCCTGAAGAGCCAGATGAATACGCATTGATGACATAAAAGATGATGAGGTGAATACAATCCAACGAACACTTGGGAGCGCAAGATTCGCTCTGTACGTAGGGTATTGAGTGCTCTTGTAAAGGAACAATCTTTAACAGATGAATGCCTTGAAACTTTCATGATAGAGGCTGGACGTAAAATTAAAAATCGACCTTTCGTTCCGGTTACAGACGACTCTAATGATTTTGATGCAATAACACCAGAAAAAATATAACTATTGAGAGAGAACGTTGCAGAATTCACTATCACTCTATCTAATGACAGGTATTCTAAAGATGGAAGCAAGCGAATTACTTGATACAAGTATTTTGGAGACATTGGTCTAAGGAATATGTTTCGCTGCTGCAGCGTAGATACAAGTGGACACAACATGAGAGGAACATAAGGAAGGGTGACTTAGTAAAGATATGTTCTGATTTTTCCGAGAAAAACAAGTGGCCCTTAGGTCTAGTACAGAGAGTGAGACCAAGTAAGGATAGACTAGTTAGACAAGTAGAACTGAGGACAAGAAAGGGGATCGTAGTGAGAAATATTCGAAAACTGTGTCTTCTTGAAGCTGTAGATGGTAGGTAGCCACTCGGGTCCCTGAACGTACTGGTTTAAGTCCTAGGGATCACGAGATTGTTGTTATTGAATGATTGTTGTCGATTGCTTGTGATGCATATACTTGGATTATTGTTATGCATTTATTTGTCTTTAGAAAGAATCGAAGTTCTTTTAGTAGAGAACTGAAGACATTTGGCTGAATAAAACCTTTATATTAAATATCAATAATTTCACTGTTTTTGGATGTATTTGTTTTACTTAATTTCTGAACTTGTTTGTTTATATCATTATTTGGGACATTTTGGTTTCTGTTTGTCTTTGGTTTGGTAATCGGGAGTTTATTTTTGCTCCGGAAACCTACAAAATTGAAGGTTTGTTTTGTAGTTGTCATAATTATTGTTGTTAGAACGACATTTTGTTGGACTATTTGTGAACTATGAATAAATTTTGTTACCTAATTTGGAGTTTGGTTCTGTTGTTAATTTGGGTTCATAAATTGCAAATAGATCGACTTACCGTACTTCAATAACGGGAAGGAGCGATAACTTGGACGTAACATGAAGTTCTTCAATTTTGGTTCTGTGTCCATACCTTGGATTCGTCTGGACATTTTGGTTTCGATTTCTGGTCTTATTGGTCGAATTTGTTTGGATTAATTCAGATTTGTTTTGGTAACCTATTCTTTCGAACAAAGACATACGATGAAAACGCGAAGCAAAAGGCCGAAGGAAAATGGAGAAATGGATGGCATAATTTCTAAAGCTGTTTGTGGTATGTCTGATGTTATTGATGATGAAAGTGATGTTAGTGGTAATAGTATGTGTTCTGATCGGCTTAGTTCTTCTAAACTGAAGTTATCTATGACACTACTTAGGAAAAAGTATTTAGAAAAGAGGCTTGAATTAGAAATGCAGCTTAAGATGTTAGATGTTCAAGAAAAGGTCGATGTTGCTAAATTTGAATGTAAGGTTATGGAGTATAATCGGCTTTCCATAGATAAAGGCGACATGAATGCAAAGAAAGAAAGATATTCGAGTTGTAATATTGATTGTCACAATCGTTTCAAGGAGACATTCTATATTTCAAAAGGTTGTTGGGTTAATGAAATGAATGTTACAGAAGGGAGACAGGAAGTGCAAAGACGTGGTCTATGTTACCTGTGTTTAGGGAGGGGTCACGTAGTCAAGTCGTGTAACTCGAACATAAAGTGTAACGTTGATAATTGTATGATTGGGCACAATACGTTATTACATAATGAAACATGTGGTGAACCAAGCTAAGGATTGGAACTCCTCAAAGGTTTGTTTGGGTATCACTCCGGTTAGACTAAACGGTCCGAAAGTATGTTTTGAAACAATGCCTTTCTAGATAGTGGTTCAGATACCTCTATTTTATGTGAAGAGTTAAATAATCAGTTGGGTCTCAAAGGTAGAGACTTCAATAAAAGTGATGACTGTGAATTGAACTACTACTTGTGAATGTCTGGAAGTAATTTTAGAGGCATTTTCCTTAGATGAACGGTGTTCTTTAAAGATCAACAAGGCCTAATCGACCGAGAAACTTCCGTTTGATTATGCAGAAATTTTAACCGAACTCTAGCTGAGACGGTGAAAACATTTAAAGGACATAACTCTTCCGAGATTGCAAGGTAATCTTGTAGGAATATTGATTGAGTGCGATGATGTAGATGAAATAAAGATTGACAGAATACGACTATTTCCATACATCACTTTAAAATACACTGTTCATCGCTATTCGAGACGAACACATAATTCATTCATTTGATAACAGTTCACATCTAATTATTTATTGTTCTTACAAAATGATTGAATAAACTGTGCCATTAAGAAATAATCTGTTTGTACATTGTGATGTTTAGAGAGATAGAGTTTCGTAATTTCGGTCTAATGATGATTCTTACTGATTGCCAGTTGTTTAACTTGTTTGTAATTTTTCTTCTTATTTTTATAAGTAAAGTGCTCATAGTATTCTCGATGATCAGTGTTGGTTTGACCTGAACACTTCACCGGCTTATTTCGTCCTCTCAAAACTGTGTACATTGTGCACTGTAACTTCACGGTTAAATCCCATTACCGTGTTTGAATATCACATATAATCTTCATATCTAGTTCCGTTCTTTTTATCTAATATGCTTTGTTGCATAAAAAAGATTTTTCTCATAGCAAGTTAATGAATATAAAATAGTACACTAACGGAGAGTGCAATCTGCTGATATCTGTCTGTTCACCTCAGTTTTTGTTTGTAGAAACGTCAATACTTGTACTTTATTGTTGTATATCACCATATATTTTATAATTACTCAAATGATATGGTATTGTTTTCTGAAAAAATAGCCTGATATGAAGGTTAAATGTAATAAGGAATGTCGCTTTCTAATTATGCATTCATATGACTGACAATCAACGATAAACATAGAACAAACGTGAATGAAACTTTTCTTTTATAAATGATTGCCAATTTTCTACAACTAAAATGAAGTGAAAACAAATACGTTGTCCGTCAATTCATTGAAGATCTTGTTTCAGCTATGAATACACACTGTAACCATATACCATCTTACATCAAGTGAGTTCGGTGATCGCTTTCGTATAGAATTATCTGGTTTCCACGTCCTCATCTTATCAATCTAATGAACTATTATCAATAAAACTAGTGCTTTCAGCCTCGACTAGTAAATACGGTCGATGTAAATTTTCTACGAGACTGTGGTCAAACATCCTAATGACAAAGTTCACATCACATTCTATGTATCGTTTTATACCAATCTTTGTGACAGAAATCTCATCGCCACCCGGTATTCTAGACAGGGACATTTGACTGTTAACCTAAAGTATGTTAGTGTTGAATATTGATTGGATTTGGATATGATCAACAACTGGAAGTGATCTTGTTTTATAGAAGATGGAATCTTACTCAAATCTAGCCCTTAGTTCATTATTGAAGGTTCTCTTAACCTATGGAATATGACTGACTTTTCAGAGAGGTCTGTTTTGAAACGCTGTGCATTTGTCATTGCTGAAAGCGTCTCTTCCTTGCACTCCGATTTCGGTTTAGCGTCAATCATCGAGGGTATGTTCTTTTTTCGTATTTTCTTTTCTCATGTGTGACTGTGAGGAACTCATTTATCTTATATTCCTTCTTGATCACTCACACTATACTGTTCAGTGTTGGCTGCCCCATATTTTGTTAAAAATTGATATGTGAATCCGTAACCAGACTCGCAGATTCATAAGCCTCAGTACTGCCTTCAGATATTTTCTTCTCGGCGCTCTTCTTCTTTCTCCGTGTAACAATGTCAACATCTATGTGCTTATCTGTTTCCCTGATGGATCCACCTTTATGGTCTCATTTATGTCTAGAGCTGGGCTCATAAAAACGCTCTCAATTGGCTCGAAAGCTGAATTCTGATAATTTGCTGCAGCTAGTTTATCAGAAAGCAATTTCCTAGCTATGTATAGCAGCTAGATTGCCTCTAGAATTGGCATTCTTTACACAACCAACGTTATAAAGGCTTTCTGCGCTGTTCATATGCAGCCGTTGTGAGTTCGGTACACACAATGTGATACCACTTATTGCCTTTATCACATTGCATTCCCTCATTGACCGGGAAATAGCATGCTCCTCACTACAACGATGTTTCAATTACGCCAAAGATTTGTCTCATGTTTCTACACAAATAAAATAAAGAAACAATAAAAGTTCCGACTTCAGTAGGTACAGAGGCATCTTAACACCTGTGGTACAAACAATGCTCAAGGTGCATTCAACGACAAATACTAAGTGCCAATGCTTTTAGTTTTATGTACCTGTACTCGTAAGATACAGATGATAAACTTCTCTAGAGAAAAAGCTGACCTATTGTGGACCACTATAACTGTAAAAATTCAACAGTAGTCTTGATGCGTGATTTAACGATCAAAACTATAAGAATTACTCAGAAAAAAAATACCACTATCCTTTTCGAATAGCGCACTCGGATTAAAGTAGAATCTATCATCAATTTATCACTAGCGAAGTTGCTAAGCGAATGAGTTTTCAGATAACACATCTGACAAAATCGCCAATAAATCTAAAGAATCCGTTTTTAAAAAAAAGATATCCCATGACTATATATACGCTTTAATAAAAAGCACGCTAAATATGCGTGCTCTTTCTTGTTTAGATTCCATTGACATTTATCAGCTGAACATCTAAGAAAATCTGAAAGGCTAATTTGCGCGCTTTCGAAGATTAAGATTGCTTGTATAGTCTCGGATAAATTCGCTAATCAAAAGCGTACAGTAAATGGAAATTACACCGTTGATATCACAACGAAGCACGTTGCCTCAGAAGCAGGACCCACTTGTGTGGCTTAACCATATGGTGTTACGGAATACTCTGATTTATTAATGGATAATGCTAACTTGCCTCTTATTTCTGAAGTAACCTCAGGTAATCAATGTTCGTCTCATGGAGACAATAAAACGATATCCTCCAGTGTAACATTAATAACCCATACCCAAATATCTAGTTTTAACGTGAAAGATCTTGAAAAACACTAATAAGATGAAAAAATTTACGTTATATTCGAAGAAAGTATGTACAGAATCGCCTGGTTTTAAATCTATTACCAAAAATACTTCAATGGCTCTACCCTACAACAGTATACATCCCAACATCATGTCGGTCATAAGGATGGGTTATGTCTGAGGAAAAAGAATCCAAGTCAATCCAGAAATAACAAAAATACCCTTCCTAGATTCCGCACTAATTCGTTGAGCTTAATATCTCCGTGTCAAGGCTCAACATCGGGTGAGAGAAAATTTATTACTGTTAATATTCATGGGCATTCTTCTAGATTACAAATAGATACTGCATCAGATTTCGCTATCCTCTCATGTAAGATTTAGACCAAAATGGGCAGCCCAAACTTGCAGCGTAGAATGCAAAAGCCTCCTACTGCGTGTGGTAATTATCTTTACCTGCTTAGACAAATGGAATGTACAGTTACTTACCGTGATTCGGCGTTTGTTGGGCTTTGTTACATAACGCCAGCTGATCTAAATTTACTCGAGTTACATTGGTTCGATCAGTTAAATCTACCTGACGTCCCGTTGAATACCATATGCAACTTAGTATCACAACCCCAACTACGACAACAGCCACATGACTTGGAAGCATATATAAGGAACTTAATGACGCAGTCTTCAACTATTTTTCAACCTGGATTGGGTCGGTGCTCTGCCATAAAGGCAACATTTCGATTGAAAACGGGGGCTAAGCCTACTTTTCGTCCAAAGAAACCTGTGCTTTATGCAACATTACAAACAGTAGATGAAGAAATGAATCGCTTCCAACAACAAGGAGTTATTACTCTCGTTTACTTCTCTGCATGGGCAGCATCTATATTTGTTGTCAAGAAAGCCAACGGCACAATACGTATATGTGCTGACTTTTCAACAGGTCTCAATGCAGCTCTGAAACAACATCATTATCCCCTGCCTATCTCCGCAGACCTGCTTACCATGCTGAATGGGGGAAGGTTTTCTGCTAAACTGGATCTAGCTGATGCTTATTTTCAAATGGAAGCAGATGAAGCATCAAGAGAGCTGCTAACTATAAATATCCCTCGTGGTTTGTTCCATTATAACCGTCTAACTTTCGGGGTCAAAACTAACCCATCTATTTTCCGGAAACTAATGGAACCGACATACAAAATGCTTCTAAAAGTGACACTATCATCAAGATGACTATGAGCTATGTCATCAACGGATGGTCGTCTAAGAAGTTTGATTGTGACATGAAACAGCTGTATCAGTGGCGGGATTCGCTATGCATTGTAAACGACTGCTTGATGTTCGGAGAAAGAGTGATTGTGTCAGAATCCCTTCGTGCAAAAGTGCTGAAACAGTTCCACCTTGGTCATCCTGGGTTAGAAGGATGAAATTCATAGCCAAGAGTCATGCATATTGGCCGCTAATGGATCAACATCTAACAAAATTAGCTGGAAAATGTATGCGGTGTCAGCAAGCGGCAAAGGTGAACAACAAATTCCACCAGTTTCATGGCCAAAACCTGATCATCCTTGGTCAAGGATACATGTCAACTTTGCAGGCCCGATTAACGGAACCAAGAATCTAGTTGTAGTCGACGCCCTTTTGAAATGGCCAGAAATCAACACTATAATACTGCTAACGACGAATAAACAATACAAATCCCCGCAGAAATCTTCTCCCGAAATGGTATACCGCATGCCATTGTATCTGACAACGGTTCGCATCCATCCAATTCCAGTCATTCTGTAAACAGCTAGCCATGAAGAACTTACGATCGCCACCTTACCAACCGCAGTCGAATGGGCAAGCAGAAAGTTTTGTGGATACGTTTAAAAGGGGACGGAACGCCAGCGGACGCGTTGCGAAATTTCTTATACTATAGCGAACAACAGCAAATCAGACGTTACCGGAGCGAAAGTCCGCAGCAGAGATGCTCATGAGGAGAAAACTGAAGACGATCCGTAGCCTAATGCATCCAAGTAATGCACCGACACCAGTACGGACAAAGTTTGAAAATCAATCCACGTACGAAGTGAGATGTCCTGTGTTTGCCCGAGACTACAGAACTACCCGTGGTCCATAGACGGAAACGCGAGTAGTCAGAAGAGTTGGCCGAGTCATGTACGAAGTTGAGATAGGCAGCGACAGGTGGCAATGCCATCGGAATCTGTTACGCAAACGGATAGTTCCAGACCGGCCATCATCCGAAGTAAATATTCCCCTGGACATTCTGCTAGACACATTCAACTCGCCGGCAACCCCACCACAAGAAAAACCTGAAACACGTTCCAGACGGTGGCCTTTCCGACACCGGTGAGCAACAGTCAGGATGCAGCGGAGGAGTGTTGGAGAAGTTAGATCCCAAAAACTCATATTTTATAGTTTTATTTTTGTGAAGCTTTGATGCCGATGTACGCTTGAGCATTTCTTGCCACCCACGCACATAGTCGATTGACGAACTTATCGAATAAATATTTAAAAACTTCCATGGCAGTATCGGTCGCTTGATTTGCGTGCTCGATTAACCTAGTATCTTGTGGTTGCCTGTAGAATACACCTTCTAAGTCTTACCGAGATTTCTTGTTCGAGTTAGCTGAGTCGGGGACAACGGACCAGAATAGCCTATCGAGTCTCTGGATCCTTGATTATTCGTTCCGTTCCGAGTAAGACGAATCAGTAGTAGCAGTCAAGCGTAACGAACGTAACACATAAACCCATCTAATTGTCCCTGAGCATCCCAGTTTCTTATGTTATAGTCCATGTGGAGATTATAGAACTCATAACCAACAAAGTGTGGAAGACAGATATCCGGTGCCGCACATCCACGACATTAATACCGATATGTAATATTCCTCGATATTTCCAAAAATTGATGTTGTTTGGGCTTATTCTATTCCCCTGGCGCTAGAAGATATAACAAAAAACGGCTGTAATTACTGCATCTGGGTTGCTTGAGTTTTTGCGAATGCCCTTTGGATTAACTAATGCAACTCAAACCTTCCAGGAATTAATTGATCAGGTTGCTAGAGGTTTGACAGATGTATACGCATATATCGATGGGGTACTAGTAGTAAGCGCAACCGTAGAAAATCTACGACAGCTATTTCAGAAACTTCAAGAACATGGAGTCACCATTAACGTGAGTTTGGAAAAAATTCATTGCGATTCCTAGATCATATAATAAATTCTGAAAGTATAATGCCAGTTCCATCAGAAAGTGCTGCTATTCATGGTTATCCGTTGCCCGAACCACAATGAAAATTCGACGATTGTTAGAACCCATAAACTGCGCAATAATATTACAATCACTAACCGATTCTTTTCGAGGACGTACCCGAAAATTCCATCTATCAACAGATGCTATAGAGGCGTATAAGAACGCTAAGCGAGTGCTAGATATAACGAAGTTAGTACGACGAAAGAGCGAAGCACCACTGGCCGTGATGATGGACACATCGAACATAGCAATGGGGGCCGTACTGCGGCGGTTGGTAAACGGCACATGGGAACCACATTCACATTCGAAGAACTGTTATCGATTTACTTAGCAATAAAGCATTTCAGACACATGATAGAGGGTACCATATTCACAGTGCATACAAATCATAAACCCCTCACGAAAGCACTAAATGCAAGGCAGGATAACTATTCGCCAAGGTAAATTCGACAATGCGAATTTATTTCCCAATTTGCGTCTAGCATACAGTATATGTTAAAGGCAATAATACCGAAGTTGCACAAGCATTGTCCAGAACAATGATAAACCCCCTCATCCAATCTGAAATCGTTTATCACAAATTAGCAGCATTGCAAAATACGGATGTTGAACTAAATAGACTAAGGTTTACCAACACAACCAGTTTGGCACTACGAGAAATTCCACTCGAAAAAGTAAGCATCATGTGTTCTACTTCGACAGGCCCACCATGATCATTTATTACTAACCCACTAAGTTTTCGAAGCTATGAATAAAATATTGCATGCTGGAATAAAAGCCACAGTCAAACGAATCAGCGAGTGGTATGTATGCACAAGTTAAGATACATCGTCACACTAGTTTCGCAGTAAGTCTTTTCTGTCACATTGATAGCAGGTTAAAGCATATACATGTCGATATTGTTGGATTGCTGCCAATTTCATATGGCTTTAGTTATATTTTCACCTGTATTGATAGATTCACGCGATGACCGATAGCAGTGACCATAAAAGACAAATTTCGTACATTTCGAATAAATATCACTTGTTATTAAAACTGGAATGAATTGCCTAGAACAGAGTTCGATGAGAAATTCTGATGGACGGCGTATACTCCTCCATGAGGAGTAACTGGCATATGTAAGTAAGTAAGTATATGTTATTAATGATTAATTACAAAAATGAATTAAACACTTGATCAACAGATCAAAGATAATCTGAAAATGTAATAGTAAAATTAGCAAAAATGAAAATAATCGTTTAAATGGAAACAATTTGATTATTCCATTCATCATATGAATAATGAATAATGTAAATATAAAGTGAGAAACCAATTTAGAATCAATATTAAACTCAGAATCAAAAGTACTAAGTCCGTAATAAGTAATTGAATAGATAATGATCGTGATCATCTTTTATTTACACCTAAAAGATCACTTCAAAAAAATGATCAATCAGATCAAAATCAAGGAGTAAGTGTCAATTAATCACGATGTAGGATTTAAATCCAAATAAAATATTTGATGAATTTATAGAATAGCTGCATTTAAAGTAAGACAATTTTACTTAGTGGGGGAAAGAGGAGGGGAGAATAAAAAATTGAAATGCGGGAAACAAAATACTTGATTATATATCTCAGAAAATAGAATTCAATCATTCATCCTAATGAAATGTACAAGGATGAAAAAACGTAATGTGACAATCAGTAGTCAAGGTATATGGGTACAAAAACAACAACAACAACAACAATAGCAACAATAACCAACTTTTATTTTGTTGCCATAACTAGTGATGTTAAATCAGTTGGTGGTTTTAAATGAACATTTCGTTGTCGAGTTATGAATGACAAATTATTTTCTGTATTACATGATGATACAAAATTATTTAATTTATCAACAGAACTATTACAATTTTGTTTTAAATTAGATTGAATGGTATTTTTAGTTGATTTATTCACTAAATTATACCATGCAGTTAAAAGAATACGTTCTTCAGTTTCACGATGACGTCTTATCTGTTCATGATGAGTCTATATTATAAACATTAAAAAAACACAATTCACAATCAACAAAAGTTAACACTATTCAATTTCATTATCGATTTATCTATTGGGAGTCTGCAAGAACTCCTCAAATGCTTAGAAATCGTTGAAAGTACTTCATTTAATCAACATTCAATAGAAATTTTACAGAAAAGAAAATAACGATAGATTACGTCATAATCGGTTTTAGTACATCTAAAATATTAAGATCCAACATAAAGCGGTAAATATTCTTGTTTTTCTGTCCTTAAACTAAGCTTAGAGTTAAAGCTTTTTTGTCCTATTTAAAAGGGTTTAGGTAGATCAAATTGTGGAAAGATTAGGAAAAGTTCAAGTACCGGATATATAAGTAGCTGAAGTGAATGGTTTCCGACTAATCAGCTCATATTGAATGTAAATTTCACAATGTAAATAACGAGTAATATGAACCATTTATTTCACTGGAAACAGATGAACAATAATAATGATGCATTAAATATAGTTACGTACAGAAAAGTGCCCTGGTATGGCCGAGGGTGAGGTGGAACCGTCCACCCTCTCGAAATGCTCTCACACGGCCACGCGTACACAGCCTCTGTCAGGGAAGTCTTACCCACTGTTTTTTCGTGGCAGGGGTGTTGTTTACGAAAATAAGAGGACGGAAAGCGAATTTCCGGCGCTTTAAAGGGATCTCAAACCAATGGTTTACATGGGCTCCAGTATCCTAAAGGAACAAATGGTGCATGAACCAATTGTCAGTCACCGGCTACCATAGGACTGTATCTCCTCACTATGCTCCACTGACTTGTGGGTTAGACCCTCAGGTCAAAGGCTCGGGGTGTGGCCCACTAAGAAAACCACCTGCTTCGTTCAGGGAACCCTCACATATATCAAATGAGATTAGTGTGGCGCATATATATTTGGTGCCCTCTTGTACCAATATTTATGTGTTCAAATAAATAAATAAATAAACGGGAAAGTGTGCAATAAATTAATGAATAAATAGATGACAAAGAATATATACACAGCAATCTAAGATAATAGAAAAATTGTTTATAGATCAAGATGAACAGTTCGAAGGTCTTGAATGCACCGGACTGAATGGTTTGTTCAGGAAGCTTTGATTATCTTCCCAAACAATCACCAGCACATATTTTCATAAAATCTCTTCATCGAGACGATTTTCAGAATGCCTACACTGGGTAAGTTGAATTGAAATCTCGAATGAAGTATTAGCTAATATAGAAACTACAAATATACATTATTGCCGACAAATATCGACTAATAGGTCTAATCATCAAGTCAGTAGAATAATGACAGAGAATGAATTTTTGTCAATGTGCCAGAACACACACTGCCCAACCAAAACATTATTAACATGCTATCAACGTAAGATGTTAACAATTGAAGCAAGCAATAAGGATTAGATACAGATAGTAGCGAAACAACATCAGCTGTCAAAAAACAAAGTTTAACAAGTATAAAGTAGACATGTTTTCACTGGCGCTATGTAAACTCAATTTTCTACAGTAAAACTAACATCGAAACAGTGCCATAGATGAACCAGTTTAGAGAAAACATCTTCAACCTCTTACATAACTAACCAAGTACATGAACTACTTTTAACAGATCATCACAAAAAGTGAATACAGAAGTACCTATTAATTGTATAGAAATTCATTTGGTTCTAGGGAGAACAACAAATTGACTCATGATATCAACTATTGAAATTAATACAATCTCGACAAAACCCCTTCTGTTACTAATCAACATATGCTCACTAGTGACTGACTTCAAGAGGTATATATCCTGGAGTTCTAGTGAGTAATTTTTTAAATCTATTTATGTTATATGAATACATATTTGTCTTTTCTGTTCACTTATATTAATGTTGTAAAGTTATGTGTATGTAAAATTAGAGGGTTCTAGTATTTCCGAAGAACTATCTTTAGTGAGACTGTTATTTATGAACGACCTTCAATTGACGCTAAAGTGGCCTTGAGAATATTCACTTACTTACTAGGGTTAAATGAAGGTTATGGAGGATGTAATTTCTGATTCTTTAAAAAGAACATTCTTCGCAGCAACATTGCAAATAGTATTCTCAAGTCGATCATTGTTCATCAATAATGTTAAAGATAAACTATCGCATATGACCAACTCAATGTGCATTTACAAATTCATCTGCTCATGTGGAGCTAGATATATATAGGTTGTTCGATATGTACTTTATCCAAAAGAATTCAAGAACATTATCCGGCGTGGCTAAAAATAAAAGGAAACGGCTCAATAAGAAGTTTAATAATCGAACATCTTGTGAACACAAGTTACTCAATCAAGATAGACTCTATGTTCAAATTCATCTACAAGGTAAGTAGAAGTCTTCTAAAGACAATTAGATTTCATCTTCTTTGCATTGTCGAAGCAACAGCCATACATCTGGAAAAGCTAAAATTATGGTTAACGGTTAGGAATTAGATTTATGGTTTTTATTATGAACTGACATCAGTTAAAATGCCAAAAATCTATTTGGACAAATCAGTGAATGAATTCGTTACCGAAATTCAAAACTTTTTATCGTAAATCTGATTAGTTCGTTCTTAAATGATAGTCTCAACCTATTTTCTATTTAGAGTTAATTCTCATTACTTAAGTTGGTTAAACTATTACCATGATCAATGGATTATATGACAAATGTTTTATTTTTATCTATTTTTTAAAGCAAGGTTATTTTCTAAAGGATGGGGTTGCTGACCCCATGCTCAACCTTTTACTTTTACCCGGGCTTGGCACGGGCAGTAACTCTAGACCAGATTGTAGTGGTCGTTATTTCATATAATTTTTAAACTTCATATATAGTTCGTTCTGATAACCATCACTAGATAAAACGCCCCAATGCTGTAATAATCAGAAAGAGAATACGAAGTGTTGATTGCGTTTAGTATTGCACCACTCACGGATAACCAAAATTACAGGTACGCTAAACAAGCATGAAATAGTAATGACGAAAAGCGAGTAAGCGTTTGAGGAGAATAAGCTAGTCGAGTCAATGAGAAGGATACAAATATATATATATATATATATATATATATCAATGAATCATGGACTCAACTAAGCGATTAATATCAAGGCAAGCAGAATGAATATAAGCGTAAGCAGTAAGCAATGCTCAAGCATACATATTCATACAAGTGCAACAATAAGAAAGGTACAATGGTATAAGATAAGTTGTTAATGTACGAATGACTCTGGCCGTTAAATAAGTTAACAAAAGGGCTTAACCAAATTAAATCTCGAAACTCTCACATGGCTGCGTGCATAGAACCACTGCCTTCTCGGTGCATTACTGTTGTTTACGATATTGACAGAACGAAAAGCGAATGTCAGGTGCTTTAACCGGGTTGGTGGACACTAACGATCCATCTAGGAGTTTTGGAAAACTCTGATTTCAAGCCAATGTTTTTACATGGGTTCCATGATCTTGAAGGAACAAAAGGACATATGAACCTATTGTTGGTGACCGGCTACCATGGAACCATATCTCTTAACATTGCTCTACTACCTTACGGTTTAGAGCTCTAAGCCAAAGACTTCAAGTGTGGCTTCTTAAGAAAACCACCTGTTTCTGTTGGGACAAGCAGGTAGTATCACGGCCTCCAAACAGATCAATGATGACTACTACTTGTGTCATTGTTATTGTCTAGCGCATATATATTTGGTGCCTTCTTGTACCAATGTTTGTGTGTTTAAATAAATAAATAATAATATTTCAGCTAGTGACGAACCTTTTTCAAAGCAAGAATCACTACACACTCATCTCATCCTAGAATTCAGTGGGTCTTATTTCAATATTCAATGTTCATAATATATTGTTACATAAACTGATTTACCATGAATTACATATGGGTTTATAAACAAAAAATAATAACATAAACATCAATCTGATAATTCTGTATTGATTAACACTTAAAATGAATCGATTTAAAATTACCTTTTAATGCCTTAGTTACTAATGTGATTGATGGAATCACTTAACAAATGATCCATAATTAAAATTGTTTGCTTAAGTATAGTAGATTGAATCTTCTGATGTTTCGTAATTTAGAATAGGTTGCTTCTTTATAAAATACCCAAAATAGTTGAATTGACGAAATTTTATAAGGTGTATAAGAAACAAAATGGATAGATCCTGGATTCGAATATCGCAAGGGGCAAGGTCTTGGATGCACACTGCTGAAGAGTCCCACAATGGAGCGAAACGGCCATTCAGTGCTTTCAGGTTTTCCATGATGGTCTAGCTTCAATTGACTCATGATCTCAACCATTGAAAATAGACTGTCTTTAGTTTAATCAAAATCAGTTTAATCATTGTTAATATAATCTAAATCAAAAGGGATTTTTTGTTAGATTTATTCGTATGTAAGTTAGTGAATGTAAGAAAATATAAAAGTGTAGAGATAAGTTTGTATGCTGGTATTAACGGTACAAGATGTGAATGAATCTAGAGTAACTGTAAGGTTGTACCTAATCAGTCATAGACAATGTAGAGCCTAACATAAGTTACTACCCTGTAAGCAGCACTAGATTAATACAGCAAGATGTAAGTATTTCAAGACGAATTGAAGAGTAGTAAAAGTAGGAATGGTTAAGGGTAGAAAAAAATGTATCAGGAGATTGTGAGGCTAATGAACTAAGGGAATATAAAGGTTACATCTAGATGACTGTGATCAGCGTCATCTAAAATTTTTTAAGAGTGGTTAAAATAGTATTGCAGACCTTAACCATGTAATCTGGATCCACCTACACCGCTCAGTTCAACATTTAACATGCAATGCCATTGAATTAAACAGATTTCTCGGATAAAAATGAGAAGAATTACAAACCTCTAACTGAACATATATATATTTATATTATGTTTATCAATACGAATCTTTATGACTCATGTTGTTTTCAAAAGGCAAAATATTTAAGTACATTACAGGTTGTGTAAGTTTTCACAGATCACTTTGAAAGCTTCTTCCTACATGAATTTAATTTTCAATATCAAAAGTTTTCAGGATATTATAAGCAAAGATTGATAGTGGCCAGCAGTGAAATCCACGATGCGCGTTTCATCCTATGAACCTGCATTTCACAGTTGATGTTCATTCTGGGACTCGAACCCAGTACTATTCGCTTCAAGCGTTATCGCGTTGCTTATGCAATAGGATGATTCTAGTAAACAATACCAAATGAACTTTCGAAATATTGTTTGTATCCATTTGGACCTTCAGTAGTATTTAAGTTTGTTTACTAAGAAATACATTTCCAATTTCATAACATAAACTCCTTTTATAATCTATTCACTAATTTTTAAACAATGTTGGGATGATCCAGAAAAATCCTCGCAAAAGACACGCAAGGGTCAGGAAACATTAAGAAGCATTTCACCCAATCAGCGTCCACTTGGAGTTTAGCCAGAAAACATCAAGGATGTAAAACGTCACATGTGGAGTTTCTGATTGGCTGATTGTTGCACTGCTACTATGTTTAGTAGCATTCCAGAATCTTCAAGCAACCCAAGGACATTTAGAATATTATAAAAACCCTATGTTTTCTGTATTAAAACGAACCTTGGAGTAAAGTACTTTTCGTATACTTTGCATCTTCTCTCTCTTGTTCAGGTTGCTGTATAGTTCTAGCTTGGGGGTTGTCAGGAATAGCTTAGCAACCGAGCACAGTGTTTAAAATTACAAGACTTATCAAAAAGGTACATGTTTTGTAAAGGTGAGTTTTATATGAAGTTTGTTTGACTGACTGACTGACTGTGATGCAACCTGCAAAGACAAATAATATCGTGGAGTTCTAGGCAGAATTATGCATCCGTTTTTCTTCCCTGTTTCTGATAACACTTGAATTATACATTACTTCAACGAGATTATTTTATATTTTGTATGTATTTACCAATTCATGTGTATATATGGTCACAAATATACATCGTGATGAACCAGTCGAACTAGCTGGAATAATAGTTCCTCAAGGTCCTACCATGCCAGACAGGTCGGTTGAAGAACGGTTAGACTGAAAGCAGGAAACTCAAGTTCTGAGCATCTAATTGTACTACTAACTGTAGAGACATGTGGCGTCAATAAGTATTTTTCCCCCCAGACAACCAGCTGTCTCCCATTGGAGGAAGAGTGAGGTTAGGAAAGGTCGATCCTAAAAACTCACATCTCATCTTATCCCACGGATATCCGTCTCCACCTGTACGGTCTCAACAAATACAGAGTTAACACAAAAATAGCCAACAAAAAATTCATGTTTAACCGGATCATCAGATTAGATCAAGACTGAAAATATGGTTCCTTTTTATTATTTTCTTCATGTATAAAACTGATTAAATCTTTAAAGAATGATTACTTCATTAAAGTACATTATTGATGACTTTGATAATGAAGTAAATGACAAGTAATTATACTGGTTTATAACCTACATTGACTGTTAAGCTTTAATTTCTATGGTGATTAGAAATATGCAAAGTACAAATTATTTTCTTTGTAGGTTAGAATACATAAAATATGGAATAAATTTAAGTTATTCATATGATACATTTATGTTGTCATCTGCTAATTATTGTAATTACTTGATCAAGTTCATCTATCTACAACTTTAATGTCAAGATCATTATGAATAGGAATAAGTCAATTAAATCTACATTGTCATGAAAAACCTGAAAACACTGGACGGTTATTTCTTCATAGTAAAGGTCTACTCAGCGGTGCACATCCTCGATCCCACCCGAATAAATCGAACCCAGGACTTAACGGTTTCGCTCGCGGACGCTTAACCTCTAAACTAATGAGCAGGTCTAGTTTTTATTGACTCATGAATTCAACGAATATATTGCTAAAATCTCAACAAACACCCACTCTAATTATAATAATATTCATCATGTACTCACTAAACACTGGATTCAAGAGGTACTTCATGGAGTTCTAGTGAGAAGCCATTACCAATAGAGTTCAACCAGGTCTGTCATGAGATAGTAACTGAATGAAGACAATAGTAGACGGTTGCTCAATTTTGTGAATTGTTTGAAGTTAGACATTAACACTGTTGGATGACGATCACCTCAGTGATCTAGATGTTAACCGTTTGTGGGTGAGACTGAAAGTCATGGTTTCTAATCCTGTAGGGTATGATCATGGATGCTTCACCGCTGAGAAATTCTATACTATGATGAAATGACCATTTATTGCTTCCAGGTTTTCCATGGTAGTCTAGCTTTAATTGATTCATAAATTCAACTATTAAACTACTAAAATCTCAACAAAATAAATGCTTTAAAATGATTAAGGGCTCGACAAGTGCATTCATGAATAAATACAGATGGAAACATTTTATTCATACATAGTAAAGACCAACCTTCATATAGGCAGTTATAATCACAAGAATAAATTATCAACAGCCAAACATTTACTCATAATAGATTTCAGAGGTTTTTAAAGGTGAAATTATTCACAATATCAATGTCCAATATATGTGTCTTATTCAAAACTGTTGGACAATTTTCATTTCATCTATTCTATTCTTGTATGATATTGAAGTGTAATTGTTGACCGAGATTTTCTTTCAAATTCTTAATTTTCATTATTTATATCATCAAGTAATCTTAAACATTCAACGAGATAGCTATCAAATGATGTTAGATATTAGACCACCACTGAAAATCTGCAAGCACTAATATACAATACAACCCAGAGCCTTCGCTCTCGAATGAGGACTCTTAACCTTTAAATCACTTAGCCGGCATCCACAACTCTATAATGAATTTTTTTTATTTTTAAGTGTATAACAACCACATTGAAACGTTAAAAAGTATTGATCTAATCTAGTTGTATGTACTTATCAATAACGCTAATTAAAACAAAACTGTTAAGGTTATAGTTGTGTCACCATTATGTTTCTTTCTTTTCAAATCTTTATATATATATAAACAATTGACAAACCAAAAACTACTTCTAACGTTTAAATTTCATACTTGATAAACACACCTTTTATTTTAATGCTGATTTAAATCACACGATACCTACGTATATGCATACATAATAGTGAGGCAGAAGTTAGCCACTGAAGACAATCAAAAGTGATTGGGTAATATTATAGATTAATTAAAGTGAGACATTAACAGTGTTTGGGTATTTGTGCAACAGACCAAAAGTGCTGGGTTCGATTCCCGTCTGCCAACAACATCACCATTTTTATCACATTACTAATGTTTATGAGCCGTGTATTTCGATAAAGCTAGCATATAATCTATCACTATCAGATATTACATTAATCGATTGATGAGTTGAATGCTGAAAATAGTCAACAATCTCCATAACCCTATACTGATAATTATTATGATACAGTGGCTGAAGACTAATGACTGGCTTGGAGAAGTGAATTTCGGAGTTGTAGTGAGAAGCTGTGACCAATGGAGGTAATCTGTGTGGAGTGGGAGCCAGCAGTTATCCACCGCAGACAATGTAACGTGGCTGGGCAATATCATTGAAATATCTGAACTCTAATAGCCTGATACTTTCTACCTATGAAGATATGATTAACAAAAAGAAACCCATAAAACACCACTAGAATCTATGTGAGTGTTTTTCTCTTCAAAAACATTATCTTGACTATTGACAATTATAAAAAAGCCCCTTCTGTTTCAACTGTGAACTTATCATTGTTATTTGTAAACACCTTAACAGAACCAATCAAAATGAAAGTGGTTATCAAATGTGATATGATTTTGAGAAGTGACAGTATTTTAAATATTTTTGATAAATGATTTTTATACTAATAAGTAATTAGTTTTTGTAAAGATGTGTTTGTTGTTATGGCAACTGTTGTCTGAAATTACAAATTTCACTAGAAATTCACCTAAATTTCATTCAACTTTAACTATTATTAAAACTAATGATTGAATAAACGCTTACGAAAAAGTGCAAGGTATTGTGGAAGTCGCGATCAGTGGAGATAATTCGTGTTTGGTACAGACAAGTATCTACCTCAGTACAATAGAAAATGGACGCACATTTTCGTGGGTTGGTTTAGGTTAGACATTTATACCTTTGGATGCCAGCTTAGTGCTATAGAAGTGAAGCGTGACACCGAAGGCCATTGGATTCGAATCCCGCGGGTAAGATCATGGATACGCTTTTCTGAGAAGTCCCACAATAGGACGAAATGGCCGTCTAGTGCTTTCAGGTTTTCAATCGTGGTCTAACATCAATCAGTTCATGATCTTAATCAAAAAATTAATAATCTCCGCAACCTCATATTGATACTGAAAAATAGGAGAAAAGTTTATTAGACCTACTTATAAACGTGTCAAGTGATTATTAAAGTCTGTTTTATTATCATGTAGTTGACTAGATATCCTAATCAACTGAGGTTATGTGCTAGTTTGGACTATTGTACACGCTTAGGAAAGTGGTACTGTCTGCCAGATTTGTAATTGCATCATTCAGGTTTATTGTACAAGTTGTTATCATTGAGCTATTCATTCCATAATTAACATTTTGTTAAACTGACATATTAAAAAACTGATTGTTTTACTGAACAATGAAGAATGTCATACTTCTCTAATCCTTCAATTCTGATCAAATTCCATTGATATTTCAGTATAAAATACATACTAACAATCTTGAATTCATCTTACAATGAATGCATTATTGACAAGTAATTACCTGTATTATTCATTTCAATGGTCAATAATACCTTTTTTTTACTATCTTCTTATTGTATTTGTATATGTGTTCAATATTCAATGTTATAAAGGACTAGGAAGTAGAGATAAGATCATGTGATTCAATTAAAAGATGATTAATTTGTTATTAACTGGATAGTCATTCCGTTCTATTATGGGACTTCTCATCAGTGACTATCCTCGATCCCACCCCAAAAGGATTCGAAACTAGGACCTCCAGTGTCGCGTGCGAACGTTTAACATCTAGATCACTGAGGTGATCGTCATCCAACAGTGTTAATGTCTAACTTCAAACAATTCACAAAATTGAGCAACCGTCTACTATTGTCTTCATTCAGTTACTATCTCATGACAGACCTGGTTGAACTCTATTGGTAATGGCTTCTCACTAGAACTCCATGAAGTACCTCTTGAATCCAGTGTTTAGTGAGTACATGATGAATATTATTATAATTAGAGTGGGTGTTTGCTGAGATTTTAGCAATATAATAGTTGGATTCATCAGTCGACTGAAGCTAGACCAGCATGGATCGAGGATGCGCACTGCTGGGTAGTCCCATACTAAAAAGGATTAACCATCCAGTCTTTCCACCTTTTCCAAGGTGGTCTAGCTTCAATTGACTCATGAATTCAATTATTAAATATACTGAATTAAGTGGATTTAATATTGGCCATATTTTTGCGGTCGAAGATCTGATTCAAGTTAGATCGTATTATGATTGTTATCGAGTTATTGAAATACACATTCCAGCTACCCTCTTATATGGTTATTGACTTAACAAGCGTTAATAAATAAAAGAATTAAGATGAGTCAACTATGAGCATGGGTTTTAAATATGTATATTTCATACAACCATTTGTTCAGACAGACGATCAAAGAAACGAAGCGAGGACAGCGAAGTGAATCGAAATGATGCGCAATGGTGAAGGCATGTGAGACAACTTGATTTAATCAAGCGTCAAACGATATTTATAGTCAGACAATGATAAGTTACCGACATGTGATGAGTAGGATGAGTGATGCAAACACATACGCTTACAAAAGAACAGTCAATGTTGATAAGCGGATGAGTTACAAGGTGAAAACGTGACTCAAGGAGAACGATTACAGTGATCTGTCCAGAAGCTAGGATAACCTTTATGGACTTGTCATAGGGTCAACCATTGCAACAAGTATTCACAAATAAATAAAAACTAAAATGACATATTTTTTACTGCTTTAGTGAAGCATTTTTACTATTCAAGAATATCATTGGTATAAATCATGAGTCAGTTGGAGCTAGATCACCATGAAAAACCTGGAAGCGGTGGACGGCGGATTCGTCCTAGCATGGGACTCCTCAGCAGTGAGCATCCACGGTCCCGCCCTCCGCGGGTTTCGAACCCAGGACCTATCAGTCCCGCCACAGGTGCCTAACCAACTAGACCACTGTGCCAGCCTGTTAACATCTAGATCACTGAAATGATCGGCACCCAACAGTGTTAATGCTTAACTTCAACCAATCCAAGAAGTTGCGCCACCGTCACCATTGTCTTCAGTGAGCCGATATCTCACAACGGACCTGGTTGCGGCTTCTCACTAAAACTCCAAGAGTATCTCTTGAAGCCAGTCACTAGTGAGCAGATGATTATTATTAGAAGAAATTTCGTGGAAATTGGTAATTTCACTAGTTTAAAGCATTAGTCAATTGAAGCTAGACCACCATGGAAAACCTGGAGGCAGTGGACGGCCGTTTCTTCCTAGTACGGGACTCCTCAGCAGTGCGCATTTCACGACCAAGAATAATTTTCATCACGTACCATGAATAAAACTAAATTGTGTTATAGAAGTCAAGAAGATAGAGCACATTGACGATGGCTATACTTCTGAGGATTTTTTATTCATTAAATATATTTAAAGTGTACGAGATTTAATGTGTTAACAGGACAATCATAAATTTGATAATGTTTGGTCCACGACATTCGAGTAAGAAATAGTCAATGGATTTTTCTTAAAGCTCTGTTGGATTAATTGTATTCGCTGATGTGATAACATTCTTTCCTATTACATCATCAAAATTTATTATTTATTTATTTGAATACATAAATATTGGTACAGCGGGGCACCAAATATATATGCACCACACAAAACAATGATAATTTGAAGAGAAGGAGAAAAGAGAAGAAAAAAAAAAAGTAATGAACGTGGGGAATTATAAAAAAAAAGAAGAGAGAGAGAGAGAACAATGGTGGGGGAAACGGAAAGGTACAATCAGTAGAGATCTTTCAGTTAAGGAAGATACAATCACTTTTTATGAAGAAAGTAAAAGAAGATTACAGCACGATCGCCACTGGCTTCTATTATGAGACATATCTGATAACGTTTCTAGCCACTGCGTTACACCGTCTCTCGGACCCCAACCAGGGAGTCGTGAAGGACCAACAGAAGCTAGCTCTCTGCAGCTTTCTTTCATACCACGACATCATGTCATATACTGACCACCTCTCCGCTTTTTCTAACCAGTCCCAGAGTCGGCAAATAATCCTCGACGTGGAATTCTCTGGGACGACATTCGTAGAACATGTCCAAGCCACCGAAGTCGGTGTTTTAAGATGGTGACACCAATTTCATTATCGTCTCTGTGACCGAACACTCGATGCCGAACCTCTGCATTACTGACATGGTGTTGCCACTGGATGCCAGCAATCCTTCGGAGACAACGATGATCGAACACAGAGAGTCGTCTAACATCCTCAACTCGGAGAGGCCAGGTTTCACAAGCATAGAGCAAAACTGCTCTCACCGTCGCGTTGTAGATCCGACCTTTTACAGCCAGACTAACATCACGAAGGCGCCAAAGATGGCCCAGATTGGCATAAGCCGCTCTGGCTTTCACTATACGTGCATTGATCTCATCACTCACACCACCACCAGCACTTATGCAGCTATCCAGATACACGAACTTCTCGACTACTTCAATCTGCTCACCATCCAGAGTGAGTACAGGATTAGAATCCCGCCAGTCTTGTAGAAGAACTTTGCACTTCGAAGATGCAAAGCACATACCATACCTACGGACACTGATTGCCAACTGATTAAGTGCGGATGGCATGGCTTGGGCATTCTCGCACAGTAAGACAATATCATCCGCATACTCAAGGTCGAGAAGTCTTTCTCCAGGCAACAGATCCACACCACCATTACTTACATCCGTCAGAGCTGTTTCCAGAATGTCATCGATGGCAAAGTTGAAGAGGAATGGTGAGATTGGGCAACTCTGCCTAACCCCACTGCTTGAATGGAATAACGGAGAAAGGTGGTTGTATGCCCTCACTCTGCCTGAGGTGTTTGTGTATAGGGCTTATAGGATGTTAATAAACTTCTCAGCCACACCCTTCTTCAATAGACAATCCCAGAGAACAGTTCTGTCCAACGAATCGAAGACAGCCCTGATATCAAGAAACACTACGATTGTTGGCCTTTGATAAGTATGACGGTGTTCTAACACTTGGCGGAGGGTGAAGATATGATCAATACATCCTCGACCAGAACGAAACCCAGCCTGCTCCTCGCGAGTCAATCCTTCTCGGGTTCTGAACAACCTACGAAGTATGACGGAAGCCAATAGCTTGGACGCAATCGGAAGTAGACTTATCCCCCGATAGTTGTTACAGAGAAGACGTGAACCCTTTTTAAAGATAGGGACAACTATCGACTCATTCCATGAAGTTGGTACACTCTCTAGTTCCCAGATCTTTGTAAACAACGTCGTCAGTCCCTTAGTCAGAAAGTCACCACCATCTTTAAAAAGAGCCGGAGGTAAGTCGTCTGGGCCCGGTGATTTGTAACGTTTGAAACGTTGGAGTTCCTTGCGAACTTCCGCGTCATCTGGTGGATCAGTCGTCGCCGGCCATGCAGGGCAGGACAGTCTGACCGATGTTGCCGTAGCAGCAGGCCAGTCGAACTGCCCTTCAAAGAATTCTGCCCATCGTCCAAGACGTCGATGAATGTTAGTGATTGGCGTTCCGTAATCCTCGCAGATTGTTTCGCTCACACCAAACTTCTTGCTGCCAGTGGCTCGGATGAGTTGGAAGAGCTTCCGGTAATAACGAGATGCAGCTGCTGCTTCCAACTCACTGGCACGCTCCGACCAACAGGCTTCTCGGTCCTTACGCAAGCTATGCCCGATTTCATTACGTAACATCCTTCGTCTGTGGTCAAACTCACGGTCACCCGGAGTAGACCGACGGGCTTCAATCAGTTGTAAGGAACCAGAAGAAACCCAGTGCTTTTAAGCGGGACGTTTTGCAAACCTACCACTGACTTGACCCGCCATTTTCATGGCGTCATGCAATTGCAACCAATGCTCATCTATACTTTTCGGTGGAATGGTAGCTAGCCTAGAAGCTAGCTCGGTTCGGTACTTACTAGCAGCAGAAGTTGCAGCCAGCTTGCTAACATCAATCCTGTTGTGGCGGTCACTTCGTTGTCCACTGAAAAGTAAGGTGAGATTGGCGTAGACCAGAGCATGATCAGATTCCAGATAGGTACTCTAAAAGAAGCGGCAGTCTTGTACACGAGCACGCCAGCGGTAGCTGATCGCGATGTGATCAATCTGAGTCCAGGCTTTAGATGCAGAAGGGGGACGCCAGGTGGCACATCGGCGATGACTGTGCCGAAAGTTAGTGCTAGCCAGAAACAGGTTGTGGTCTGTGCATAGTTGCAGTAGACGTTCCCCGTTATCTGTCCTGCGACCAACGAGTCCCCACCGGCCACCTAAACGACTCTCTTCTGTGCCTAGACGCCCGACCTGAGCATTCAAGTCTCCAGCTAGTACTACAATATCTGTCGAACGCACTTTCTGGAGAAGAACAGTTAGCTGGTGGTAGAACTCATCCTTGATTGCATCCGGGCTGCAATCTGTCGGGGCATAGGCGGGGATGACAAAAAGACATCGTTTCTCACGTCTATTTCTTCTCACTTTGATGGAAATTTCTAATCTAACAGCACATAACCGACTGTTAATTGGGATCCAGTCGACTAGTGCTACCTCAGCTCTTGCGCTTAGTGCGACACCAACGCCAGCGAGACCAGACGAAGATGCCACAGGGTCCCCGGATAAACGCACATAAAACAAGCTTTTTGAAGCGACAGATGGAGAGTGAACTTGTAGTACTTCACCAGAGTCTTGAAAATGGGTCTCGGATAGACAACATAAATCAATATTAAGACTTTCCAAAGACATAGCCAGCCCTATTTGTTGTCAGACCTGCATAAGTGTGCAAACGTTGAAGGCAGCCAGTTTGAATGGCCCACGTGGTTTCAGAAAAACAACACCCCGCCACGAGAAGGCAATGAGTAGGAATTCCCTGGCAGAGGCTGTATACGCGTGGCCGTGTGAGAGTATTTCGAGAGGGAGGGCGAACCCTCCCCGCTCTCGGCCATACCAGGGCATTTGGGAATGTCTCCGACATGTCAATAGATGATGGCATACAGTACCAGAAAGCCATCTGCTGTAATCTGTACTTCTAATATATTGAGTGTATCCTTCACGACCAAACATGTTTCTCATCGCTGGTTGAGTGGTGTATACACTAGGACTGCCCGTAAGCACCACGTCTAGCCATTTGGAATATCAATCATTAATGAATAAAGCATGACTGTGTTGCTAGAATTCATAAAGTGCAGGCCAAAAATTTCAAGTAGATTTATTATACGACCATTCGTGTAAATAAATACGACAGTTTTCCGATTTTCGACTTATATTGGCATCAATTTCAGGTCACTAACATGCCTGATGATTTCATTTTTACTGCACCCAAATAGGTGCAATGATGGTCGTTTCATTGTGCAGATCTGAGTGTGAGGTTTAATGATTACTCCATCATTAATGCACAAAATAATTCAGGGTGTCGTGCTACGCCTTCTGACCCTTTGTAAAATTCAGGAAACACTCTCTTGCACTAAACATTTTAATCACTTCCCACTGCAATCATAAGAGTTTTAAGATTCTTACGAGTATCGTTTATGAGTCCTGATACATCAATAGGTAGTAGTTGAACCGGCATACAACCATTTTTTTAAGTGATCTTTTGAAATTTGAGTAGCGTGATAGAAAATCCGCGTGTGCTATGCTTTTGGCTACTTGGTGCTCAATGGTGAAATCATAAGCCCCGAACTCTAAATGCCATATCAGGTCCATAGTGGCGGATGACAAATCAAGTGACTTCGTTGGATGGTAGATAAAATTTACGGCACAGTAATCAGTTACAATTTGGAACGTTACACCAAAGAAGTGTTTGTGCAATCGTTTTACTGCCCATGTTACAGCTGAATTCTCCTTTTGGGTCTGAGAATAGCCATATTTACATTCTATTAATAGTCATGGAACGAAAAATAACAGGTTTCTTACTCTGCCCTACAACGGCACCTAACACTAATGAAGATGCAGCTGCAGTAAGGATAAACATTCCACTCTGTGAAAACGTCCCTGGGAAAGACTCAGCACTTTAAAGCTCTTTGTTAAAAATACAGTCAAAAATTGAAAACAATATTTTTGTAAAGTCGGGAATAAAACCGACGTTCACCAATTCGTAATGTGGGTTTCTGTATATTCGCAGGTGATGGCACTTGAATCAGTGAAGCTATTAGACTCATAACAGGCTCAAAAGCCTTAGCATCTACAGTTTAGCCTAGGAAGTTGATGGCATTATATTGAAACTGACACTTGGATAGATTTACGTCGCATTTTGTGTCAAAGTGGTGTCTAATAACCTTCAAAGAGGTCAACTATGGAATTTAATATTTTCAGTGTAAACTGTGATATCATACTGATGCGGATGTACATCATTATAATAAATTTGCGCTTCTCTAAATACGAGTTGGAGATGAACTATTTATTATAGAATTACGGTCTACTTCGTTATCAGTACTGCTCTAATAATAGACTTAATCCTAGAATTGTAGATTTATCATGACGTAACCGCCTAATATATAAGATCTTATGTGGAGATCACTTCATTGTCTACACTGTCTTACCGTATCGTAACAATCATCATTATATGATTTAGAACACATTTGGACTAGAGATAGAAAAATATATTTAATATGGATAAAACTTAAACAAGCATGACCACATCTGCAAAGTTAAGCTATACCATCCGATCAATTCATTAATCCCTCCCTCTTATTCCATTGTTAGATTTTTCTCCGCGTTATATGTTGAATATCTATTGTCCTAGTTGTCTTGCGTTCAGCTTTGAGGATTATACGGTTAGAACCTAACGCCACTACACTATTATCAATTGGAATTTACAACGTAACTAAGAACTTGTAGTGGTAAATATATCCCCAAAATAAATATCTCTGTAAGTTTTCCACATTGGATGCTGACCACATTAGTTTTAATGAGCTCACCTAGCTAAATATGCTCGATCATGCATCCGCATTAGATCACGAGTGGGAACGTCTTGCTCAACATCTGCTGCAATTGTTAGCCAGATTAAATCAAACGATCTTCAATATATTGATAACCTATCAAATATATCTTCGAACCTCCTCTCTTCTGTCTTTTGAATTCACTTGGTGGTTACAATTCATATTAGGTGTTACTAGTTAAAGCGTTATCAAACTCTGAATACCTGTGGAATTCTCAAACTTTAAGAAAAGACTAATAAATGATATGATCATTTTAAGCTTATTATTTCAATTAATATATTGAGAATATCAGTAAGAAATGATGTAAATCTAAACAAAAATCTTTGACTAGAATAAATTTTATAAATTCAACTTGTATACCTACTATTTACTAAGTAACTGAAAGCATTTCTCATTGATCTTATGGTGAATAGTTAAGTTGTAACTTTTACTGTTCATTTTGTCTGAAAAGTTGGAATTCCCTACAGTATTATGTTCGTAATAGATATATGTCTATGATCTCAGATGACTGATATGTACTCATATATATAATGATATAACAATCCAATGATTTAAAAAGTACAGTTTTTAAATCTGAAGATTTTCATCAACTAGATTGTCATTGATATTCTGTCAACCAATTATAATCTGATTGATCTTGGCTATGTATTTACTTAGAATAAGACATCATATGAACTATTAGACATGTCTAACCGTTATTGTTAAAAAAAAACAATTTAGATCATCCACATGGTATTCTTGGTTGTACTGTAAGTCAAGTATTGATCATAATCACATGACTTATTTCAGCATTACATCATTGTGTATATCCACTTTATTATAAAAGCCGATAAGATTATCATGAAATGTACTGGACTTATAATAGAAAACTTTAGCTTTCAGTTCATTCCATTGTAATGAATCATGTTATCTAACTAGTATAGCTGACAATCTGTAAATAGAATATCTGTGTGGAATGTATATGTGAGTTAATGATCAATCATTTTTCAACTACACTTATGTAGTTTCATTCAATGTGTAATTGATTCATGGTAAAATTATAATTTATGGACAAACCAACTAGGTATAAGAATAATGGGTCTTGGATTTTGGCACGAAATGTATCCATCCACTTGATTAAATAAAGTCTTGGCATTATAACTGATGTCAGTTTGTGATGAAAATCCTAAATCTAATTTCTAACCCTAACTATGAATTGTAAATCATAATTTCAATTCTTCACGCAGGTTTATAGCACTCATTTGATCTTAGTTACTAGATGGACGCTCTCAAGGTCACTTCAGCGTCGCTCAAAGGTCATCCATGAATTATAGTCTCATCCTGATTCACTTTTGACTTGGTTGAAGTTTCATGTTGAAAATTTCATAACTTTTTGTTCATATCGTTATTGAAACTTGAAATTCATGACCTCTGTGCTGGTGAAACTTTGTAACACGGATGAGTGAATTGTGCGGACTTTTTTTCTCTGAGTTGGGTAATTTGCTGGTGAACAGAAGAACGATGAAAGCTTCATTATCAAATCATTTAGCTTAGAGGAAGAAACTTTACAAAAATTTATGGACTTGATGAAGATTTCAGTGAAAATAGAAACAGTTTCATAGAAAATTCTGTTAACTAGAATGATTCATTTCTGATTAACCAGTTATATGTCATTTTTACAGGTATAATCAATAGTGTACAACAAAGTTTTCCAGATACGATATAAGCCGAGCAAAGTTATAAAAAGGTGACATTAGTAAATCTGGTCAACCAGGGTGCTTAGTACTTGTGTGGTTTTGCCACAAGATTGAGCTGTACTATTCAGATTGTAGCGCTAAAGTTTATTTATGACCTTGATAAGGGCTTACGTTAGATTTATATCCCAGCCGTTAGGAGATGCTTCATGAATGTGTGCTGCAAACGTGATGGTGGAAAAAAAGCGAAAGAAGGAGTAGCAAAGCAATGAGATGTATAACTTAAACAACGCCTAACCGTTTGTAATATTACAAGCAATGGTGTGTTAACTCAGTCAATCAAACCTATACTAGCCTCCATTATCAGAATTAATCGTAGTTAAAGCGTTCAGATAAAAGAATACAGTAAGAAAGGACAATGTATTGTGACGTGTGAAAAAATCGAATGGGTTCGGATAATAGAGAAAAATTGGAGTTAGAAACGGGAAGACTGTCCATTAAAATAAAACGTGTATCAAGTCAAATTGTTTGGTAACGCTAATAACTGCACCATTTGTTATCAGCTAATTTTTTGTCAGCCACTTACTACCAAATGCCGAAAGCAGGGAATTAGTTAATATGTTATACGGTATCCTAGTAAAACACCGAAGCCATTATAAATTTGGAAACATGAGTCTTAGGAGAACAGTACCAGAATCCCTGATTAATCTCTATGCTCTTAATAATACAGAGCCCGAAACTAACAAAATTTTCTGTTCCGCAAACATTGGCGGGCCGAAATCATCCCCCTTATCATCAGTACTTGCTGGTCAGTGACTTGATAACCAGCTATCCGCGTTCTTCCCTACACCATTATTAACTACGATAGTATATTTGTCACATAATTGATTCTTACTTACTTACGCCTGTTACCAACAATGGAGCATAAGCCGCCTACCATTATTCTCCAACGAAATCTATCCTCAACTATCCTTTCTATTTCTATCCAGTTGTTGTTCATTCTTCTCATGTCTGTCTGCATTTATCGACGTAATGTGTTCTTTGGTATTCCTCTACTCTTTCGGCCTTGACAGTTCCATGTGGGCGCTTGCGTTGTAATGCATGTGGGTGCTTATCACACTGCTTGTTCTATCCACATATAACGCCTGTTCCTGATTTCTTCCTCCTCTGAGATTTGGCTTTTTCTCTGCCATAGTAGGCTGTTGCTGATAGTGTCTGCGTTAGGTCTAATTTTTGCTCGTTCCCGTTATTGAAGCACGGTATATCAATTTATTTGCAATTTACGAACTGAAATTAACAATAAAACCAAACTCTAATTTAGATACAAAAGTTTATTCGCAATTAACAAATAGTCTACCCAAATGTCATTCTTACAACAATAATTATAACAATTACAAAACAAACCTTCAATCTTGTAGGTTCTCGGAGCAAATCTCCCAAATACCAAACCAAAGACAAAGATAGACCGAAATGTCCGAAAATAATGATATTAATAAACAAGCTCAGAAGCTTGGTAAAACAAGTACATCCAAAAACACAGTGAAATTAATGATATTTGATATAAAGTTTTTAATCAGCCAAATATCTTCAGATCTCCTGCAACAGTCTGGCCAAGTGGATGCAAGGTATTTTGCGTAGGCAACTATTAATAAACACTCGTATCTTCTAGATGATTGCTTTCTTAGTTACCCACGTTTCCGCCCCATACAGTAGAACTATCTCGACATTTATAATGAAAATTCTGACCTCGGTGTTAGTTGACAGTTGTTTTGAGTTCCAGATGTTCTTCAGGTGCCGCTCTTGCAGATCCTTCTTGCTAATCAAAAAAATATTTCACATAATTGATAGACTGTATTGATTTGAACATCCATTAAACCTACTATGAGTATACAATAAAACTAGAAAAATTGTTACAATAATCCATTTTCATTATGCAGACCCACTATGCATTTGATTATACAAGTAATACACAGGACCAGAAATCACAACAGTAGGAATATAATTAGGTCATTTTTAATGCTAAGCTAAATAATTGACCATTGTATAATCAGTTACAAATTATCAATGCTAAAAGATGCATTCAATGAATAGTAAAAGAAAAGATAAGATGGTTAACGGCTAGCAGTGAAATCCTGGGCGCGCGTTTCGTCCTAACTGGGACTCGTCAGCTCGGTGTACCTGCATCTCGGAGTCGGTGTTCGCTCTAGGATTCGAACCCAACACTGTTCACTTCAAACGCCTTCGTGTTATTCATTTAGTTACTGAGTCCTGAGTCACTTGTTAGTGCAATGGGATGAAGTTTCAATTCACTTCGTAATATTTACTTTAATCTTCCCATTGGTGTTAAGGATTGCAACTGATCCGTCTCTTGTTGGCGTATGTGCATACTGTACGCTTGCCTCGATATTGACCTAATTCACAAGCATTCTAAGCAAAGATTGATAGTGCCTAGCAGCGTAATCTGGGGTGCGCGTTTCGTCCTATTTGGGACTCGTCAGTTGGAGGTAGTTGCATCTCAGAGTGAACAAAATCAAATGAATTTAAAACAAAAGTTAATTTACGATAATGGCTAATCCATTTTCGTAACCTAATATTACTTGTTATCTAACCTGTAATTTATATTTTTCAAAATACTTTAATAATGTTTACATATACATATTTTATTACCAATTTAATTGGTTATCCTTAATTTAGTGATACAAAGTGTAGATTTCTAGATTTTGTTTAAATTAATTAAATCCTAATAAAAAACTACTCAGTATCACAAATTGATTTATGTCAATTAAACAAATAACTGTATTTAAATAAAACTGATTTATAAGGAAAGATAGTATTACTTCATGAATTAATCCTATGTTCAGTATTGAATGTGTTTCTGTTGTATACCGATGAGAATAATGAGTGGTAACTGTTGGGGTCTATTTTTGGATCAGTAGGATGCATATAATTTTATTTTATAATTATTAACTCGTTAAACTATCTGCATATTCATGTTCCTCTCATTATAAGCTTTATTTTGACTTGTAGACTATTATTTTACGATTTGCCGTTCCTGATTTGTGCCCAGCCAATTAATGACAATCTCACACATTCATAGGAACATTTGGTTAGAACTTGTACAAGTGTTGTTTTCTATTTTGTGGTGCAATGTGGTCTGTTTGATTTGTATATAAATCCAGTATGTTTGAAATAAATGATTCATATCGTGGAGGCTGAGACAGGTGTTCTGAAATCAGTAAGCCGGGCAGTTAGAAGAACCGATAAGTACTTTAAACTGCTTGTACTGGTTTTATGTATCATTGGTTCGGCCAATAAGTCACCGCTCTGCAATTGGCGGTATCATTACGTCGTGTTATAATAGGGCACAAGACCACAAGTTATAACGGTTTCATTTTGATAGACTTGTTTATTTGTTTAAAATGAAATAAAATTTTGATGATGTGTCGATTGTATCAGCTAAAAAATAACTGGGAATAAAAAAAAGTAGGGATGGGATTCTGGACATGCATTTTATTCACTTTGGAATTTGTCAGCTGGATGTACCTGCATCCCGACGTTGATGTTTACTGCTACTTAATAGTACTCACGTCAATCATTATCGCGTTATTCATTTAGCTTCTAATTTCAAATAGCCATTTGCTTGAACAATACGCTGTAACTTAAGCAAAGTATGGACTTATTAGCTAGGTGGGTAACGGGATAAAAATGTGAGTAAGTGTTACTGAGTTCGAGTCCGCGATGCAAGTCCTGTGATGCAAGCACATATAGCCGAGGATTTCCAAATAGAACGATATGCACGTCCAGGCTTTCAATGCTAGCCGCCATTTATATCTTCTTATAACGCTTGCGACCTAGTAGCAATAGTCAGCAGTCGGTATGGTATGCAAATTTACTTAAAAGAAACTGATCAGTTACAGCTCCAAATTCTAAGAGAAATATTCAAGCAGCTGATGCATACAGTAACAGTTCATTTGATAATATTCAATCAGTAAACTTTCAACTAGTAGAAGATGGGCTTCAGCACCCATTTTTCATCTTGTTTGAAACTCGTAAACTAAACTCGTCAACTAAATATCTTTACGTTAATTAAATCGGACGATGTTATCAATGGATTCACTTCTTTTAGTAGCTCGGTATCTGACTCTAATTGGACCGTATGAATCATTGTTATTAAAATATGTATGTCGTCAATCCTCGTTAGTGAATAACGGAATTAAATAAGTCAAATACGAGAATGGATATTTCAATAAGTACATTGTGTATACATGTTGATCTGGATAGACATTCAGAGAGACGGAGGGGAGAGAAGAGAGCGAAATTATGCACAGTGGAGAGGGAGTATGAACCAACTCCCTTTAATCAAGCGTTAATAAACATTTATAGTCACACAACAGGAAGTTGAAGACATGTAATGAGTAATATAAGAAGTGCACACATACATTCACTCATATAAAAACAGTCAAAGCTGATAAGTGAACAATTAACAAGATCAAAATATGACTTAAGAAGAATGGGTAAACTGGCCTGTTCTGATGCTAGAATAAGTTATATGGGCTTTAACAATATAACTGACATTACAAAAAATTAGGATATCCATTACAAAAGTCCCAAATAGAATAAATCGGGCATACTCGACACATCTACTAGTATTTACTTAAAAGTATGGCCAACGTGTAGCTACTGAGAATATAAAATTATTTGTGCAGCGATGGTACTTACTAAAGGATAGTGATCAAATGTAATCCCAAGTACTAAACTTGTGGAACCAAAAATCCTAAAAATTAATTTTTGTTCATTTGATGTCTTAGATAACTGTATGTACATACTGTTATATACTTATAGATTTCATCCTAGCTTTTAAACAGACTCCACTAAATCAGATGCTTTGTGATTACTGAGTCATTTATATCTTACCAGTGACAATACTTTTCATAGGAAATTGTGATTTTAAGCATATAAACGTTTTATATCCATGTCCTTGTAAATTGACGTCTAAACGTCTTATGCTTACTTTTGTGTGCGTACATTTATTATTATACGCAATTCCAGTTTCTTTGTCACACTCTTCACTCTTCTGGCGAGTAATGATTCTGAGTAGACTGACTGATAATTTATTAACTGTGGAAATGAAGTGCGAAAAATTGCGCACGACTGCAAAGTTCACTGATTCTGATACACGTGCACCAAATCTGAAGACCTTGGAAACAAACGTAAATTCTCCTACCGCTGCTCAACTCAAAAAGCTGAAGGGAAGAATCGATAAAGATTTTCATTGCAGAATTACCAAACTGTACGCAAGAGAAACAATCATGACGTTTTTTGAACAAAATTTCCTCAAGCAACGAACGTTTGTAGTCTGTTAATGTTACACATTGTAGAGAAACTGTTTACCCACAACCTACGAAAAGCCCAATAAAAATGGTTGATGAGTCTATGATTCATGTGCAAGTTAGTCACAATAACCCATACATTACAAGGACCAAGGTGAATCATTATCAATTTCTGATGTTGATTCAAACACTAATGAGTACATTCTAGATCGTGAAGAGTCTATGCATAATTCACAGCCGGACATACATAATATTGGGCTATAGAGATGTGTAACAAACTACGGGAATGTAAATTCCTCTAGAAGCTGTATCAGTTTTGGCATTTGTACAAGTTGGTAGTTTTTGTTCTTGATCGCCCTCTTATCACGAACTCTTAGTATAACAAGTCCAGTTGCGCACATGCATTAAATCTCGCTTTTTAGAATTCTTTCGAAGTGGACCAGTTCTTTAGTTCCTTAAGTTCATCATGTATTTCTAACCGTGTATTGATCATAGATTCTTTATAATCCTGAATGAACTCCATAGTATTATAATTAAAAGCGGAAGTTGGAACGACTTTACCGGTTCCTGGAATTGTATTTGTTCAACAGGTTGGTTGTGTGTAGTTAAAAAGTTGGTTTATAGAATTCGCACTACAAGTTTTCTAACATACCTCACGACGATTCGCGTGACTAGTGAGAGAGAGTTTCCACGATAATTTTGAAGCACCAGCACATTGTTCTATAGAGTTCTAGACAATTCACTGGTGGAGGTTGTACTAGTATACAATCTGCAGTTTCGACAGGTTTGTTTTTTGATGTTGAATTTGTTTGACACTTCTTTGGTGCATTGGATGTCCAGATTTGAGATGAACAATTGGCGCGACGAGAAAAATTAGGAATAAAGCCGTAATAATATTAAAGAGCACCTACTCATAATAGGTGATACGATTCTCAAGCCCCGTTCAAACTAACTGATAGAAGGAGACATGAATTAATGTTGTTTCTACAATTTATAAATTAGTCATGAAACGTTGCATCAATTTTTCCGTGTCATAATGTGTTCTACTCTTAGGTGATAGCCTCTAAGATTTTTAGTGACTATGTAGTGAATGAGAATTTTAGTGGGGAGGAAGATTTTATTGTTTAATGACAAATTATGCAGTGGCCCAGAGAAATACGAAAAGCGCACACTAAATGCATCATTTACGATTCGTTTTTGCGTTGTCATCATTCTTCTAGTTCTGTTGTTATGTGATTGCTCTCTGAATATTTCTTATTTTAGCTACTGGTACTATGCCAAGCCCACGTAAGTTATTCTAGCTCATGTGCCAATAATTTTCACATGTGTCTGTAACGTTATTTTATCTGACTGCAAATATCTAGTTACATCTTGCTTCGTTTCCTTGATTGTTTATCCAGATTAACGATTATATGAAATATACAAAATTGAAATTCACTCTTGCATTTGACATATTTAATTCGGCTATTTACTAACGTGATTTGACTAGTTAATCATATAGAAGGGTAAGCGGTATGTATATTTCTGTAGCAATCATCATATGATCTGACTTGAGTCAGATGGAGGACCTCTAAACTGTATTGTTTGATTCAGACTTCTGCTTCTAGGCATTCCATTTTCGATTCGTGCTACATAATGCATATATCAAATTGATCATACCTGTAAACTGGCGTGAATTCTGTAACTATCATTTTTTCAGAATATAAATTATTATTATTATTATCTATCAGCAAACGTGGCATGCAGAAGATTAAGACATAACAGCGTTATTTATTTTTTCGTATCACCAACCGATTTTAGGTATGTCATCATTGAAAACTGGGAAGCAGTGGATAGCTATCTTTTACAATAACGGAACGCTTCAGGGAATGAAACCCAAGATAAAACGAACCCAACCGATCGGAATAAGCTAAGAGATTCAACTGCAGTATTTATAAACAAACAGCATTCGACCGAAGCAACGAATTCGTTGACTGTGTTTGGGAACCGATACCGCAATCCTTTGTTATCAGAAAAGGTAATGAAGATTCGTGATACAAATATTAGACCTTTCATCATACGGTATGAATGTACAACAATACAAATGTTTATGTGTTGGCTCCCACACTTCTTGTGAAGAATTTATTCGCCCAACCAAGCAAAAACCCAATAATACTACTGTATCTCAGCTCGAACTATTAACCTCGGGAAACTAACGTTTAGCTGATAAATATTTTCCATCAACTACTCCTGCTATTGTGGGGAGACTGAATTCATTTCGAGGTAAAATGTAACACTTTCGTGAGCTTAATAAGACCGATTTTTAAACTTAGGTTACTTTAGAAAGGCCCATTATTAAATATTTTCATAGGTACAACTACCGCAATATGCGATGAAATGTATCTGTATTGAATGCTCTTACAATGGTGGCACTAAAGAAGAAAATGATAGTGTCTTAAGAAAACAATC
>OX336419.1:673931-848931 GCA_946903255.1 Schistosoma spindalis
TCCTCTACAACTTATTCGTCAATCAGATCATGAATATGAACTACTGAAAAGTTTCAAGTTAAGAGGAAACAATTGTTTTCTTAACCAATGATTAAATGTCGTACTTGGGACTATCTACTTAATAATCAATTTATTTCCGAAATTTCATTTGGTATATTCTTTATGGACTACAGTGACAGACTTTGTGTTACCTAGCAATAGCTACTACCGATTTCAAGAAATAATAGGAATATGTTAAAAGAAAGCAAAGAATCGGTGAGACTATAATTTATGGACGACCTTTGAGTGACGTTAAAGTGACCTTGAGAGTGTCTACCTACTTATTAGGGTTAAATGAGGGTTATAAAGCAGTTTAAGGAATAAGGATTAAGATTTACAGTTGATGGTTGGGGTTAGGAATTAGATTTAGGGTTTTCATCACGAACTGACGTCAGCTACAATGCCAAAACTCTATTTAGCCGAATGGGTGAATGAATTCCGCGCCAAAATCTCAGACCTGTTATCGTAGATCTTATTGGTTCGTCCATAAATGATAGTCTCGCCAAAGAATCACTACACCAAAATGTGGCACCAGTTCACAGTGACCTTGTCCAATAGGTTACTCAAAGTCTCAAACTAAAAATTAAGATCATTTCGTAAGCTCCAAATACGTAATTGAGACCTATCTATATCCAATGATTAGCGTCTTCATGGACTAATCCCCTATCTTGGTCTAGCCATCCATAGCTTTCTTCCAATCTACTCACTATAACACCAACAATCATAACGCGTCGAGGTGGTTGAATGGAAATAAATAATACATGATCCAAACATCTCACTCTCGATAGTAATTCAGTACCTCATCAATAAACTTGTAATGCGTAACTAGTACTCTGTGTCTAATTTCAGAATTGCTGACTCTATATCCTCAAAATACACGAGCAATTGTTCGAAGGTACCTATGATCTAATTCCAGTAACCTACGAATATCTCCCATTTTTAAAGACCACATTTTACAGCTATAGAGTAGAACGGAAAAAAACTGCTACATAACAAACACGCCATTAGTTGGCGTAAAGTTAATTCACCAACATCACAAATGAAGTGAATAAGAGAAAGTCGACTGAGCTCTCTAAATTAGTGGTAATGTGGTGAGAGAACTTGCCCCCAAATGCCCTGGTATGACACAGGGTGGGGAGAGTCATCTCACCCCCTCGAAATGCTCTCACATGGCTACGCGTATACAGCCACTATCAGGGATGCCCTATTCACTGCCCTCTGAAGGCAGAATTGTTGTTTACGAAATTGAGAGGCCGAAAAGCGAATGTCGGGCGCTTTATTAGGGTTGGTGAACACGGAGAGTTCACCTAAGGGAGTTGGCAAACACTGATTTCAAACCATTGGTGTATATGGGATCCAGTATCCTGAAGGAACAAATGATGTATGAACCAATCGTTGATCACCCTCCATTGCCTTGTAATCAGACTGTTAGTTCGAAGATTACAGAGGTGAGTCAGCCAGTCATTCAGCTGCAACGTAGGATCAGGCACGTATATGCATCGGTCCAAGTTGCCATACCACATTAGCACAACAAGATCAACACCGGATTCATAGAAGTAGTTAATTCAGTGGTGGTAATATATAGAAGAGTGTGTATAAGGAGATAGTACAGGAAGAAAGAATTAGTTCGTAGAAAGAAAGACTTGAAGTAATTTTAATCTCTTAGTTTAAAGGAAGACAGAGAGAGTATACACCGAAGCCATTGTGATCTATTCTGAGCAATGTCACCAAGAGTCTCCAAGCATTGGTTACGACAGTCTCGCGGACCCCAACCAGGCAGTCTGCATCTACCAACATGGCTCAGAAGAGAAGTTTTGGTTTGGCCGCCCCTAACTTTCTTCCAATAATCTCTAACACCGGTTGTACAGACGTGACCCCCTACGAAAACCATCTACTTCGATCTAGGCATCCGGATAGTATCACAGCCCGCAGATAAATCAAGTGATTTATATGGCGTATATATATTCGGTGCCAATGTAAGTAATTAAATACGGAGAACTTGAGAAAACGAAATCTCAGCACGGATTCGAAAAGCTCGCTTAGCCTTTGCCAACTTTCGTCATCTATGGCGAAGGCGAGATATCCGTCTATCAATTAAGGGACGAGTATACTGCGCGGCAGTTCGTTCCGTCCTTCTATACGGCTGCGAAACATGGCCTTTAAGAGTGGAAGATATTCGTAAGTTACTAGTATTTGACCACAGATGCCTTAGAAATATTGCGGGTATCTGCTGGGATCACCGGGTAAGTAATAGTGAGGTTAGACGCAGGGTATTAGGGAATGATGGTAAATCAGTTGATGAGGTTATGAACCTTCATCGACTGAGATGGTTGGGCCACGTGTTGCGTATGCCTGAACACCGATTACCACGACGCGCAATGCTGACTAGTGCAGGGGATAATTGGAAGAAAGTTAGGGGCGGCCAAACCAAAACGTGGCATCAGTGCTTGAAGTCACTAACTTCTGGTCTGAGCCATGTTGGTAGATTCAGACTACCTGGTTGGGGTCCGCGTGACTATCGTAACCAATGGTTGGAGACTCTTGGTGACATGGCTCAGAATCGATCACAATGGTTTCGGTGTATACTCTCTCTGTCTTCCTTTAAACTAAGAGATTAAAATTACTTCAAGTCTTTCTTTCTACGAACTAATTCTTTCTTCCTGTACTATCTCCTTATACACACTCTTCTATATATTACCACCACTGAATTAACTACTTCTATGAATCCGGTGTTGATCTTGTTGTGCTAATGTGGTATGGCAACTTGGACCGATGCATATACGTGCCTGATCCTACGTTGCAGCTGACTGACTGACTGATAACTAATATACAATACCATAATAACATTAAATTAATGAAATCCAAATTTTACTACGTAATCAACACATTACATACCTTTTCACGAATCTACACAAGGGAGAAAAAAAGAGAAGCAAGAAAATAGATAATAAGGAAATTATCATGTCCATAGTTACTCAAATACCATACTAAGCAAAATCGTAGAACTTATTTATAGAGTAAGAGTTGTGAAACATTGTAAACTACACTGAATGATACCCATGTATTTTACACACACACACACACACACGAGTGATCACTTACGTAATCTCAACCACTGGCTAGAAGAATATCAGTAGTCTAGAAAAGTGCTGATGAGATCATGGTGGGAATAGAAGTAGTGCGGTGTATGCTACTTATGCTGACAGATAGAAGGAGTATGTAGCACTAATCCGAAGTGCAATGCCTGGCCTAGGAAATCGAGTTGAAGAGAACAGGATTGTAAACAGAAAAGAATTCTAATAACAACAGAATCATGAAGTGTGTAATGGACAATGGATGGAAGATGAGCAAATGATGCATTTAATGTATAGTTGTAATATTTAACAAAGGCATACTGTAATTTTGCATTTAACAATAAATTAGTTATTTCCACCAAGTCTTCGTTCACCACAGTTGTAGTGCTAGAGCATAAAATCATTAACCGTTGAAATAAGATGCATCAGAAAGCTGAATAATGGTTGAGATTGACATTTGAATCTATATTCGAAGACATTAATTTAGCAACATCTGGATGATTACTGAAAAACTTGTCATAACAAGAAATTAGGTCAAGTATAATGGTTTTTGTGAACAATGAACAATATATTTGCTCCGCAGTTTTCAAGCCTTTCAGTGATACCGGAAATCTGAAAGTATAGTGTTTTTTAGTATTAGCCTCATTTCATGAGACGGTAATGTCGGTGGGAATGACACTATAGAGACTACAATAGAAGGTAGAAGAATCACAACTTGGGAAAACGAAATACATTTTGTTGTACGACCTACTGAATTAAAAGGTCCAGTCAAAAAGTTGAGTTGTATTGTCACGATAAATAAAACTGATCACAATATTAAATAAGTTTATAAACCAGTTAATACCAACCCAACTCAGCAAGATCTGAGATGAAGAACAAGTATAAACCGACTGGAAAGAAGGACACCTGATCAAGATACCAAAGAAACGCGATCTCAGCAAGAGTAAGAACTACAGAGGCATCACTCTTCTCTCAATACCAGGAAAAGTCTTCAACTGGGTACTGTTAAACAGAATGGAGGACTCCGAGGACGCTCAACTTCGAGAACAACAGGCAGGATTCCGTAAGCATCATTCGTGCACAGACCAAATCTCAACATTACGGATCATTGTGGAACAATCAATTCAATGGAATTCATCACTCTGCATCCATTTCATTGACTACGAGAAAGCATTTGATGTGGACAGGACCACACAATGGAAGCCTCTTCGACACTACGGCGTGCCTCAGAAGATAGTCAACATCATACGGAATTCCTATGATGGATTGAACTGCAAAATCGTGCATGGAGGACAGTTGACAGACTCGTTCAAAGTAAAGACCGGTAAGCCAAGGTTGCTTACTCTCATCCTTTCTCTTTCTCCTGGTGATCGACTGGATCATGAAGACGTCAACGTCTGAGGGGAAGCATGGGACACAGTGGACAGCTAGGATGCAGCTGGATGATCTACACTTCACAGATGACCTGGCTGTTCTATCGCAAACTCAACAAAAAATGCAGGAGAAGACGACCAGTGTAGCAGCAGTAGGTCTCAACATACAAAAACGGAAAAGCAAGCTTATCCGATACAAGGCAGCATGTCCCAATCGAATCACACTTGACGGATAAGCTTTAGAGGATGTAAAAACGTTTACATATCTGGGTAGCATCATTGATGAACACGGTGAATCTGATGCAGAAATGAAGGCATGAATCGGAAAAAACAAGAGCAGCATACTTACAACTAAAAAACATCTGGAACTCAAAAAATTGTCAACCAACACCAAAGTCAGAATTTTCAATACAAATGTTAAGACAGCTCTACTGTATGGGGCGAAAACCTGGAAAACTACGAAAGCCATCATCCAGAAGATACAGGTGTTTATTAACAGTTGGCCAGACACTATCAGCAACAACCTAATGTGGGGGAGAACAAATCAGATTCCAGCGGAGAAAGAAGTGGATAGGACACACGTTGAGGAAAGCACTCAACTGCGTCATAAGCCAAGCTCTCACCTGGAATCCTCAAGGCCAAAGTAGAAGAGGAAGAGAAAAGGAGACAGATATGAGAAGAATGAACAACAATTGGATAGAACTAGAAACGAAGAGCCAGGATAGAGTGGGTTGGAGAATGCTTGTCGGCGGCCAATGCTCCATTGGGAGTAACAGGCGTAAGTAAGCAAGTAACCAAATCAGATAGGATCACTTAAATGTTTGGAATTAAAACAAAAACAAAAAGATGTGTATATAAAAAGTACTGAACCCACTACACGAAAACAGGATCAGACAACTTCAAGTTAAGAAACTAACATCTAATGAATTAAGGGAATCTAATTAACAAGTGAATAGGATTGAATGATTCAACCAATAATTCTCAAAATGTTTTATTTGAAATTTAACCCATTGACAAGATCGTGCATGCGCACTGCTGAGGAGTCCCACAGTAGGACGAAACGGCCGTCCAGTGCTTCCAGGTTTTCCATGCTGGTCTAGTTTCAACTGACTCATGATCTTAACCATTGAAATTACTACAATCGTCACAAAACCCCTTCCGATATTAAACATTAAATAGACAAGTCTTTTTCACTAGTTCAATAGACATATATGATACATAAATGAAGGTAGTAAAAAAATAAGAATATAAACATTTAAGATTTTTACCTTTCCATACAGATATTGTATTAAAATTGTAGCTAGACGAGAAACTTCTGGATAAGGATCTTGAGCTAATTGAATTAATGTAAGCCAAAATTGAACGTAGATATTTGTACTAGGTGTATTACCACTACCTTAAATAATATATAATTAAACAAAGAGAGGGGGGGAGAGAGTAATGTTAAAAGAACAAAATACTGAATACATCGAGCATAAAGAAAAAAACTAACATTTCTCATTAGAAATACACATAGTATACTGTATCATGTATTTTTACAAGCATATAAACAATAAATCATTGAATTGATGTGCATGCCCAAACCGAAACAATTAGCTTTCTTAGGGGGGTTATTTCTTAAGCCTTTGATCTAGAGGTCTAATTCATAAAGCAGTAGAGCAACATTAGGAGAAGTGTACCCATGATAACAAGTGAACAACAATAGATTTATACTTTATTTGTTCCCTCAGAGCCTGTAATTCATGTGAATCACTGATTTGGATTTGGAATGTTTTCGAACTCGTCTAAATGAATCGTCCTTATTCATCAATCTAGTTTAAGTTTACATGGAACGATTGGTTTTTCTCGTGTCAATTTCGTAAACAACAGCCCTATCGCCAGAAGACAGAATATGAGTAAGACTTTGATGATAGTAAGTATATGCGTGTGGCCATATGAGAGGATTTATAGATGAGAGAGTGAACTTTTTCCACTCCCACTCTCGACCATACCAGGACACCTGGGTGCGTTGGATTGTTAGCCTTACTACAATCAAATATTATCTTCAGTTGATTGACGCCATACCATTTAAAGGTTCCTCTCTCCTTCCCTATTACACATACACGCAAACACATATACACACAAAACATTGCAAAAATCTACCTATCGCTTCAAGTCAACGATGTTTTCTATGATTCATAACGCTTCTCAACATCAATCAGTCAGTTCAAGACATAGATGTATCAAATCAGTAAAGTGAAATGAACATATCAAGAGAAATGCCACAGTGGCATAAGTAGTAACAGTACCATCAATAATAATAATAATAATAATAATAATAATAATAATAATAATAATAATAATAATAATAATAATAATAATAATAATAATAATACTGAGAAGGATTAAAGATAGACAATATGATTGAGGAAAGTAAAAATGAATTCTCTCAAATTCTGAAGAGTGATAAAAAGTGAAGGCATATTTGCCATTCCAATCAATTCACAGTCATATCACTCAGTCACTCAATCATTCTTCAAATAATCATTCAGACCTAGATCTCAATTTTCAATAGTCAATACACTATACACTCAAATTGGGAACTATTATTGCTTAAAAAAAGACATGTTAGCTACAAAAACGATCAACATACACTTGTTCAAATAACATGTAGATGAAAAAGTCAACTAAATAAATGCAATAGATACTAAATATGTCTATATAAAGTTAAAGTTAATCAACGACGCGTCGCAATCTAGTACTAATATAGTTTGGCAAATGTGGCTGCAATTGATACCTGACTATTAGATGAATTGGTAGGGTCAAGAGTGAGTATGGTTTGCTCTCACTTTCTCCCTCTCTCTCATTTCTTAAAATGTCCTGATATGGTTGTGTTGATAGACTCTGACAGGAAAACTCTACTCACTGCCTTCATGTAGCAGTAGTATTTTTTTACGAAAGTTAAAGGGTAAAAAGTTAACGTACATCAATTAAACTAAATTGGTGAATAAAAATGATCCGCCTATATAAAGAATGAGAAAAACACTGACTTCAAACAAATAGGGTACATGGATTTTAGGATTATAAGACATAAAACCACACCCCTCTTATTAAATTGATTGGTCACTGAGTAAGTGAAGATTTATTAGCCCCGAAACACTATGACGACGACGACGATAACAGTGATGATCTAAAATACACTGGTTCATGTCAACGGAATACAAGAATATCGTATAATATACAGAAGAAAATATCATACTGGGAAAACAAATCAAATACTACAATGAATGATCATCACATTGAATCAAAACGGAAGTCATGATGAACAAAACTCAAAATGAGTAAACCAATCGAAAATTGAGTTTTCTTTCCATTATATCAGAAGTAAGTCAACAGTAAACTATCGACAAATGCTTCGTGCAAGGTGTACAGTCATTTAAAACTAGACGATCCAGGTTTGAATCCGCGAAAGAGTATCAGCTTCTTGAACATAGCAGGTACATACATCTTGATGATAGATAACACCTAGCATGATTTGCTAAAGACTACTCTATTCTAACCTATATAAAATTATTGTTCACCATAAACTGATCACCTTACATCATGTTACACACTCCAGTAGTAGAAGATGTATCTCCTTCACCAACTGTCTACAAACTTTAACCATAAATCTCATACTTACAAAAATCACCACTAAAATATCTCTTTAAGTCTAACCGTGGTTAGTAAATACAGTAGAAAAATATCGGGGGGGAGGGCACATAAGAGGAGATGTTGAGAATACTATTCACAAAATAACCCATACTAACTAACTAACCAGTGAAAAACACTGAACCAGGATTGAAAACAGATTTACGTAGAATTGGCGAAGCTTGTGGTTGTGTATTGATTAAATGAGATTTATGATGAGAATTATAATAATAATAATTGTAGTTATGCTGTTGATCAACTTCTCGATTTGATGATTTTGTTAAAAACCAACCACTATGTAGATTGATATGATTAGATGTTAACTCTGACTGACGAGATCTGTGTAGACCTCTGCCTCCACCGTTCCCCGCACCTCCTGGTGGAGTAATTACACCTGTGTTTAATAAAAAAGATTAAGGAAAACAAGAATAGATGAATAGTCTTGACGAAAATAATGCAGTGGATACATACATTTATATTCTTCAAAACTCAATAACTTAAACATTGTATGTAAAAATATAGACAACTGAAGCTTATTTGAATATGTATTATATATATGCATAAACATATCATACATCAATAATTGCTCCACTGCCTTTTGGATCAGACCTCTAGGTCAAAGGCTTCGGACGTGGCCCCCTAAGTTAACCACCTGCTTCGACTTGGGCACCCAGGCTGTATCGCATCACACACACATCAAGTGACTTGTATGTCACATTTTTATTCGGTGCCCCTTTGTATCAATATTTAGGTGTTTAAATAATAATAATAATAATAATAATAATAATAATAATAATAATAAATACATGACTTTTCCGAAGAGTTGGCTTCATGCTTTTCATAAGAAGTGTGACAGTAAATAGCATGATCAATACGCAGAAAACTACCGATAGGAAAACTATTCGGAAATAGAAACTCAGTATCCGACATTAAATCATTTTAAAGCATCAAATCAGACGTTTAGTTTTCTTTCAAAATGCAAGCTCTTCTCTTTTACGGACTGTGAAATAAGTGCGCCTTAGATGATGAGTGGTTATGTCGTTTTTATCAATGGACAACACTACCTTTAAGATTCCGAGGAATCTTATATTTTATAAGAAACATACTCTCGTCTTTTTGTTTGAAATGTAACGACATTTTACATTTAAAAGATAGGATTTCGAATCTTTGGCCATTAAAATCGTTCTATTTCGACAGTCGGCATACATGTGTTCAAGATGTTTAGCCATCATTCATCGTTCCCAGACCACTATCTGTTCGTTCAAATTGGTAACGCTTTTAAAAAGTGCTATATCCCGACAAAAATAATGAATGGTAATTTTTGAATTCATTTGTGGACCAATACTAAACGTACAATTTTATCGTATAATTGTTAGTTAGCTAAACTATTTATATTCATGTTCCTCTTATTTTAAGCTTTATTTTGACCTACTAACCATTATTATACGATTTATCATTCTTGAATTATGCCCTACCTAATAGTCACTGTCTCCCACATTCACAGCAACATTAGGCCAAATTTTGTACAAATGTTATTCTCTATTTTATGCTACGTTGTGGTCTGTTTGATTGGTATATAAACTCAGTATGTTTGAAATATAAAGATTCATATTGCAGAGGCTGATATTGGCATTTTGGATTTAATTGGCTGGGCTAGGCGGAAAACAGAGCCAATCAGAACACTTGATCGCTCACACGTGTTTTATTTATTTATTTTAACACATAAGTATAGGTACAGGGAGGCACCAAATACATATGCGCCACACAAATCTCAATTGATTTGTGTGAGGGCTGCGATACTGCCCGGATGCCCAAACCGAAGCAGATGGTTTTCTTAGGGGGCCACACCCCGAGCCTTTGACCTGAAGATCTGATCCACAAGGCAGTGGAGCATCGTGAGGAGATGCAGTCCCATGGTAGCCGGTGACCAACGATTGGTTCATACGCCATTTGTTCCTTCAGGATACTAGAGCCAGCCCATGTGCACCATTGGTTTGAGGTCCGGTTAAAGCGCCAGACATTCGCTTTTCGTCCTCTCATTTTTGTAAACAACACCCCCGCCACGAGAAGGCAGTGAGTAGGACTTCCCTGGCAGAGGCTATATACGCATGGCCATGTGAGAGCATTTCGAGAGGGAGAGCGGACTCTCCCTATTCTCAGCCGTACCAGGGCATTTGGGGGCCGCACGTGTTTTACGCCTCCTTGATCTAATCGAAATCCACTGCCCTCTACTCGGCGGCCCTCAATATATAACAGAAAGCAAACAGTTCATCGCATAATAAATTGATTATTTGGAGGTCTAATTCATGTTGAGATATAGGTAGAATTTATGTAGTTACTATTCACAAGTTAACAGTATTAATTAGTGATCAAGTCCTTCAATCGCTCAGATATATTCAAATTAGAACCTGACATAAATACACGCATCGGTTGAAATTAACACACAACATCAGTAGTGAGATAAATCAATCAACATCAAAACCAGAGAACTATAAGCAGTAAAAGTAACAATGATTAGACAAAAGATTACCGAAAGGGTATCCAGTCAAAAGTGTGTGGTTGAAAAAACCCGCACATTAATAAATCTGTTAATTTCAATCTATGTTCAATTACGTCACTTAAACTAATGAAAAACATAATTTTGTAAACGGTTAATGAAGAGTTTACGTTTAAAAAGAATGTTTGGAGATTTATGGAATATCGTACGACAAAATGTAAGTCGTATTATTGTTATTACAAGACACCCGAGTAAAAATAACGTGCTTCAAAAAAACAGCCAATAGACTAAGAGATCAAACAGATTCGTTCATAGAAATGAAACATCATCCTGTCAATTTCGTAAATACCAACCCCGCCGCGAGAAGAATTTCACTGACACGTAGCTATGTGAGAGTATTTGTAGAAGGAGAGAGAAATTTCTCTAATTCCCACAGCAACCAATTATTTGAGGGTTCCTCCAGTTAAATTGAATTGGTATTAATAACATTAAACTTCTTATATACAAGAAGTATTTATAATAAACTATATGTACAGGTACTGTGAAGTGTGTTTAACTTATCTAACACATTTTTGTGTATCATTTTATACTACTTGCTAATATTCAGTAACCAATTTCATTTCTAATCATTTCTGAACGTATGGAGTGATATACGTTTCTTGTTATGATTTATTCTAAAATATTTACAAGAACTAATCACATTCATTGTGAATATCATCTACAGTTTTCTTGTATTAAGAATAAATAATACACTTACTTATTGTACTATGACGCATAGGTCTTTTTGAAGAGAATGATGTTATTGAATGTAATGATAATTTTGTACAATTTTGATGTGATTTTTGTTGAGATTGTTTATTATATATTTCTTGTATATATTGTATACCAATAGCGCATAATTGTGCTTCAAATTGTTTAACTAAACCACGAAATGCTTCAACAACCATACAACGTACTAATGGACAAGCATCACGTGATGAATACTTGACTAATTGACCACCAATTTCATGACTTATCTTTAAAAAAATATAATGAAGAAAAAATGAGGAATTCGATCAAGATCATTCAATACAATCTGGGAATATTAAGTAATGACAGAAAAGATTTGCAGCTTAGATGATTGTTTTTGTTCTTTCAAATAATTACGTTGTATTCAATGAGTTAGATGATTTCATTGTGTTAAGCTTTGTACTTATTGTTTGAGAGAGATGAACACAGACTGAAAGTTATATGCTACGATATGTTATGTCAAATAGGGACAATCTATCAACTTATACGACAAAGATCAAACAAATCACAAGATCAGAATCCAACTGAAAAACTGAGAAAAATAAATGAAGACAACGAAATCCATAATAATGATCGATCATAAATAAACCCAATAGAATGAACTGATACAACATTTGTTGAATAACTAAGAAGTTCACTTCTACATAAAGCAGATGATGATGTTGTGCAAAGAGACAATAAAAGCTCCTTTATTAAACGATATAATGCATAGAGAACAAATACAATAATTAGATAACATAATATTGGTCATGTAGAATCTTCAATACGAATGTTAAGACAGTTCTACTACTCAGTACATTATGTCGGTAATGGCAATGACTGACAAAGCTAGGACAGTATTCCTACAGTTGAAGAACATATAGAACTCAAAATAACTGTCAGACAACATAAATACGGACGTCAAGACGGTTCTACTGTATAAGCTGAAACTTGTGGACTACTAGAACCATCATCATAAACGCACATGTGTTTATAAATAATTGTCTATGTAAGACACTCAATGTCCGTCGACAGGATACCATCAGAAACAGACTACTGTGGGAGAGAACAAACCAGCTCCCATCTGAAAAGGAAATTAGAAAAAGATTTTGGAAGTGAATAGAGCATACATTGTAGAAATCACCAAACTGCATCATGAAGCAAGTACTAACTTGGAAACAAGTGAAAAGGATTTCCCAGGACAGAGTTGGATGGAGAATGCGGGTGGGTGGTTTATGCAACTTCAGGAGGGGTAACAGGCATAACTTAACAGAATACAAGTAAGTATTGATCAACTGTTAGAACATTTAATGGAATAAACTAAAACAAACGAAAACTAACATTAGATAGAATACTGTGATCTAGAGTGTATTGAATAGCTTCTTCATAACAGTAGCATACACATATGATCCTGTCCCTTCTAGAAACAAATCGAAATCAGACACAAGTGAGGTATCAACATTTAATAACATACAGAAATCAATAGTTAATCCCGAACAAGAAGCAATTATAACCAATCAAGACCAAAATCAACAGAACAGGTGTAGAGAAACCTAAATAGCTTCTTACTTATTAATATCTATACTGATTATGCTGTCTAAAAGGACAAGAAAAGCTTGTGTTTAAAATAAATTAAGCTAAAAGAAATAAAGTTAAACCGTAAAAAAAAATTTTTTCAATGTAGCTCACTTGATCTGCATGATTTTGTTTCGATGAATCAGTAGTTTGATTTTCAATGAGATTGCCAAGAGCATAAACTGTAGCTGCTCGAACCTGAAATGTCCACATAAACATTAAAAGAGATAGGGTTGAAGGATATGGTATTTATTATTTATTTATTTGAACACATAAATATTGGTACAAGCGGGCACCAAATATATATGCGCCACACAAAACAATGATAAGTTGAAGAGAAGAAGAAAAAAAGAAAAAAGAGAGAGAGAACAATAATGGGGAAAACGGAAAGGTACAATCAGAAGAAATTTTACAGTTAAGGAAGAAGCAACCACCTTTTATGAAGAAAGTAAAAGAAGGTTACTGCAGGATCGCCTTTGGCTTCTATTCTGAGACATATCTGATAACGTCTCTAGCCACTGCGTTACACCGTCTCTCGGACCCCAGCCAGGGAGACGTGAAGGATCAACAGAAGCTAGTCCTTTGCAGCTTTCTTTCATATCACGACACCATGTCATATACTGACCACCTCTCCGCTTTTTCCAACCAGTCCCAGAGTCGGCAAATAATGCACGACGAGGAATTCTCTGAAACGACATTCGTAAAACATGTCCAAGCCACCGAAGTCGGTGTTTCAAGATGGTGACCACCACGCTCTGCTAATCGCATTGCCCCCAAATGCCCTGGTATGGCCGAGAGTGGGGTGTATCGCCCTCCCTCTCGAAATACACACGGCCACGCGTATACACCCTCTCCCACGGAAGTCCTACTCACTGCCTTCTCACACCACGGGTGTTGTTTACGAAAATTAGAGGATGAAAAGCGAATGTCAATGCGTTAGGGGGAAAACAACATGTAAACATTTAGTCACAAATATAAATGAAATCTTATCATCGACTCATTATAATATGAATTAAAGTATTTTTGTGAAAACACATAAAAAATTATATCTAACTTAATTATGTAAATTAAATACTCCTCTATCTTGATAAAAAAAATACACAACATACTTCCGGTGAAATATCATTTAAATAAGCCAGAAGTACTTCTGGTAAATTATGTCGTATACCAAACCATCGAGCTTCATCATTTTTACACCATAACTATAAAGAAATGAAGAAAAACAAACAAACAGGAGATTAACAAAAATGTACCATATATTTTTAGGTGGGGTTGTTGACCGTATGCACAACCCTCCTTTTTTACCCGAGCTTGAGACCTGTAGTAATCAAGGAAGAGTTAGGGGAGGATTTAACACCAGTTCACACCAAGTACATATCGGTTATGTACTCAAAAACTATTATTGATTCTAAATAAGAACTTTCGTCTAAATTTGAACGAATAGTTTCACAATATTTGGGCGCTGAGTTAATGTGAGACATTGAAGAGGAAAAAAAAATGTATTTGTAAAATCTCAGCGAATGAATTTTAAGTAAATCCAACATTTCGCCTGGCAATCTGGTCCAAGATTTTTCAAGGAAAATATAATCAAACAGCAAAATTATCGAATATAAATAGGGGTACATGGTTCTCTAGTTTACTGTATACTGAATAAAATAGATCTAATCAACGTGAACCCTATTTGAAGTAAGTATTTCCATAAGTGTGTAAGAGACTTGTGTTGTGAAAAACGAAAAGTGTTAAGATAACAGATTGTGTGTCTACGTAAGTGATGTGAGAAGAAATTTCATCGGTATGTGTATATTAGGGAAACATATCATTTAATATATGATATGAATCAAAATGCCACAGCATGCATTAAATGATGATAAATAAACAAGATAAGTAAACAAGATAACAGACTGAATTCAAAGAGGGATGTATTTGTAATTGAAAGTTTGTGTTATTTTTGTGTCCCCGTCAATTGTGTAACATATTCAGATACAATAACTGATTTGAATAGTTAAATGTATTATCTATTGATTAGTTAATATGATATATATAGATGGAATGGAATAAGGAGTTCATGTTTAGTTATTAATTATTAGTTGCCATGGGACAGCTAATTGTATTCCATCTCTCTTATTAATACTGTTTCAATTATCCCGAATATGTAGGGCTTCAGTTGTTAGTCGTTCTTTGTAAGAGTTAAAACCTTTTTGAATGATTCTTGCGCCATTAAAATCAACTGTATAACCTGATTCAATCGAGTGTAATGCTATTGCTGACTTGTTCTCAAGTTTTTTTTATATCATTTGAGGATTTAGGAATGTTCTTTAAGCATAGTTTGTGTTCCTTCACCCTCACATTCAATCGCCTTGATGTTTCACCTACAAACGTTGCATTACAATCATTACATTTGATTTCATAAACACAATTCTGTTGTTCATCTTTGTGTATTGAATCTTTGATTTGTACTAGTTTGGATCTCAGAGTATTGTTTGTTCGAAAGAATACTCTTATATTTTGAAGAGTCAGAATCTTTCTGATCTCTTCTGAAATACCATTACGATAAGGGATCACCACTGTGTTAATCCATTCTTTTTGCTTAACTCCTTTCTCAATGATATCATTTTGTTCTTCATTCTTAATTATTCTTTTAATAAAACCCTTCGGATAATTATTCATCATTAGAGTGGATACAATTAAATTCATTTCCATTTTTATACCATTTGGTTCAGTGACAGGCGAAACGTTGGATTTACTTAAAATTCATTCTCTAACATCTTACAAATACATTTTTTCCTGTATTATTGATTCTCCTAAACAAACGAATAATTAAACCGATGTATGTGAACTAAAATATTCTTTCATTTATATATCTATATTACTTATGAGTAACCAGTATTTGTTGCGTAATTTCTCTCGTCCACTTCATTGTTTATTAGTGAATTCTCTTACAGTATAGTTAATATTACGGGACAAGAATAATAACAATAACAGGAAGCCAAGATGCAGAGGACAAGTGTACCAACTCAGTATGAAATTCCACAACTATGCTAATCTACGATTCTGCTACCAGGGACATTTGTTTACGTGCACAAATGCTCAACGTCTAGACCTATGGGGACAATGAAATGGTTTACATACTATGTTATTAGTTGGTACATTTCGTCACCTGTTCCACCATATCGATGTGGCCAATTGCCTTAAATGTCTGGGCTGAGTTTATCGCTGTGAATTTTTACAACCACTTATTATTTACACATAATGATGCATAAATAATTCATGAAGCAAAACCACTCCTACGACTTTGACCGAACTCGAATGTAAGCTTAAGAATTTGTGGCATCATCAGAATTGAAACCCAAGTGTCATTAAGTAAATGATTACCATTCATATCAAATATACCTCAACAGAATAATCCATTGAGAATCTTCTAACATGACGATTAAGTTATGTGTGAAATAAGATTTTGATTGAAAAATATCACAATATAATCATACAATGAAAATTTACAGTTACGATGTTTAAAGCAAAATGCATAAAACGTGTTATTAAAGTTAACAATAAACCACATACTACATACAAGTAAGCTAAAAAGAATTTAGAACTTGTGTGTATTAAATTGATGGAAACGGTGATTACCAACAGAAGCCAGTCCGGTACATAGTTGTTTTATACCATGTCACCGTGTCATAAACTGACCACTTCACCATTTCCGAGAACAGTTCAAGAGTCGGAAAATAATGCACTATTAGAAGTTTGCAGGAATGTTATTCGTAGGACATATTCAAGCAACCCGAATCAGTACTTCAAGTTGGTAAAATCAAATTATTTAATTTGTCTCTGTGTCTGAACACACGATAATGAACTTCTGCATTTTATATCAGATTAGTTAACAAGTACCAGTGATATTATTCAGATGATATTAACAAAGATGAGAAGATAATAAACAATAAATACTATAATTGTATAACCATTCTAATAAGCATAGAATAACTCAATAATTATAGAACAACTTACTTTAGCCAATGCAAGAATAAGCCATAATCTCATACGTATAAGCATTTCTTCATTTTCTGTTGGATTATTATCAAATAATTGTGTTTGTACAATGGGTAAGAAATTTTGTTTTAAATAAACATCTTGAAAAAATGGATCAGGCTATAAATGATAAGAAAAAATAAACTAAACAATTTGTGAAAACAATTTTCAATACAAATATAAACATATATTTTTGATTGAGATCATGAATTGATTGGTTTTAAGCCACCATTGAAGACCTGGACGGCTGTTTCGTCCTATTGTGAGACTCCTCAGCAGTGAGCATTCACGACCCCACTCGCGGGATTCAAACCCAGGGCATTGAAGATTGTTGAGTTTTCGTACTGAGATCATGAACCGAGCCATCCAGTGCTTACAAGTTTTCCATGATGATCTAATATTGAATGAATTCAGTTATTTTTTTTTAAATAATAGTTAAAAACTCAAGATCAAAAAATGGAAATAAGCTGAACGTATTTGAGTTGTTGAGAATAATTATGATAAATGTCAACCAATGTCTTCAACCATTGATAGCCTTTATGATTCAGATCCTAATAAAGTAGTTTGGATCTAGTTATATGGATCAGATCAACAATGAGTGATTTTATGAACTGATACTGTATCTTGGTTTGACTTTCTGTGTATATGAATTAAAATTGAAATGAAAAACGTTTTCACTTTTGAGAGTTCAATTGTCTAAGGATTGTGCACGTTGAAAGAATCAACCTAAAATATCAATATCTCATGAATTCAATGCGTCAGATATAGTCATAATAACAGATATTTGTATAAAAGCGTGTATCATCATATCCACATACTTATAAAATGTCATTATACGTATATATATTCATTTAAAGAAACCAAAATATGTTGTCCTTGTACTCACCTCTTCAGATTCATCTTTTTCTAACATTTTAGCCAATGCAAATGCTGTGATTGTTCTAGTAAGAGGCTGTGAGTTAATTAAAATAATGTGTAGAAATGAAAAATAATTTAAGATATACAGATCAATGAGAAAATAAAAACAACGCGATATTATGAATAAACCTGACGGTGTTAAAAAAGGTGAAGAATAAACAATGAAGAGATCGGACTAATCCATCACTCCTATTCTGTACTTGGATTACTCAAAGTTCACTCTTTGAGTCTTGTGAAAACTGCGGAGGGCTGTTCGATGTGCATCCTTATGTGTACGAATTGCATGGATCTCGACTTGTGTAGTTGTGTATTTAAGTATATGCAAAGGCTGTGGGCTGGGCTCGCACAAGTAACATAAGCTAAAGAAATATCTGTCGTATGTCTAGTAAAACCAAACCCCAAAACGTCAGATTGAAGTTATAATATAAAGATATGCCAGCAAATATTGGGCAGAGGTGACTACCAACCCTCCTGAGAGAAAGTTTGTGCTTATATGTATGTCATAAAGTGTATGGATTAAAGTCTTTGTACCGGTGGTATGCATGTAATGCATGAGAGAGTCAATTGCAACACATACGTTCGAAGGGAGCGGAGACCACCTACCCTACCAAGTGAGTGAATATACCTATATGTAGGCTATGGAATGTATGAGTGAAAACTAGTGTTACCGGCGTTCATGTGGCGGATGTTTGCGCACAGGGTATGTAAAACTATGTGTATCCCAATGGATGTGTGATTGAAAACATATATGTTACTGGTATGCGTGTAGACTACACTTTCCCTTGATACGATGCTCACACGCCACGACCAGGAGGTTCCGACGATTTCGCCATATAATCACATTCACGCAGTGGATTCACAAGCCTCGATAAGTGGATTCTAATCCAGATAAGCCTATATACCTGAGGCTTTATTAACTTCAAATGGTTGAAACATCGCAAGGATAAATCCTAAGAGAAACAATCAGATCAGAATTTCATTGTCAAATGAGTGACCAATCAATGAAACGAATTTTTGATAAAACTTCATTTGAAGGTGTACAGTGTGTATAGCTCTATCAAATTGAAGTAAACAACTTAGTTTTTATCTTTTTTTCTTTAAAAGAATCGATTTTGAAAGAGGACCCGATGCAATGATCATATAAATACTCAGTAAAGATTACAAATAGTAAAGTGTAGTGGCGTTCAGTTTAAGAAACAATAGGAACAGTATAGACACCTCATCTACACATTATGTACAAATATGAGATGGAACCGTGAAACATTTTGTTCAGTCGGCTACTATAATACTGTCTAACCACCGTGACAAGGAACGGATGATAGTTTCTAACCCTGGAATTATTAGTAAAAACTTCAGTGTTCAATAACGATGTTGTGAACAACACTATCGGATATTTTTCCGTTTATTTATCCAATGATTGTAGGATATTAGCAAGCAATTTTCACTGGAGATTTCATTTTTGGAACCCTATTACAACAGTTGAGATCATGAGTAAATTGAAGCTAGACCACCATGGAAAACCTGGAAGTATTGAACGGCCGTTTCGTCCTATTATAAGACTTCTCAACAGTGCGCATCCACGATCCTGACACGCGGCATTCGAACCCAGGACCTATTGGTCTCGCGAGCGGGCAGTCAGTCAGTCAGTGTGCTGTTACGGGTATGAGGGCTGATATCACTTCCCGGTTGCCGACACCGTGGAAGGGTATTTCTTGAGGAACCTGAAAAAGAAATCGGATTAGTGTTGGTCTTGGCGACCCGAGTGCGTGACCGCAGAGCCCAAGGGACAACTGCTTGAGACCGGTCGCTCACGGCTTTTTTGTGGGAGGTTTTTAATGTGTTAGCTCCGTTCTTCAAAGGGCCTTACCACCGGAGACGGAAATCCGTGAGGTAAGATGAGGTGTGACATTTTTAGAGTCAACCTTTTCTAACCCCTTCCTTGCAGATGCTGGTTGTCCGAGGGAAACACCTTACTGCTGTCACACCTCTGTACAGTCATCAGCAGTACGACTTCGCCCCCAGACCTTGAGTTGCTGCTTTCAGTCTTACCGTTCTCCAATCGACCTGCCTGGCATGGTAGAACCTGCAGGAACATATGTTCCAGCCAATATAGCTCGGTTGGGTCATCACGATAGGCAAGCCCGACCACCACGTCAAGGTAGCAGCTACGGTCGGGGAGCGAGCGGGCACTTAACCACTATACCATTGAGCCGGCACCCAACGGTGTTAAGGTCCAACTTCAGCTAATCCATGAAATTCAGCGACACATCCACGATTGTCATCAGTGAGTTACTATCTCACAACTGACCCGGCTGAACTCCACTGGTCACTGCTTCTCACTAGAATTCCAGGATATACATCTTGAAGGCTCAGTGGTCTAGTGGTTAAGCGCTCGCGAGCAAGACTGATAGGTTCTGGGTTTGAATCCTACGTGGCGAGGTAGTGGATGCCCACTGTTGACGAGTCCCACAATAAGACAAAACGGCCGTCCAGCGCTTCCAGGTTTTTCATGGTGGTCTAACTTCAATTGACTCATCATCTTAACTATTGAAATTACTACAATCTCCACAAAACTCCTTCTGGAACCCTATTCTTTCACAAGATTTGTGTTTTCCATCCAGTGTTTTTATAGTAAACAGTTTAGTACAACTCCAGATGCTTGAAATGAAATCTTAGGTGAATATACAACACTCATTTACTAAACGAACGGGAAAACAGCTTTAAGTGTTACACACACAACAATACATAGATTAACACATCTGCTTTATTCAACACAATGTATGACAAGGTGTATCATAAAAGCTTAACTGTGGAACGCGGGGATTGATTGGCACCACAGATTCTACAGCTAATAGATATAAGGGAAAGAGTGGAATGACAAATTCAACTCAATCATAATGGAATTCAACGTTATTTGATCAATGTAAAACAAATATGAACAGACGAACATGACTTACAGAAAGATTTTCAGTATCACTTAAACAAGCAATGAAATATTTATAACCGAAATCACGAACTGAATCATTTCGACCGAATTCAGTCTAGGAAAACGAAAAATTTTTAAAAGAGAAATACATTACACAAACATGGAGAGAACTCGTGAATACAAATGTAAAGTACTTACTTAGTTACGCCTGTTACCCCTTATCGAGGGGCACAGGGCGCCCACAACCATTCTCCATCCAACTCTGTCGGAGGCGATTATTTCCAGTTGCTATTCATACTTTTGATGTCTGTCTTTAATTCCCGGTGTAGTGTGTCCCATGATCTTTCTCTTTTATGTTCCCATTCAGGATTCCAAGTTAGCCCTTGCTCGTGATGCAGTTTGGTAATTTCCGCAATGTAAATTCTATCCACTTCCAGAGTCTTTTCCTAATTCCTACTTCAGACGGAAGCTGGTTTGTTCTCGCTCATAGTAGTCAGTTGCTGATGCTTTACGTTCGACTGACATTCAGTATCTTGTGTAGATAACTGTTTATAAATACATGTGCCTTTTTGCTGAGGGTTGAAGTAGTTCTCAAGTTTCAGCTCTGTACAGTAGAACCGTCATGACGTTGGTATTGAAGATTCTCACTTTGATGTTAGCTGACAGTTTTGAGTACCATGTTATTCAAATGTAGGAATACCGTCCTTGCTTTGCCAGTCGTCGCATTTACCGACTTAACGTACCGAGTCGATTGATGATAAGCTTGAGAATGTTCACTGACTGAAATGATTGGCAAGTACTACATATAACCAACCACCACATAACTCGATATGAAACACCATCTAGTGTTGGAAATGGTTAGAGGAAGGATATGGATCAATTCGTGAATCTCACATTAATCGATGAAATCAGTGTTTCTCGGTTCGAGTCCTTCTGGTAACCATAGCTTGAGGCCTACGCGATAACAGTAATCACTGCTTGGAAACTTTAAGTAGCATAGTTTGAAATCGTTCACGATGGTATGTGTGCATTTGTCCTTTATCTTCCTCTCGCTCTTGAGTTCCAGTGTTACTTCGTATTTATCTTTCTATTCGGTGTTTTCAAACCATATTCTCCATGTCCAATGTCTCTCATTATCATTCCTACTACAATTATTTCGATTATTTTGCTTGTCATTTTGTTGATTTAATCTCGTCATGTGCTAATGTAATGTGATCTATGCACAATCATACCAGGCTCTATGTTGATGATAACTAACTGACTGACTAGACAGATAAAAGGAGGCTTCTCAGTTATTGTCACATAGATCATTCATCATCCTGAGATGTTCAGATGCATAACCAGGTATAGGGATCAATGATAATGCTAATATAGCTTTTTTTATTAAATTGACCAACTAGAATGAATATACCATACTTCATTTTGCACAGACTGCCTTCCCTTCTGAAATACTAATCATATTCATGAATAATTACTAACTTTAGATAGATTATAACTCTTCCCAATATTACGTGGGGAAAAATTTCTTGATGCCCTTAATATACTACACTGATTATTAAATCTGCATTAAATTTTAGAATTAGTCAACCCACTGGATAAAACAATAATGAATTCAGTCATAAGTGAAGTACAACTTGACACAAATGTATGCTGGTCCAAGTTACAGTATAACGTTAGCACAACAAGATAAATGAATAATTAAATACAGAAATCGAAATAATGAACAGTAGAAATGATAATAACTCCCTCTGCAACTCTTCTACTGTTATTTCCGGTCCTAAGGCCATGTAAAAGTGAAGGATGTTCTATGCTCCTCCAAAGGGGGAACCACGGGTAAATAAGTAAGAAACGATCATTTAAATAATCATTTAGATTCATGTGTATCGGTTGTTTGAATCATCGCAATATTTAGGACTGCACAACAACGAGTAATGATGAATGAAATTAGCTTGAAAATACAAGGGACTATATTTGATTAGTTCAGTCATACAATATACTGCAACCATGTTTAGGTTTACCTCATACAAACAACCTACAGAGAGAGAGTTAAGCATTTGATACGTTTAACACTGTTATTTATAACCCTACGGGTACTATCATTTTTTACATTTTCAGAAGTATAGAAAAGTACTGTTCATTATGCATGGCATTTGAATTTAAAGCAAAAACGCTATAGTCAAGTTTTCGATGCTGATTGGCTAGTGTGTCTTGAGTATACTTTTTACTGATTATGTTTACCTAAACGATTAATTATCCATTGAACAAGAGACGACTACTATTCAATTTTTTGGATCGATTTTTTATTCAGGGAGAAATAAAATTCATTAATTACTGACAGTATTCAACAGTACCATTTTTGTTGTATAAATCTCATTGAATCATGAACTAGTCAGGTGATCCATTGTATTTTGAAAAAAAAATCAGAATGTTTACATGAAGCTAAAAATGCGATGTTTTGTTTCATTTACCATGCATCCATGGAAACAAGATGAAACGCATTAATACCGACATAATGTGAAATGGCAACACGATTAGTGTACACAGAAACACAGAAACATTAGTACGAAGAGACATAAATGCGCCACATAAATCATTCGATTTGTGTAAGGGCTGGAGTACTGCCCGGACGTCCAAAAGGAAGCAGATGATTTTCTCAGATGACCACTGCTCGAGACTCTGACCTAGAGGTCTAATCTATAAGGCAGTGAAACAACGTTAGGAGATGCATTCCCATAATAGCCGGTGACCAACAAAAGGTTCATACTTTATTTGTTCTCTCAGGATCCTGGAGTACATGTGTACCATCGGTTTGGTATCAGGGTTTTCAAACTCCCCTAGGTGGATCCTTACTACCAACCAACCCTGTTAGATACCGAACATTCGTTTTATCGTTCTCTCAATTTCGTAAAACACGTCCGTCGCGAGAAGACAGACAGAGTAGGACATCCCTTACAGTGGTTATATACGCGTGGCTTGAAAACGAAGATATTTTTGAAAACAGCGAACCTCTCTAATTGAATGTAACAATTTCTTAAAAACATTCATCAGGACTACACAAAATCTTTTACATCATTTTAAAACTGCCTTGATTAACTAAACAGAAAAAAACAACGCTTTACTTACTTGTGCACTGGCAATAATTTTACCCCAAATAAATACCAAATATGGTTTCACTTCTGAAACTGGTGAATGAAATAAACGAACAATATAAGGAAATATTCCAACTGTTAAACAATGCGCTACTGCCCATGGTCCTAAGTCAAGAAATTCACTGAGTAATTGCATTGCACGTATTCGATGACTTTGACTTAGTAAAATCTAAAAACAAAAGTAACAAAAATAAAAACATATTTGATGAATGAGAGAAAAACATAATCTAAGAACAACACATTGAGACTTGGACGATAGAATTTAAACAGCAACAAAACTTAGTAATTCAAACTATGTAAATATTATGATGGTTGTTTGAATGAAAGACCTAACTACAGTCACACCTCAGTACAGTCAGTAGTACAACATCACCCTATGGCGTTAAGTTGGTGCTCATAGTTATACAGTTCTCAAAATTGATGGTTGGAAGCCAAATTTACGTTAACAACAAAGAATCACGTAAAAAAACCTCTAAAATATGAATCAAGTCAGATATAAACTCTTGATCCTCCGTTTACAAATGTACACAGTAGTAAGGGTCAATAAAGCCAGAACAATCGTAGCAGAATAGACAAAAGAACTGACTGAAAAGATACAATATAATTTTTTTCATCTCTCACTAACCTGTAATAAAATTGGTAATTGCGTAGCTACAGGACGTCGTTCATCAGCCGTTTGTAACCAGATTTTGAATGCAGTCATTTGACTAGTGAAAAATGACGATGGACCACTTCCACCTATCACTGATCCAGAAAAAACTGTAGCAGTCGTTGTGGTAGTAGTAGTGGCAGCCGTAGTAGAAGCCGTCGACACCGTGGAACTGACGAATTGATTAGTTATTGACTGTTGACAATGAGACAATGCTGGTAGCGTAGATGACGATGTATTGATTCGTTGGTTAGATGATGGTGGTGGTAATAATAACGTATCGGAATAATAATTCAACTGAGATTTATTTGGATCCGGGTAATGTTCATTTTGATAATTAACATTATTTGGTAGAATAACTCTATTGTTATAATGATCATTCGCATTTGGTAATTTTGTACAAGTTTTATAGTCAAAATACTGTTTGATAGGTTTGGTCTGTGCGGATGGAACTGCAGTTGTTATCGGCCCCCCTAGTTGTTGGATTACTGTTGCTGATTTATTGCTGTAGTGGTTGTTAGTAACTCGATGCCGACAAGCTCCAGTCACTTTCTGAATATCACCACTATTCGGTAACAGGTACAACTTTTCATAACCATGTGGATACTGTGTATGCATCGTTGGTTGACGAGGTTTCATTGGAGTGGAAATACGTGAATTTCCAGGATTTTTAGAAACTTCAGTCTGAAATTTAAAAAGAAAGGCATAGGAAAGCGAAAGGATTGACAGTTTTCGTCAGAAAACACTAATCGAGACATTGCAACAAGTTAGAGAGAGATAGAGTTGGACAGACAGTGGCTTTATGACGGTGGAGACAATAAAAGGTTTAGAATTCTAAACTATCCAGCTCAGAAAGTGGGTTTGATTAATAGATCTATTTCCCGCTTTTCTTTTCAGTAATAATTAATAAAACATAAGCTGATCAGCAACTAACTTCGACATGTATTTCACAAAGCTGTAATGATAAGACATTCAGCGCAGTTCAACCACGTGGATCTGAGGCAATTACATAACAAATAACATGAAGAGATAACCACAATATTGCGAAACAACTGCAGTTACATACTTAAACTATGTGATGCTGGATAAATGGTCAGAAAGTTGAATGATTAACGCAAGACCTGAAATGTCCGGAGTCTAATTCCGAGTAGGTTAACGGACGCTTACTGTTGAACAGTCCTATAATGGGATGAAATATCTGTCCATTACTTCTTAGTCCTCAATAGCTAAAAACAATTCGTAAAATGAACTATTAAATTTAACAGTAGTAATGTCTTCATTGTACTTGACGAAGAATAAAGAATACCAATAAAACGATGGCACCGGTACAGCTGAGAGTGGGAAGCGTCCGTTGGTGGATATGGACGGTACATCTAGGGGAGTTCAGAAACATTGATTTCAAACCAGTAGTTTACATGAGTTACAGGATCCTGAGGGATTAAATAGGGTATGGACCTAATGTTTATCACTTGCTACCATGGAAATACATCTAATAACTTTGCTCCACTGCCTTGTGGATCATACCTCTAGGTAAAGGTTCGAGGAGTTGCCCCCCAAGGAAAACCAGCTACTCCGATTTCGGTACCTAGGCAGTATCCCAACCTATAAACACATTTAATGATTTATTGTGTGGCGTATACATATTTTAGTGTCTCTTTGAATCAATTTTCATGTGTTTAAATAAATACAAATCAAAACAAATTGAACTTACTTGTTTCACTGATGGTAGGTCATTGTTTAATTTACAATTTATTGCAGAAACTACTACACTATTCTCTATATCATGTTGTTTTAATTCATTATTTTGTACATGAACATGTGATTGTTTCCGTGTTTGATCATTAGTTTCACTTAGTACTATACCTTTACATGTCATATTCAATAATTTAGAAGATTCTGTTATTTTGATTAATGATTCCTTTTCAGTAGTTACGGTACTGTCATGATTATTATTTTTCAAGTTTAATAGTGTTTGTTGATGTTCTACTACTACTCCCAGTGGTAAGTGTTGACATTGATTAGTCGTATTATTCTCATCATATGTGTTCATGTTTATTTGTTCATGTGTTAATTTCGAGTGGGGTTGTTGATGTTTTTGTTGTTGTTGACGTGTAATTGGTGGTTGTGAATCATGTTGATCATTACAATTTGTATGTGTATATAATTCTGAACAGGACATACTATGAGAAAGTTGTTTATCATGCTTTTTATTCATCAATTTACTATTACTAATACCAGTACAAAGGTTAGTTCTATTGTCAACAATTCCTATGGATGGTTTATTTTCAACTTTTTTAGATTCATGACAATTTTCCGTTGAATGCAAAGATAATTGAGCAGAACAATTATCAATAGTAGTAGTAGTAGTAGTAGTAATCGTGGGACTTATTGTTGTATTCATAACTTTTGTTGTTGAACCGATGGTATTAGGAACATTTAAAGTAGTTTTATTACACTTGTATTGTTCCGCCCTATTGTCTTCTTCCTCTTCGTCATCACCACCATCACCGTCCTCCTCCTCATCATCATCATCTTCGTCAACATCAATATCATCATCATCATCGTCATCGTCTGTTTCAGAATTGTCTGTCGAATCATCGTCATCACCAACATCATCATCATCGTTATCATCACTGTTCTCATGACAGATTTTTTCTTGACTGACATTATTCAAATTAATGTTCAGTTTACTCTCTAGTTTTATTTGATTCGATTGTTTCATATGAGAAGCGGTTGACATAATTTCATTATTCTAGTTTATAGAAAGAATTAAATGATTAAATGAAGAATTCAAGCGAAAATCACTTGGATTTAAAAATCTAATGTCTGAATATGAGTGCTAAGATCCTTAAAATAAGGATTATCAGTGATACTCTGGATGGATAAGACAAGAAAGAAGTTAGAAAGAAATACACAATAGATAATCTTTGCGTTATATCGCAAATTTATCGAAGTTGACACTGTACAATCAGACAAAGATTCAGTAATCCTAATGGAGAAGCGTTTACCATGAAATCTGAAGGTTCTGAGTATGATCTGAGCTGTAATTGTGAGTGTGCACTGCTGAGTAGTTCCATACTGGTACTAAACAATTATCTACTACTCTACTGTCTTTAATGGAATCGCAAAAAAGATTAATCTGTGACAAATACATCCTATAAATTATATATGTAAAACGATTATATCCAATCAGATAAGAAGCTCTGAATGACTTCAGTTTCGTAATATCACAGTAATTTCTTCAAGAAATCGATCCTCCACCACGCAGTATTAATTTCAGAGACAGTGTAATTGTGGATTCTCATTCAATCAACTAACATAGAAAATATACATATACTGCCGAGTCACTTATACGAAATCAGTGTTGATGATTAGAAAGAATGCAATTAACACGAAAGACTATCTATATGAACAACTGTGAAACGTGGCTTAGTGGTTAAATAGTTCAACCCTAAACCACTAAGTCATAAGTAAGAGTCTCACTCGATATAATTTCGTTTGAACAGGCGAATAATATCATTAACTTATACAAGCACAGAGTATGGATCGAAGTTGAGCACAGAAATTTATACCTGATAAAAAAGACTAACAAAACCATTTTTAAAGATGGACTCATGCATTCACACACACACGTACAAATGCACAAAAAATACCTGGTTATCTTCATGTTCAAAATATTTAACCTTATTGTTCCAGCTAGATGAATCTTTTTGATGATGATCATGATGAGTATTTAATGTATTCTGGTGTTGTTGTTGAGAAGACGGATGAAAACCGCTCGGTACTGTTGTCTTTGAAATTTGGTTATCCGCTTGTTCAACTGACTTTTCTATTTCATTTGTTATGGTATGGTGAACAATTGATACAGAATCGTTATTGTTCATAGAAGTAGTAGTAGTGAGAAATTTCGATTTATTATATTTATTATTATCATCATTGGTAAACTGGGATTCGTCATTAGTATTTTGATTAGTAAACTCAACAATTTCTAAGTGATCCATCTGTTTCACTCTATGAAGAGTTGATTTTATATCAATTAAATCCTTATTACTATCATTAGTATCATTACTGATAAATTCAACAGTAGTATTAGGATGATGATTATTTTGTTCTGAATCAATCAACATGGTTGTTACCGGTTGCGATTGAAGCTTATCAGTATTATTATTATTAAATCCTGGAGGTGGGGCAACTAAATCCGAGCTCAATAGGTTGAATACCTTCGATTTTGATACTAACTCAGAAGTTCGACTAGATGTATTAAGAGTAGCAGTAGTCACAGTATTCGTAGTAATAGTAGTAACAGTAACTGGATAATGCTGAGTTTGAAGACAGTCCTACAAATAAAATATCATGCATATATTTATCAAAGAAGATGTATTCAATCGATGGGATCAAAACAAAAAAACAAATATGAAATATTTCCTTTCTATATTATACCTTATTAATATTGCATATACTTAATAATAGGAACAATAACAAAGAGGGGAGGGGCAGAGGACATTAAAATGGAACACAACCCTTGTTTATAGGTAGCACACACTAGAATACTATCTCCTAGCATTCTACAGATTAAGTAGCCTGAAAGTTAAGAGAACACTATCGAAGAATTCGACCTCACAACAAGCTGTAAGGTGAAAAATTCCAATAAATCCATGAGTACTCACTGTTTTCTCCAATAAATACGCGAACTGATATACTAAGGTTTTTGGTTGTGGATATAAATAAGTAAATAAATAACCGCACTGTACATTCAGTCACCCTGGGCAGTGAGCAGAACGAAGTAGTCGAGAAGTTCGTATATCTGGGTAGCTGCATAAGTGCTGGTGGTGGCGTGAGTGATGAGATCAATTCACGTATAATAAAAACCGAAGAGGCTTATGCCAATCTTGTCAGCCTGGCTGTAAAAGGTCAGATCTACAACGCGTCGATGACAGCACTTTTGCTCTATGATTGTGAAACCTAGCCTCTCCGACTTGAGGATGTTAGACGACTCTCTGTGTTTCATCATCGTTGTCTCCGAAGGATTGCAGACATCCAGTGGCAAAACCATGTTAATAATGCAGAGGTTCGGCATCGTGTGTTCGGGCACAGAGACGACAATCCAATTTGTGTCACCATCTTGAAACACAGACTTCGGTGGCTTGGACATGTTTTACGAATGTCATCTCAGAGAAAGCTGCAAAGGGCTGGCTTGTGTTGGTCCTTTACGACTCCCTGGCTGCGGTCCGAGAGATGTTGCAACACAGTGGCTAGAGACGTTATCAGATATGGCTCAGAATAGAAGCCAGTGGCGATCCTGCTGTAACTTTATTTTACTTGTCGCTAGAATCTCGAAATATCCCTCGTCAAAGTCTCTAGAGGCCCAGAAACGTCGGGAAATGTTTTATACAATCAGAGTTGAACAGAATCTTCAGAGAAACATTTAGAAAATTCAGAATCACGTGCTACAGCCTTGATTAGATACTTACTTATACTGCTACTATATTTGGTACAGTTCCAGAAAATTCCACAAGCCCAGGATAATGCATAACTCTAGGAATGTTCTCGTTTCTTTTGTTCTGAACATAAACAAACCTTGGAATAAAGCTTTTACTCACAATTCGTATTTTTCTCCATTGTTCCAGTTAATAAGTAGATGTAGTTGGGCTTATAGGAACCAACATTCAACGCGTGTCAGTAGCGAGACTTATCACTATTCATCAACAAATGTAACCCACTACAGATTCTGTTTTGTTCTCAAAATGTAAAACATCCTTAATACGAGGGCAGGAATAGCATAATGCAGAGATAACCAACTGCGAGACAACAAGGAGTCTGATTTTTGCAGACTTTCAGAGATATTTTGAACAATGAACAATGAAAACGGATATAGGACAACAGAGGTGGTAGTATACTTATAATGATAAAACAAACTAATGTTAGCCTAAATTATATATTTATTAGACAAATTACCGGTTCAAATTGAAATTAGCACTTTATAAAAATAATTACTTACAGGAGGCAATCCATACTGTAGTACATTGGCTGTAGAATGATTATTATTGTCACACTGAAGACAATCATGATCCAGTTGAGATTTCTTATCATGAGTATCAATCAATTGGTTGGTTGAAGGATTTCTCAGGGGATCAGCTTTATCAACTGCTCTTGATTTTGCAACAACCGTCGTTGTTGTTGTTGTAGACACGAAAGTCGACGACACAGCCACATTAGACACCGTACTTGATGTCATGGTTAACGCAAAATTACAACTCGTAATCAAGTCAGATTTAGTTGGATTCGTCAATGGTTGCTGTGAAATAGCGATATTATTGCCATCGTTATTATTATCACTATGTAACTTATTTGGTGGATATACGCAAACTGAAGGAACAGTTGATTTGACTGGTTTCAATGGTAATAACCCTGAGTGGATTCCTTGAGGAATTTCCTGTCGTTGATACTGTTGTTGTAATGGGTGAGTTTGTTGTTGTGTAGAAAAATGACGAGCACGATTTGTGCACATATCCAATGGAATATTACCAGTTGGACAAGGTGGTCCTGGTATACGATTATTATTACCATTATTATTATTATTATTATTATTATTATTATTATTATTATTATAACCATTGTTATTATTAGTAGCAGTGGTAGTAATCTTGTTTGAATTTGGATAATTATTGTTGACTGTTTTCATTAATAGTCCACTATTATTATTACTGACAATCGTATTTGAGTTGGGAATTATTATTGGCAACAATTTCTCGGCGTATAGGCTACCACCTTCAATGATTTTTAACATTTTTGGTAGATAATGTATCACACGATCTACAGTATGATCCCATGCATCCCTTTTTTATTTTGGATACAAGTAGAATAACACACAGATACATGTACAGAAAGAAAGGGGGTAATAAATACAGTACAAATCAAACATCGAGTTAACAACATATGGATACACGAAGAAAACAGAAGATTAAATAGAGTAAAAACGAAAAATTGTACCTCTCAGATTTAAACTAATGAATAAGGAAAAATACTGTAGTTTAGTCATCACTGACTAGTACTTCTTATTCAGTATAGTTTTCTCATCATAGAAGTAGTTAAGATCAAAACAGGAAATAAATAAAATAAAGCCAATCGATAAGAGGCTTTCTTTGACACAAATCTCGTCGCAATTCGTACTACTTGTTAGTAATATATATCATTCTCAAAACAATATTCAAACTTTGCATTAACAAGTATGTACTAATCCGAAATACTTAAATTATGACTATCATACGAAGACAGGATCATTATCCCCTAAGAACCAAGATGTGAATCACTGGTGAGAAAAAAAACACTAGCACGAATCTATGGACTACTAACAGCAGCCACCTTTAATCCCCTAACCATCCACATATAAAGTATCAGATTATAGAATCACTTAGGCTGACGACCGCACCGCAACTTCATAAATATAATTTTGGCTGCGTTGAATGCCAACTCGCAGGTACTACAGAATTGTATTTGCTGTTCCGCTAGAAGATCTAGGTTCCAATCCCTAGGAAGAGATCGTGAATTGAGATGTCAGGAATCTTTTCGCAAGAGATCGAAGTCACCATCATAATGTTCAGTGATGAGAATATTTTCTTCATACTAATATTGATTTGGATTTGAACGGTCCATCTTGTTTTAAACCTCAATCAATTCAAGATTATTTCACAACGATCATTTATCAGTATTGTGGAAACTGCTTAATTTAACACATTTAATACGGATGAACTTCAGTAATCACGATGTTTTACTACAACATTTTTGAATTTTCAAAGACTAGTTTGATTTTCACCAAAAGACTTGCAAATAAAAAACGATTTTAAATGGCTAAACACGTAACGAGAAATAAATCTACCTATGCCACTGACTAGTAGTATATTTTTAAAGTTTTAATAGGGGAGTGAATGAAGGTTTAGTTGCTCATTATTAATTCACTGGAAGCGGAAAATTTATACCATTCAATCACCATTAGGTGATAACTGGTTATTCAAACACCCGACAACCATCAGTATTGAGATCTTATTCAAGACAAATGGATCCATATTTATTCAACTAACAACACATTTCAATTCATAGTGTAAAATATAATGAAAGAATAGAAGATAACAACAATTAATACTAACACTATTATCAATACTTACCACATACTATGCTGATAAGTTGGTAATAACAAAGGAGCTGATACTGGATGACATCCATAATATTTCATAATACGTTCAGCCAATAAAAAATTTCTAAATAAACTAGCAATTAATAAATCTTGACGAAATAATTTTTGAAATATATCCAATGGAAAACTACACCATGCTATTGTATCAGTTACTGCAGTGAATATCCAATTAATTTCACCAAGTAATGACATACGATTTGAATGAGAACCAGGTATACGATCTAATAAGGCTTCGTCTAAATAACCTGTATACAGTTATTGGTGATAATGTGATCGAAAAGTTACGAGAGAAAAAAACATTAAGGCTAAAACAAATCTCTGATTTAAAATAATAAAATAATTTGACTAATCATAGTCATTAAGTTAGTTGACCGGAGATATAGTAGACCTTAGATTTTTTACGGATTACAGTCTCCCCCAAACACCCTGGTACCGTCGAGGGTGAGGAGATTCCGGTCTCCCTCTCGAAATACTTTTACATAACCTCGCGTATACGACCACTGTCAGGAAACCCCTACTTACTGCCTTCTCGAGGCAGAATTGTTGTTTACGAAATTGATAGGACGAAAAGCAAATATCCCATGTTTTGATAGGGTTGGTGGACACCCAAAGGAGTAGGAAAGCAATGTTTCCAAACCAATGGTACACATGGGCTCCAGGATCCTGAGGGGATAAATGGAGTATGAACCTCTTGTTGGCGTCCGGCTACCATGGGACCACATCTCTTAACGTTTCTCCATTGCCTTATGGATCACACTATTAGGTCAAAGGTTCCGAGCGTGACTCCCTAAGAAAACCACCTGCTTCAGTCTGAGCACCCGGGCAGTACCACAGGCCTCACACAAATCAGTAATAACTACTACTGAACAGATTGTTGTTGTATGGCGCACATATATTTTGTGGCCCCCTTGTACCAATGTTTATGTGTTCAAATAAATAAATAGGTAAGACCTTTAAAAAGGTACCGGAGTTATTACATTTACAACCTATTCTATGTATAGTTGTCCTCTAGGAACCGTTGTCATGTTCCTAATTTGAAATGACCACCCTTAAACTAGTATTCTTTTCAAGCATCTGAAGAAGCATTCGATCACAGTATAGACTATTGGAAAGTGACAACGTCCCTCATACCGCTAACAGCAACCAAGATCATCTCGTTTATAATTGAAGCTTCATCTTCACTATCATTGACTGATGTAGAATTTGGTAAAAAATCTATGCCATTTGTTAACTCCATAACTAACAGGACAATCGTTACATATTCTTAATCATCGTCTACTCCGATACGGTAATGTTGGTTGAAAAAAGGTTAAAGCAATTAAACCGACACATGACATAAGTTCATGAAACCACTGACTATTGGTTTGAGTTATGTTGGAAGATGCAGAACAATTGGTTGATATCAGCGATATAAATATCATATTAGTAGTTCGAGATGTTAAGTTAGATGGTTCATAATGGATCACAATAGAACAGATGCATTTAATCATTATATTACTCTAGGTCATGAGTTCCAATGTTCTTTCGTTTATTCTTTTCATCATTTTTTTCGACCTACAATATAAAATTTCAGTCTTCCCCACTACTATGGCGGCTATATCATTTCGATTTTTTTGCTATACATCTACCGAAATTTATCTCATGATAATGTACTATGGCAACTTAGTTTGATGCATATATCTACCACTCTCTAGTTTGATCATGACTGACTGAGGATGAATGCATGTACTTCTAACCAGGTTGGTTCATATACCTCAATGTGGCTCAGATCAAAAATCACAACAACTTCACCTCTTGATCTAGAACGCACAGTACCTTTTTCTTAACCGAATTTTACACTAACAGAAAACCCATATGAAATAACGTGTTCACGTTAATTCAATTTGTCTAACATTAATATCCACTTCTTAAGAGAAATTAAAAGAGAATAAGATTTACCGGGAAAATATTCTTGATGACGTAACCAGTGCCAACGAAGTGCCATACGAATTGGTGTAGTTAAACAAGCAGTAAATAAATCTGCTGGAAGATTTGGATTCTGTGGTAAATCTTCATCTTTACTACATGCAGCCAACATAAATGTATTTTCCATACTGACAACATGAACAGTGGAGGACGATGGTAATGTAGCCTAAAGATATAAATATATTAGAATGGGGGTTTGTGGAGATTGTAGTAATTTTTAATATTTTAATAGTTGAATTCATGAGTCACTTTAAGCTAGAACACCACCTTCTAAAACCTGGAAGCACTGGACGGCCGTTTCGTCCTAGTATGGAACTTCTCAGCAGTGCGCATCAAAGATCCCATGTGCGGGACTCGAAGTTCCTGGGTTGGATTCCTATATTCGGGATCTTGGATGCGCACTGCTGAGAAGTCTCATACTAGGACGAAACGGCCGTCCAGTGATTCCAGATTTTAGAAGGTGGTGATCTAGCTTAAATCGACTCATGAATTCAATATAAATATAAATTAATGAAAAGATTAGAAAAAAGAAAAAATTAACTAAGCTTACAGGGTATACACAGCATTACCTTATTATTAAGACTGGGTAAGATAATAAGGGAAATAATAAAACATGGAAAACTATTTTATAAAATAAAGGAATAGTGGCTAGTATTGTAGATCAGTAAGCATGTTTCATTTTATTTTCGGTTCATTATTTTTAAATGTACCTGAATTTCAGTCTTGATGTTCACGTTGGAACGTGAATTCAGAACCGTTCGTTAAAGAATGAAATGTGTTATCTATTGATTTAGTGCATCTAGACGGGAAATCAAAATGAATTTCGCTTTCACAGTGTGGGCACAACCACACATATACGTTTAACTGTAATCCAGTTTATCTCGTCCATGCTTAACACAAAATGGCTGATTCTGTGTATTATTACACTAACTTTTACTCATAATCATGATTAACTGAGTAGTTAGCAAACGTACAAGCATCTATAGTTGATAATAGAATTACAATAATATTTCAATTATCTAAAAATATTTATGTAGTAGGCCCCCAAATAACCTGGTACGGCAAAAAGAGGGAAGAGTACGTTCTCCCTCTTCTCTACAAATTCTCTCATATGGCCACACCTAAATACTACCAACAAACTCTTAGTAATTGTTTATCTTTTAGCGACAGGGTTGTTCTTTGTGAAACTGTCAGGACGAAAACCGAATATCCGTTGTGGACTTAAACCATATTCATGGATACAGACGATCCATTAAGGGGAATCCGAAAACATTCATTTCATATCAGTGGTCCATATGAGTTACATGGAACAAATTGAGTATGGATATATTGTTGGTCACTTGCTACTATGAGAACATTTCTCCTAACGTTGCTCCACTGACTTATGGATTAGACCTCTAGGTCAAAGACTCAAGGAATAGCCCTGTAAGAAAACCAGCTGCTTCAGTTTGAGCACCTAGCCAGCATCTAAACCTGTATACAAAAATAATGATTGTGTAGTGTATACGTATTTTAGTGGCTCTTGGTATCAATGTTTATATGTTTAGATAAACAAAATAATGTGGTACATGCTTGATAACCATCTGCTATATTGGAGATATTGAATACTGTAATCGACATTCACGTAAAAATTTTGATTCATAACTAGATAAACATCTTTGGCTACGGCACTGAATAATAGAGTGAATTTATATCACTGATGAAGCATTTAATATATTAGAAGAGGCCAAAAATAAGCCATCTATCTTGTCTAAGAATAAGCTGTTATGACTATACATTAACAGCATGACTTTCGTCTAACAATTTCAAAATATACAATGTACAGTTTACAATGTATATGTTTGTGCCTGGTTCTATGTTGTAGCTGATTGATTATTATTTTTTATTATTATTATTTAAACACATAGATATTGGTACAAGGAGGCACCAAATACATTTGCGCCACACAAATCTCATTTGGTTTGTGCGAGGGGTGTGATACTGCCCGGGTGCCCGAACCGAAGCAGGTGGTTTTCTTAGGGGGTCACACCCGGAGCCTTTGACCTAAAGGTCTGATCCACAAGGCAGTGGAGCATCGTAAGGAGATGCAGTCCCATGGTAGCGTAGCTGATTGATTGACTGACAGTTTACAAAATTTACTAGTTAATAAATAATAATAGTTAATAAATATTACTTGATTAAGAATATTTGGAAAATTTGATCCAGAATATGTTTGATGATTGCATTGTAATGTTTCTGATTGATCAGTTTTACCATCACATTCCATTTGTCTTTGTTCAACTACAGCCACCTAAAATCAAATTTGTATTTGATTCAATCAGATGCAAATCATTATTGCAAGTTGGAAAAGATAGTAAACTAATACACAATCTTACTAATCTATTTGCTATATAGAATGATAACTCTACACTTAATCTCAGCACTACTCACACGAATTACGTTATCGGTGATAATATACTTGAAATAAACTGTGCATAAGTTCTCTACCTTCAATAGTAATATCTAACAGTGAAAAACGCTTGCTAATATACTCGCACGTTGTTAAGCAAACAGACTGTATGTATGCTAAATATAGTCGATAGAGGAATTACTTACTTACTGACAGCTGCTACCCCTGGTGGGGGAGCATAAGCTGCCCACCAGCGTTCTCTATCCAACCCTGTCCTAGGCAATTCTTTTCAGTTGGTATACATACTTTTGATGTATGCCTTTGATTCCCGGCGCAGTATGTTTTTTGATCTTTCCCATTTATGTTTTCATTCGGGATTTTTAATTTCCTCTTCAGATGGAAGCTGGTTTGTTCTCTCTCACAGTGGTCTGTTGCTGATGGTTTCCGATCAACGGACATTGAGTATCTTGTGTAGAAAATTGTTTATAAATACTTGTACATTTTTGATGATGGTTGTAGCACTTCTCAAGTTTCAGTTCCGCATAGTAGTATTCACGTTCGCATTGAAGATTATGACTTTGATGTTAGCATACAGCTGTTTTGAGTTCCATATGTTCCGCAACTATAGGAATGATGTGCTAGCTTCGACAATCCTTGCCTTCACATATATATTGGATCCTCCTTGCTTATCCATTATGCTGACCAGGTACGTGAAAGTTGCCATCTCTTTCAGAGCTTCTCTCCCACCTGTGACAGGGTTGGTGTTCTTCATGTCGTATTTCAAGATCTTGCTTTTTCCCTTGTGTATCTTGAGGACTACTGATGCAGAAGCTGCTGCTACACTATCTGTCTTCACTTGCACTTGTTTGTGTGTATGGGGTGGAAGAGCTAAGTCATCTACAAAGTCTAAATCATCTAGTTGCATGCACGCTGTTTATTGCGTTCCATGGCCCCCATCAGATGTAAGGGTTTAAATAATCCGGTCAACCACCAGAAGAAATAGGAAGAGCGAGAGTAAGCAGCCTTGTCTGACACCGGTCCTCACTTCGAAGGCATCTGTTAGCTGTCCTCCATGAACAATTCTGCACTGTAGTCCGTTGTATGATGTTGACGATTTTCTCAGGTACACCATAGTCCTGTAGAAGGTTCCATAATGTTCTCCTATCTACACATTGCAAAAATGAGAGACTCAGTTTGATTGATTATAGGTTTCCGAAAAACCCGAGATATACTTGTCAACCGACTACAGCACATACAATTCAGAGTATTTGTTAATACATGGAACGTTAGATGGAATTTCTGTTTAGTGATAAACTAAATAATTCCAAAAAAATCACAAACTGTCTCAAGATGACATTGTAGATATGAAACAAAAGTATGAGAGGAATAATATGAACAAGTAGATTATTCATTTAGTCAAGATCATTAACACAAACAAATCTTTTTTTCTGGATCAGTTTAACATGACCTAATTTCTCTGATGACTGCTTATACTCTTATAACCTCTACCATTATGGGATTTGAATCGACAACTACATCTCTGTGCTAATGTGATGTGGCAACTCAAACTGATGTACGTACGTACGTACGGAGTTATACGTTGGTACTGATTGACTGACTGACTGAAATACCTTTATTATATATAACCTTTAGCATAAAGACATGCACATATTCTCACTTTACATAATTAACCATTTACAAATTGCATGATTCTAATTGATTCGCAATCAGATCATCAGAACACAGTATACAATATATATATATATATATATATATATATATATATATATATATTACGTTTAATGAATTGTTTCTATTAAGAATTAGTCAACAACAATGAACTTAAATAATGTGAAATGATCAATCATATGATTAAAGGTCAATCTAACAACAGTATTAACAATCAATCCAATATAATGTGATTTGATATGAGTGAAATAATTCTGTAAACACCATTTCGATCTGATGAAACTATTATTTAGTAGTGATAATGAAAGATTCAATATAATTTATTTGGATTAAAGTCAATCAGTTACAGATAATATGAATCTGATACATAGATGTATCAGTTTACGTTATCCTACTATGATGTGTGCTACTGATGCCGACAGATATAAGCAGTATATATCATCAATCGGAAGTGAAATGTCTGAAGGCAGAAGGTTAAGAAGATCAAAGAAAATAGAATGACAACACAGAATGATTGGTGTGAGAACGAAGGAACAATCAAAGTTTAAGACAATTGATTGACATTTTGGAAATCAACTAATTATTGTATAGTTCTCAGATTTTGTATTCAAATACATTCGATTGCCCTCATGAGTGTTCACGTTCACTACATTACCACATCAGCACAGCTAAAATAGTGAAAGAAATAACAGCATCATTGGTAGTATGGTGTGAGCTACTTATGTGGACAGATATAAGTAGTATATGTAGTAAGAACTAAAATGTTTATAAGTGGAAGATTGAAATAAAAAAGAGCAAGGAGAACAAAGAGAGAATTGAAATGCTGAAGAAGATTTGTAGGTCAAGCGGAAAAGGTGGAGCATATAAACTAACAAAATCACTTCAATCAATCTTATGCAAATCAAAAAAAACGAAATGATAAAAGAAGAAAAACCGAACACCATCTACAAAATAAATTGTTCCAACTGCGAAAAACAATACATCGGAGAAAGTGGACGCCCACTTTACCTTTAACTGCACGAACATCAATTAGCAGTCAAACTCCATGACGTAACCTCGCTTATATCAATGCATTTGAGCAACTGTGGACACATATTCGACTGAAGAAATGTTGAGATCTTGAATAAAGGGAATCCTAAAAACACTAAAGAATTTTTTAGAAGCTTGGCACCCAGGTCAAACAGCAATCAATAAACATATTGAAATAAATCCAATCTACCAACCAATCAGACTCATGAATCTAACTACTAAAATTACTACAATCTCCACAAACCCCTATTCTGATAAAAACAAAGGACCAGGAATTAAATCAATGGGGGATATAGTCAAAAAAAGTAAATAATAGCCAGTCAAGATCGAGGTCTACAGGACAAGCTATGAGTCATACATGAAGAAATTCGAACACTTCATTTCTGCCTGAAGTTTTTGATGATGATATTGTTCAGAAGAACGATGAAATTCCACGACCAAACCATTCAGTTCCAAGAACAAAACTGCACCAAGATGATTGAAAGTGATGAAGTGTGCAAGTGATTAGGCACTGATAGCATGATTTAAGAAAAAATGAACCCACAAAAGGAACTGTCTAATTTTAAAATAAATTTTCAAACTTGAGATTCAAGGAAAGACAAAGATTGAACCCATCTGGGCTACTGTGATTGATTCTGAGGCATATAAAATAATTCCTACAATCACCGGTCGTGGTTATCGCGTGAACTCTTACAAGGCAGTCTATCCCCAGCAGCACAGTCCAGTTCAATAGTTAATGCCCTCATACATTGTTGCCGAGTTTTGATTTGGTCAACCCATAACTTTCTCCCAACCTACACCTAAACCGTCAAACAGGGCATGTCAAAATAGGCGGTTAATGGGCATAAGTAATGCATATCCCAACTACTTCTAGACTAAATTATGTAACATCGAATGAAGTTACGAGAATGACGAATTTTTTAAAAATCTACATTGAGATCAATAAAATAGTAGCTTCAATAGTCGACAGCACAGAAAGTGATTCAATTTACCAGAGACTAGTGATTCAAATGTTTCAACAGCCAAGAAATTGTCATCGTTTAAATTTGAACCTTAACGTCATCTGCATGAATTTCAGTAGTATAATTTCGCCTTAAAAATCCATTGAAATTATAACTTCATTACACCAGTATGAAATATGCTAATGGGTTTATAATCATAAAACAACTCATTAATGTAGGTCAATTTTATGAACTACGCTTCAAGAGTGAATTTAGCAGTAGTTATTTACATAGTATTGTTACTTTGTAAAACTAATCAGTAGTCAGTCATAAATGAATGAAAATCAATACAACTATCCTATAAAAATTACAGTACACAGAGCAAGAGTGTAATAGATATAGATGTTTTGCACTATAACATAACATATTAGATAATATTTAATTCCATGACCTTGTATTACCGCAATTAAAGAAACATACCTAAGTGAGATTTAAGTGTAATTCAGAAGCTAAGTGTAGATTTATGCTTTATAATTTATGTGAGGGATAACATAAAACTCGAAAGCCGAAAACCAAACGGATGTTTTTCTTAGACGATCCTCATAAGCACAAGCTCTGAACGTAAGGTCAAATGGAAAGCTAGTTTTCGTGGTATAGTACACCCTGAGCCGGATAATTAAAAAATGCATAGCTAAAAAACTGAATATGAATAGACCTATATTATAAGGAAATTATCTAGAAACATGTTATGTTCTGATAAGAATAATGAATGGTAACTTATGGGATCCATTTACGGAACAATACTATGCATATAGTTAAATAACGAGACTATTCATATTCATGTCCCTCTCAATATGAGCTTTATTTTGACCTAGAAACTATTACTATACGATTTATCATTCTTGAATTATGCCCTGTCTATTAGTCACTGCCTCCCATATTCATAGCCACATTTGGCCAAATATTATACAAATGTTATTTTCTATTTTATAGTACGATGTGGTCTGTCTGATTGGTATATAAACCCCATGTGTTTGAAATAAATGATTCATATCGCAGAGGTTGAGATTAATGTTCTAGACTTAACTGGATGGGCTAGGCAGGAATCAGGACAAATAAGGACCCTTGACTGCTCGTACGGGTTTACGTGTCATTGGTACGATCGATAATTCACTGCTCTCTAATTGGCAGTATCGTTACGTTATACATTAACAGGGCAAACAGGCTATAACAAGTCAATAACAAAACATTTGTTTATTTGTCTTTCTTCTCAATAAATTACTCACTTCAGCTTTTCGACGTTCACAGAAAACTTCATACATATGTATTATTCTTCCAGCATTTTGACAATCTAATACATAAACAGTTGGAGCACCTAACCATCTTTGTAGATCATATAATGATAATGGTATATATTTAGTAAATTTCTACAAAATAAAAACAATGTTGAACAATGATAATCAAATTTAATTCATAATAAGCATATATCAAAATTTTATTTATTTATTTATTTATTTATTTATTTATTTATTTATGGCTTTATTCAATATTATATTTTGGTACAACATAGAATTCTCAGCACAAAAATATTTCAACAAGTTTCTTTTACAGAACAAAAGAAAAAAAAAACCGTTTAAAAAAAAAAAAAAAATCTGAAAAAAAACTGTACAACTTTTCAATTAGAGTCATGTTAAGAATGCAGATTATTGACTAGGTTAACTTTAACAACCTGTTCGTCACAGAGTACATTTGCTAGGTAAGGTACTATAGAACGTTTATACTTTTGCTTGCGTGCTTGGATTTTAATGTAATTTCGTCTCGTTCTACTGAATATTATCAGAAAGATTAAATCTATTATTTGAGGCAAATTATTTATTTATTCATTACTCATTGTAATTTATTCAGCTTAAAACTAAATTTTGCTATTCATAGATAAATGATACTTTATTCAACTTACTAACCTAAAATGAAAGAAATCAACATTCGAATTGAAAACTTATTTGTTTAGAATTTGAATAATTTCATTATTAACTCAATAGTTTTTAAGAATCAAAAGAGATTGTGTTATGGGATATACATACCTGAGATGAAGTTGATTATATGAAAAACTGTTTTGTAATTATGTGAAATGATTCCCCGTATAATAATGGTAAGAATAAGAATAATAATAAATGCAATTAAATAATCTTGGACACAAAATACAACCTATAACCATGGGAAACAAATATATCTAAACTGTTACTAAAAACGTGAATACTAGATGCTTATTATTATTATTATTTAACTTGCAGATAAAAGATGATAGACAAGAACAAGAGCATCAGTCAGCCATAACCAATGTAGAGATTGGTATACGTGTGAATTAATCTAAGTTCCTATAAGCACATTAGCACGATGAGATGAAATTAACAGGATTAATAACAAGCAAGACAAAATAATGGAATGTAAAAGTTTGTATGAAGGAATACTGGAACTCAAGATCTAGAACACAGAGAGTGAATCTATTTGCGAGGTAGTGGTCGACAAAGCTAAGTAGCCAGTTTTGAGGTTGAGATAGTACTTTCGACTATATGCATTGCGACGCCAATAAAATGCTTCCTTCAGACAACCAGCACCTGAAGTGATACTGCCTTCTCTCAATAAAAGCAATGGGTTAGAAAAGGTCAGACCTACAAAACTCACACCTGACTAACCGAGGTATCAAAGCCTTAAAATTACGGAGTGTACACACTTAAAGCCAGTCAGTCAGTCAGCTGCAACGTAGGACCAGGCACGTATATGCATCGGTCCAATTTGCCATACCACATCAGCACAACAAGAAAGAAAGAATTAGTTCCTAGAAAGAAAGATTTGAAGTGATTTTAATCTCTTGGTTTAAAGGAAGACAGAGAGTGTATACACCGACGCCATTGTGATCGATTCTGAGCCATGTCACAAAGAGTCTTCAACCGTTGGTTACGATAGTCACGCGAACCCCAACCAGGCAGTCTGCATCTACCAACATGGCTCAGACCAGAAGTTAGTGACTTCAAGCACTGATGCCACGTTTTGGTTTGGCCGCCCCTAACTTTCTTCCAATTATCCCCTGCACTAGTCAGCATTGCGCGTCGTGGTAATCGGTGTTCAGGCATACGCAGCACGTGGCCCAACCATCTCAGTCGATGAAGGTTCATAACCTCATCAACTGATTTACCATCATTCCCTAATACCCTGCGTCTAACCTCACTATTACTTACCAGATGATCCCAGCAGATACCCGCAATATTTCTAAGGCACCTGTGGTCAAATACTAGTAACTTACGAGTATCTTCTACTCTTAATGGCCATGTTTCGCAGCCGTATAGTAGAACGGAACGAACTGCCGCGCAGTATACTCGTTCCTTAATTGATAGACCGATATCTCGCCTTCGCCATAGATGACGTACGTTGGCAAAGGCCAAACGAGCTTTTCGAATCCGTGCTGAGATTTTCTCAGACACCAACCCATTAGGGCTGATCAGACTTCCAAGATAAGTGAAGTTTTCAACGCGTTCGACTACTTCACCCCCTATCCTTAGTTCAGGTGTTGACGCAGACCAGTCCTGAAGCAACAACTTGCATTTGGAAGGAGAGAAGTGCATCCCAAACATTCTGGCATGCGCTTCTCTCCCTCCACTTATAACTACTCACAAAGTCAAGAAATATTAGTAGCCCAGGACCACCAGACATATGGCTTAAGTTTGAATAAATAAACATGTAATAAGTTATTATATTATATTGAAAAATGCCAATCCTGGACGACTAACATAAAGATAGTAGAGTTTAAGATTAAACTTACAAAGCAATCCATAACAATAGTCTAAAGTACGACACAAAATATAAAAATGTCCAAGGACTAAATTTAAAGATCAGTTTATACTTACCGTGTTAAAAACCCATATTTCTCCATTCTCAGTGGGTCTAGGGACACCATGTCCATTATAATGAAATAAAATTCTATCATCTTTAGCGTTACGTCTTAAACTAAGACACAATTTTTTCACATCATCTAAAGTTGGATCAAGACACTGTTTATATCTGGCACGAGGTTGCCATCGTTCGTATTGGGCCTGAGAAATTAAAGTAGAGAACAGTGAACCAACTCGAGAGATGGTAAGAACCACTACTAAAACTAATAAAACAGGAAGGCTAACAATGACTTGAACTAAATTAAAAATAATACTTAATCAAAGATAATGATTTCTGCAATGTTTCTACGTGAATTTTTATCCCATGGACAATGACGTTCTTTAATTCTATTGACATCACAACTAAGGTGGATAAAAATTACACGAGCGCAATATGAGGACTACAACAAAACCGTCGGTAATAATAACTAGAAAAAGGCCGTTGGGTACCTTCATGATTACGATCATTCTAACCAGATATCTGCACGCTGCTAATGAGTTCTTTGACAAAGGAGTACAAATATGCTTGATATCCAGGTAACTTTGACCTAGATGGTAAAACCTCTTTGTTAGTGTGAAATATATCTGAATACGAGATTACGGAGAGTAAATGAACAAAAATAGAAAAGCCAGTAGGATGGTGTTCCATTTTGAAGTGCAACATTTTTGATAGCAGAAGAGATGGCGAGACTAAAACAATGAATGCAATTAAACTATCATGGTGGGTTTGATGTACTGACATATAGGGAATATAGTCATTAATCTGTAAAATCCCAAAGATCACAACAATCAAATCTAATGCTATTTTAAAAAGTTTAGATTATTAGGAAAGATCAAAATCTGATATGATTAAATGTATCGCGACCAAGTGAAAAAAGTGATAAAACGAAAAACAGACATGATATTACTTAATTGTTTGAACATAAATATTGGTACAAAGTGGCACCAAATAGATATGCGCCAAACAAGTCACTTGATTTGTGTGTGGGCTGAGATATTGCCCGGATGCCCAGACAAAAGTAGGTGGTTTCTTAGGAGGCCATGCCCGGAGTCTTTGACCTAAATGTTTGATCCACAAGACAATGAAGCAACGTCAGGAGATACAGTCCCATACTCACAGGCAAAAGATGAGTTAAGATAAAAACATATGACCAAATAACTGAAAATCAGACACACTAGCTACTAGTCAACAACTCATTTTAGTGAGCTAGAAAAAGTGATTAAAGATAATCTGGACTAAATAAGGAGGAACCAAATACATATGCGCCACACATATCTCATTTGATATGTGTGAGGGCTGTGATAATGCCCGGGTGCCCAAACCGAAGCAGGTAATCTGAACCAAACGAAGTGTTCTGCTTGTGAATTATCCACGTAAACTTTTTGAGTCAAATGACTCGTTAGTGAAGGATTATTTACTGCTTTCTAAGCGATCGATCGAATAAAAATCCAATGAATTTTTAGAAAACATGTCAACTCAAACGCTTGTAAATAAAAACATTCTACGATGCGAAAGCAACCAAAAAAATGAAAGTATCACCACGAGTCAGAAAGTCTACAAAATATCAATCACAATAAATAATATTAAAGCAGGACATTCGCAACTTATTGATAAAATGAGAAAACACAGTTACCTGAAGATTTTTTCCGATATTGCCTAAAGCGTGTAAACTGTTAGCATCGGTTGGGTCGACCCATGCTTCCACTCTTGAGAAAGGTGGAATTTTCTGTACATCCGGAGGATCAATATCAATATTTAGGCAAATAACCAGGGCAACTGTTAAAGTTTTAATCTATTGAATGCGAAAATTTGTAGAAAGACTACCTTTTCCTTGTGATATTTTTCCTGGTACAATACTTGCCCCTCAATTGCTTCTGTCAAATGTCGTGAAGTGAAGGCAACAACTGTGTCTTGCATAAGATCATTTTCTGTATCCGAGTCAAGAAACATCTCAGGGTTTAACATTCTTCACACTAAGTCTATGTGACGCGACGGTTTATAAGTCCTGTGAAACTTCCTATTTATATCCTTGATGTAGCTAAAAAGTTTTAGATGTTTCTTTTGACTATTTTCCGAGTAACTGACTACGCGCGGCGAACCCGTTGATAACCACTATAGTTCATGGCGACCTTGAAACCGCAAATATTTGACTACGAGCCTGTAAAGGCTGTACTTTGTACAATTTATTATCCGATCTACACAAGTTTCGGAAGGGAAGGGACGATCCCTATTGTCATATCAGATTTCAAGTCTGCCAATTACTGCACAATTTAGTGGATGATTGAAGTTGAACCAGTACGCCATTATATTTCGTCTCAGTAGTACGAAGATTAAGGGTTCGAGTTCGAGGCTGAAGGACTTAGATTTGATTCCAAGATTCAAGGTTTTGAATGCGCTTAGCCAATGAGCTACAGACTGCTACGGGACAGCTGTCTAGTGCTTCGAAATTTCCACTGATTGTTCAACTTTGACTGATTCGTGATATAAAAGAAATTTAACAATCTCCACATCCCTATATTGAAATGGGAAGTAATTAGCCAGTATGAAATTTGTAAACTTTCGTGTAGATATTATTAATCACAACAATATGTCATCAAAAACTCATTTTTATCGTCATAGTAGTTCTAAGCTACTAGCAACTGCAACACTCCAGATTTCTACATCGTTACTTATGTGCTTTTCTGTATATGACTGTTTACTAGTTCGTGTCCTATTCATTGTCTTCCTCATCTAGAAGTTGATTGACTGAACGACCTGATACAAAAATCATTATTTGGATTCATAACTGTCTTGCTGCAATGATTGTTTTATCAAGACACTATCATTTTCTTCTTTAGTGCCACCATTGTAAGAGCATTCAATACAGATACATTTCATCGCATATTGCGGTAGTTGTACCTATGAAAAGATTTAATAATGGGCCTTTCTAAAGTAACCTAAGTTTAAAAATCGGTCTTATTAAGCTCACGAAAGTGTTACATTTTACCTCGAAATGAATTCAGTCTCCCCACAATAGCAGGAGTAGTTGATGGAAAATATTTATCAGCTAAACATTAGTTTCCCGAGGTTAATAGTTCGAGCTGAGATACAGTAGTATTATTGGGTTTTTGCTTGATTCTTCACAAGAAGTGTGGGAGCCAACACATAAACATCTGTATTGTTGTACATTCATACCGTGTGATGAAAAGTCTAATAATTGTACCACGAATCTTCATTACCTTTTCTGATAACAAAGGATTGCGGTGTCGGTTCCCAAACACAGTCAACGAATTCGTTGCTTCGGTCGAATGCTGTTTGTTTATAAATACTGTAGTTGAATCTCTTAGCTTATTCCGATCGGTTGGTTTGTTTTATCTTGGGTTTCATTCCCTGAAGCGTTCCGTAATAGTAAAAGATAGCTATTCACTGCTTCCCAGTTTTCAATGATGACATACCTAAAATCGGTTGGTGATACGAAAAAATAAATAACACTGTTATGTCTTAATCTTCTGCATGCCACGTTTGCTGATAGATATATGCATTATGTAGCATGAATCAAAAATGGAATGCCTAGAAGCAGAAGCCTGAATCAAACAATACAGTTTAGAGGCCCTCCATCTGACTCAAGTCAGATCATATGATGATTGCTACAGAAATATACATACCGCTTACCCTTCTATATGATTAACTAGTCAAATCACGTTAGTAAATAGCCGAATTAAATATGTCAAATGCAAGAGTGAATTTCGATTTTGTATATTTCATATAATCGTTAATCTGGATAAACAATCAAGGAAATGAAGCAAGATGTAGCTAGATATTTGCAGTCAGATAAAAATACGTTACAGACACATGTGAAAATTATTGGCACATATACATGAGCTAGAATAACTTATGTGGGCTTGGCATAGTGCCAGTAGCTACAATAGGAAATATTCAGAGAGCAATCACATAACAACAGAACTAGAAGAATGATGATAACGCAAAAACGAATCGTAAATGATGCATTTAGTGTGTGCTTTTCGTATTTCTCTGGGCCACTGCGTAATTTGTCATTAAACAATAAAATCGTCCTCCCCACTAAAATTCTCATTCACTACATAGTCACTAAAAATCTTAGAGGCTATCACCTAAGAGTAGAACACAGTATGACACGGAAAAATTGATGCAACGTTTCATGACTAATTTATAAATTGTAGAAACAACATTAATTCATGTCCCCTTCTATCAGTTAGTTTGAACGGGGCTTGAGAATCGTATCACCTATTATGAGTAGGTGCTCTTTAATATTATTACGGCTTTATTCCTAATTTTTCTCGTCGCGCCAATTGTTCATTTCAAATCTGGACATCCAATGCACCAAAGAAGTGTCAAACAAATTCAACATCAAAAAACAAACCTGTCGAAACTGCAGATTGTATACTAGTACAACCTCCACCAGTGAATTGTCTAGAACTCTATAGAACAATGTGCTGGTGCTTCAAAATTATCGTGGAAACTCTCTCTCACTAGTCACGCGAATTGTCGTGAGGTATGTTAGAAAACTTGTAGTGCGAATTCTATAAACCAACTTTTTAACTACACACAACCAACATGTTGAAAAAATACAATTCCAGGAACCGGTAAAGCCGTTCCAACTTCCGCTTTTAATTGTAATACTATGGAGTTCATTCTGGATTATAAAGAATCTATGATCAATACACGGTTAGAAATACATGATGAACTTAAGGAACTAAAGAACTGGTCCACTTGGAAAGAATTCTAACAGGCGACATTTAATGCATGTGCACAACTGAACGTCTCATACTAAGAGTTCGTGATAAGAGGGCGATCAAGAACAAAAACTACCAACTTGTACAAATGCCAAAACTGATACAGCTTCTAGAGGAATTTACATTCCCGTAGTTTGTTGCACATCTCTATAGCCCAATATTATGTATGTCCGGCTGTGAATTGGGCATAGACTCTTCACGATCTAGAGTGTACTCATTAGTGTTTGAATCAACATCAGAAATTGAAAATGATTCACTTTGGTCCTTGTAATGTATGGGTTATTGTGACTAACTTGCACATGAATCAAAGACTCATCAACCATTTTTATTGGGCTTTTCGTAGGTTGTGGGTAAACAGTTTCTCTACAATGTGTAACATTAACAGACTGCAAACGCTCGTTGCTTGAGGAAATTTTGTTCAAAAAATTTCATGATTGTTTCTTTTGCGTACAGTTTGGTAATTCTGCACTGAAAATCTTTATCGATTCTTCCCTTCAGGTTTTTGAGTTGAGCAGCGGTAGGAGAATTTACGTTTGTTTTGAAGGTCTTCAGATTTCGTGCACGTGAATCAGAATCAGTGAACTTTGCAGTCGTGCGCAATTTTTCGCACTTCATTTCCACAGTTAATAAATTATCAGTCAGTCTACTCAGAATCATTACTCGTCAGAAGAGTGAAGAGTGTGACAAAGAAACTGGCATTGCGTATAATAATAAATGTACACACATAAAAGTAAGCATAAGACGTTTAGACGTAAATTTGCAAGGACATGAATACAAAACATTTATATGCTTAAAATCACAATTTCCTATGAAAAGAATTGTCACTGGTAAGGTATAAATGACTCAGTAATCACAAAGCATCTGATTTAGTGGAGTCTGTTTAAAAGCTAGGATGAAATCTATAAGTATATAACAGTATGTATATACAGTTATCTAAGACATCAAATGAATAAAAATTAATTTTTAGGATTTTTGGTTCCACAAGTTTAGTACTTGGGATTACATTTGATCACTATCCCTTAGTAAGTACCATCGCTGCACAAATAATTTTATATTCTCAGTAGCTACACGTTGGCCATACTTTTGAGTAAATACTAGTAGATGTGTCGAGTATGCCCGATTTATTCTATTTGGGACTTTTGTAATGGATATCCTAATTTTTTGTAATGTCAGTTATATTGTTAAAGCCCATATAACTTATTCTAGCATCAAAACAGGCCAGTTTACTCATTCTTCTTAAGTCATATTTTGATCTTGTTAATTGTTCACTTATCAGCTTTGACTGTTTTTATATGAGTGAATGTATGTGTGCACTTCTTATATTACTCATTACATGTCTTCAACTTCCTGTTGTGTGACTATAAATGTTTATTAACGCTTGATTAAAGGGAGTTGGTTCATACCCCCTCTCCACTGTGCGTCATTTCGCTCTCTTTTCTCCCCTTCGTCTCTCTGAATGTCTATCCAAATCAACATGTATACACAATGTACTTATTGAAATATCCATTCTCGTATTTGACTTATTTAATTCCGTTATTCACTAACGAGGATTGACGACATACATATTTTAATAACAATGATTCATACGGTCCAATTAGAGTCAGATACCGAGCTACTAAAAGAGGTGAATCCATTGATAACATCGTCAGATATAATTAACGTAAAAATATTTAGTTGACGAGTTTAGTTTACGAGTTTCAAACAAGATGAAAAATGGGTGCTGAAGCCCATCTTCTACTAGTTGAAAGTTTACTGATTGAATATTATCAAATGAACTGTTACTGTATGCATCAGCTGCTTGAATATTTCTCTTAGAATTTGGAGCTGTAACTGATCAGATTCTTTTAAGTATATTTGGATACCATACCGACTGCTGACTATTGCTGCTAGGTCGCAAGCGTTATAAGAAGATATAAATGGCGGCTAGCATAGAAAGCCTGACGTTCATATCGTTCTATTTGGAAATCCTCGGCTATATGTGCTTGCATCACAAGACTTGCATCGCGGACTCGAACTCAGTAACACTTACTCACATTTTTATCCCGTTACCCACCTAGCTAATAAGTTCATACTTTGCTTAAGTTACAGCGTATTGTTCAAGCAAATGGCTATTTGAAATTAGAAGCTAAATGAATAACGCGATAATGATTGACGTGAGTACTATTAAGTAGCAGTAAACATCAACGTCGGGATGCAGGTACATCCAGCTGACAAATTCCAAAGTGAATAAAATGCATGTCCAGAATTCCATCCCTACTTTTTTTTATTCCCAGTTATTTTTTAGCTGATACAATCGACACATCATCAACATTTTATTTCATTTTAAACAAATAAACAAGTCTATCAAAATGAAACCGTTATAACTTGTGGTCTTGTGCCCTATTATAACACGACGTAATGATACCGCCAATTGCAGAGCGGTGACTTATTGGCCGAACCAATGATACATAAAACCAGTACAAGCAGTTTAAAGTACTTATCGGTTCTTCTAACTGCCCGGCTTACTGATTTCAGAACACCTGTCTCAGCCTCCACGATATGAATCATTTATTTCAAACATACTGGATTTATATACAAATCAAACAGACCACATTGCACCACAAAATAGAAAACAACACTTGCACAAGTTCTAACCAAATGTTTCTATGAATGTGTGAGATTGTCATTAATTGGCTGGGCACAAATCAGGAACGGCAAATCGTAAAATAATAGTCTACAAGTCAAAATAAAGCTTATAATGAGAGGAACATGAATATGCAGATAGTTTAACGAGTTAATAATTATAAAATAAAATTATATGCATCCTACTGATCCAAAAATAGACCCCAACAGTTACCACTCATTATTCTCATCGGTATACAACAGAAACACATTCAATACTGAACATAGGATTAATTCATGAAGTAATACTATCTTTCCTTATAAATCAGTTTTATTTAAATACAGTTATTTGTTTAATTGACATAAATCAATTTGTGATACTGAGTAGTTTTTTATTAGGATTTAATTAATTTAAACAAAATCTAGAAATCTACATTTTGTATCACTAAATTAAGGATAAACAATTAAATTGGTAATAAAATATGTATATGTAAACATTATTAAAGTATTTTGAAAAATATAAATAACAGGTTAGATGACAAGTAATATTAGGTTACGAAAATGGATTAGCCATTCTCGTAAATTAACTTTTGTTTTAAATTCATTTGATTTTGTTCACTCTGAGATGCAACTACCTCCAACTGACGAGTTCCAAATAGAACGAAACGCGCACCCCAGATTACACTGCTAGGCACTATCAATCTTTGCTTAGAATGCTTGTGAATTACGTCAATATCGAGGCAAGCGTACAGTATGCACATACGCCAACAAGAGACGGATCAGTTGCAATCCTTAACACCAATGGGAAGATTAAAGTAAATATTACGAAGTGAATTGAAACTTCATCCCATTGCACTAACAAGTGACTCAGGACTCAGTAACTAAATGAATAACACGAAGGCGTTTGAAGTAAACAGTGTTGGGTTCGAATCCTAGAGCGAACACCGACTCCGAGATGCAGGTACACCGAGCTGACGAGTCCCAGTTAGGACGAAACGCGCGCCCAGGATTTCACTGCTAGCCGTTAACCATCTTATCTTTTCTTTTACTATTCATTGAATGCATCTTTTAGCATTGATAATTTGTAACTGATTATACAATGGTCAATTATTTAGCTTAGCATTAAAAATGACCTAATTATATTCCTACTGTTGTGATTTCTGGTCCTGTGTATTACTTGTATAATCAAATGCATAGTGGGTCTGCATAATGAAAATGGATTATTGTAACAATTTTTCTAGTTTTATTGTATACTCATAGTAGGTTTAATGGATGTTCAAATCAATACAGTCTATCAATTATGTGAAATATTTTTTTGATTAGCAAGAAGGATCTGCAAGAGCGGCACCTGAAGAACATCTGGAACTCAAAACAACTGTCAACTAACACCGAGGTCAGAATTTTCATTATAAATGTCGAGATAGTTCTACTGTATGGGGCGGAAACGTGGGTAACTAAGAAAGCAATCATCTAGAAGATACGAGTGTTTATTAATAGTTGCCTACGCAAAATACCTTGCATCCACTTGGCCAGACTGTTGCAGGAGATCTGAAGATATTTGGCTGATTAAAAACTTTATATCAAATATCATTAATTTCACTGTGTTTTTGGATGTACTTGTTTTACCAAGCTTCTGAGCTTGTTTATTAATATCATTATTTTCGGACATTTCGGTCTATCTTTGTCTTTGGTTTGGTATTTGGGAGATTTGCTCCGAGAACCTACAAGATTGAAGGTTTGTTTTGTAATTGTTATAATTATTGTTGTAAGAATGACATTTGGGTAGACTATATGTAAATTGCGAATAAACTTTTGTATCTAAATTAGAGTTTGGTTTTATTGTTAATTTGAGTTCGTAAATTGCAAATAAATTGATATACCGTGCTTCAATAACGGGAACGAGCAAAAATTGGACCTAACGCAGACACTATCAGCAACAGCCTACTGTGGCAGAGAAAAAGCCAAATCTCAGAGGAGGAAGAAATCAGGAACAGGCGCTATATGTGGATAGAACAAGCAGTGTGATAAGCACCCACATGCATTACAACGCAAGCGTCCACATGGAACTGTCAAGGCCGAAAGAGTAGAGGAATACCAAAGAACACATTACGTCGAGAAATGCAGACAGACATGAGAAGAATGAACAACAACTGGATAGAAATAGAAAGGATATTTGAGGATAGAGTTCGTTGGAGAATGATGGTAGGCGGCCTATGCTCCATTGTTGGTAACAGGCGTAAGTAAGTAAGAATCAATTATGTGACAAATATACTATCGTAGTTAATAATGGTGTAGGGAAGAACACGGATGGCTGGTTATCAAGTCACTGACCAGCAAGTACTGATGATAAGGGGGATGATTTCTGCCCGCCAATGTTTGTGGAACAGAAAATTTTGTTAGTTTCAGGCTCTGTATTATTAAGAGCATAGAGATTAATCAGGGATTCTGGTACTGTTCTCCTAAGACTCATGTTTCCAAATTTATAATGGCTTCGGTATTTTACTAGGATACCGTATAACATATTAACTAATTCCCTGATTTCGGCATTTGGTAGTAAGTGACTGACAAAAAATTAACTTATAACAAATGGTGCAGTTATTAGCGTTACTAAACAATTTGACTTGATACACGTTTAATTTTAATGGACAGTCTTCCCGTTTCTAACTCCAATTTTTCTCTATTATCCGAACCCATTCGAGTTTTTCACACGTCACAATACATTGTCCTTTCTTACTGTATTCTTTTATCTGAACGCTTTAACTACGATTAATTCTGATAATGGAGGCTAGTATAGGTTTGATTGACTGAGTTAACACACCATTGCTTGTAATATTACAAACGGTTAGGCGTTGTTTAAGTTATACATCTCATTGCTTTGCTACTCCTTCTTTCGCTTTTTTTCCACCATCACGTTTGCAGCACACATTCATGAAGCATCTCCTAACGGCTAAAACATAAATCTAACGTAAGCCCTTATCAAGGTCATAAATAAACTTTAGCGCTACAATCTGAATAGTACAGCTCAATCTTGTGGCAAAACCACACAAGTACTAAGCACCCTGGTTGACCAGATTTACTAATGTCACCTTTTTATAACTCTGCTAGGCTTATATCTTATCTGGAAAACTTTGATATACACTATTGATTATACCTGTAAAAATGACATATAACTGGTTAATCAGAAATGAATCATTCTAGTTAACAGAATTTTCTATGAAACTGTTTCTATTTTCACTGAAATCTTCATCAAGTCCATAAGTTTTTGTAATGTTTCATCCTCTAAGCTAAATGATTTGATAATGAAGCTTTCATCGTTCTTCTGTTCACCAGCAAATTACCCAACTCAGAGAAAAAAAGTCCGCACAATTCACTCATCCGTGTTACAAAGTCTCACCAGCACAGAGGTCATGAATTTCAAGTTTCAATAACGATATGAACAAAAAGTTATGAAATTTTCAACATGAAACTTCAACCAAGTCAAAAGTGAATCAGGATGAGACTATAATTCATGGATGACCTTTGAGCGGCGCTGAAGTGACCTTGAGAGCGTCCATCTAGTAACTAAGATCAAATGAGTGCTATAAACCTGCGTGAAGAATTGAAATTATGATTTACAATTCATAGTTAGGGTTAGAAATTAGATTTAGGATTTTCATCACAAACTGACATCAGTTATAATGCCAAGACTTGATTTAATGAAGTCGATGGGTACATTTCGTGCCAAAATCCAAGACCCATTATTCTTATACCTAGTTGGTTTGTCCATAAATTATAATTTTACCATGAATCAATTACACATTGAATGAAACTACATAAGTGTAGTTGAAAAATGATTGATCATAAACTCACATTATACATTCCACACAGATATTCTATTTACAGATTGTCAGCTATACTAGTTAGATAACATGATTCATTACAATGGAATGAACTGAAAGCTAAAGTTTTCTATTATAAGTCCAGTACATTTCATGATAATCTTATCGGCTTTTATAATAAAGTGGATATACACAATGATGTAATGCTGAAATAAGTCATGTGATTATGATCAATACTTGACTTACAGTACAACCAAGAATACCATGTGGATGACCTAAATTGTTTTTTTTTAACAATAACGGTTAGACATGTCTAATAGTTCATATGATGTCTTATTCTAAGTAAATACATAGCCAAGATCAATCAGATTATAATTGGTTGACAGAATATCAATGACAATCTAGTTGATGAAAATCTTCAGATTTAAAAACTGTACTTTTTAAATCATTGGATTGTTATATCATTATATATATGAGTACATATCAGTCATCTGAGATCATAGACATATATCTATTACGAACATAATACTGTAGGGAATTCCAACTTTTCAGACAAAATGAACAGTAAAAGTTACAACTTAACTATTCACCATAAGATCAATGAGAAATGCTTTCAGTTACTTAGTAAATAGTAGGTATACAAGTTGAATTTATAAAATTTATTCTAGTCAAAGATTTTTGTTTAGATTTACATCATTTCTTACTGATATTCTCAATATATTAATTGAAATAATAAGCTTAAAATGATCATATCATTTATTAGTCTTTTCTTAAAGTTTGAGAATTCCACAGGTATTTAGAGTTTGATAACACTTTAACTAGTAACACCTAATATGAATTGTAACCACCAAGTGAATTCAAAAGACAGAAGAGAGGAGGTTCGAAGATATATTTGATAGGTTATCAATATATTGAAGATCGTTTGATTTAATCTGGCTAACAATTGCAGCAGATGTTGAGCAAGACGTTCCCACTCGTGATCTAGTGCGGATGCATGACCGAGCATATTTAGCTAGGTGAGCTCATTAAAACTAATGTGGTCAGCATCCAATGTGAAAAACTTACAGAGATATTTATTTTGGGGATATATTTACCACTACAAATTCTTAGTTACGTTGTAAATTCCAATTGATAATAGTGTAGTGGCGTTAGGTTCTAACCGTATAATCCTCAAAGCTGAACGCAAGACAACTAGGACAATAGATATTCAACATATAACGCGGAGAAAAATCTAACAATGGAATAAGAGGGAGGGATTAATGAATTGATTGGATGGTATAGCTTAACTTTGCATATGTGGTCATGCGTGTTTAAGTTTTATCCATATTAAATATATTTTTCTATCTCTAGTCCAAATGTGTTCTAAATCATATAATGATGATTGTTACGATACGGTAAGACAGTGTAGACAATGAAGTGATCTCCACATAAGATCTTATATATTAGGCGGTTACGTCATGATAAATCTACAATTCTAGGATTAAGTCTATTATTAGAGCAGTACTAATAACGAAGTAGATCGTAATTCTATAATAAATAGTTCATCTCCAACTCGTATTTAGAGAAGCGCAAATTTATTATAATGATGTACATCCGCATCAGTATGATATCACAGTTTACACTGAAAATATTAAATTCCATAGTTGACCTCTTTGAAGGTTATTAGACACCTCTTTGACACAAAATTCGACGTAAATTGATCCAAGTGTCAGATTCAATATAACGCCATCAACTTCCTAGGCTAAACTGTAGATGCTAAGGCTTTTGAACCTGTTATGAGTCTAATAGCTTCACTGATTCAAGTGCCATCACCCGCGAATATACAGAAACCCACATTACGAATTGGTAAACGTCGGTTTTATTCCCGACTTTACAAAAATATTGTTTTCAATTTTTGACTGTGTTTTTAACAAAGAGCTTTAAAGTGCTGAGTCTTTCCCAGGGACGTTTTCACAGAGTGGAATGTTTATCCTTACTGCAGCTGCATCTTCATTAGTGTTAGGTGCCGTTGTATGGCGGAGTAAGAAACCTGTTATGTTTTGTTCCATGACTATTAATAGAATGTTAATAGGGCTATTCTCAGACCCAAAAGGAGAATTCAGCTGTAACATGTGCAGTAAAACGATTGCACAAACACTTCTTTGGTGTAACGTTCCAAATTGTAACTGATTACTCTGCCGTAAATTTTATCTACCATCCAACGAAGTCACTTCATTGGTCATCCGCCACTATGGACCTGATATGGCATTTAGAGTTCAGGGCTTATGATTTCACCATTGAGCACCAAGTAGCCAAAAGCATAGCACACTCGGAATTTCTATCACGCTACTCAAATTTCAAAAGATCACTTAACAAAAATGGTTGTATGCTGGTTCAACTACTACCTATTGATGTATCAGGACTCATAAACGACACTCGTAAGAATCTTAAAACTCTTATGATTGCAGTGGGAAGTGATTATAATGTTCAGTGCAAGAGAGGGTTTCCTGAATTTTACAAAGGGTGAGAAGGCGTAGCACGACACCCTGAATTATTTTGTGCATTAATGATGGAGTAATCATTAAACCTCACACTCAGATCTGCACAATGATACGACCATCATTGCACCCATTTGGGTGCAGTAAAAATGAAATCATCAGGCATGTTAATGACCTGAAATTGATGCTAATATAAGTCGAAAATCGGAAAACCGTCGTATTTATTTACACGAATGGTCGTATAATAAATCTACTTGAAATTTTTGGCCTGCACTTTATGAATTCTAGCAACACACTCATGCTTTATTCATTAATGATTGATATTCCAAATGGCTAGTCGTGGTGCTTACGGGCAGTCCTAGTGGATACACCACTCAACCAGCGATGAGAAACATGTTTGGTCGTGAAGGATACACTCAATATATTAGAAGTACAGATTACAGCAGATGGCTTTCTGGTACTGTATGCCATCGCCTATTGACATGTCGGAGACATTCCCAAATGCCCTGGTATGGCCGAGAGCGGGGAGGGTTCGCCCCCCCTCTCGAAATACTCTCACACGGCCACGCGTATACAGCCTCTGCCAGAGAAGTCCTACTCATTGCCTTCTCGTGGCGCGGGTGTTGTTTTTCTGAAACTACGTGCGCCATTCAAACTGGCTGCCTTCAACGTTCGCACACTTATGCAGGTCGGACAACAGATAGGGCTGGCTATGTCTTTGGAAAGTCTTAAGATTGATGTATGTTGTCTATCCGAGACCCGCATTCAAGACTCTGGTGAAGTACTACAAGTTCACTCTCCATCTGTCACTTCAAAAAGCTTGTTTTATGTGCGTTTATCCGGGGACCCTGTGGCATCTTCGTCTGGTTTTGCTAGCGTTGATGTCACACTAAGCGCTAGAGCTGAGGCAGCACTAGTCGACTGGATCCCCATTAATAGTCGGTTATGTGCTGTTAGATTAGAAAGTTCCATCAAAGTGAGAAGAGATCGGCGTGAGAAACGATGTCTTTTCGTCATCTCCGCCTATGCTCCGACAGATTGCAGCCCGGATGCAATCAAGGATGAGTTCTACCACCAGCTAACTGTTCTTCTCCAGAAAGTGCGTTCGACAGATATTGTAGTACTAGCTGGAGACTTGAATGCTCAGGTCGGGCGTCTAGGCACAGAAGAGAGTCGTTTAGGTGGCCGATGGGGACTCGTTGGTCGCAGGACAGATAACGGGGAACGTCTACTGCAACTATGCACAGACCACAACCTGTTTCTGGATAGCACTAACTTTCGGCACAGTCATCGCCGATGTGCCACCTGGCGTCCCCCTTCTGCATCTCAAGCTTGGACTCAGATTGATCACATCGCGATCAGCTACCGCTGGCGTGGTTGTGTACAAGACTGCCGCTCCTTTTGGAGCACCTATCTGGAATCTGATCATACTCTGGTCTGCGCCAATCTTACCTTACTTTTCAGTGGACAACGAAGTGAGCGCCACCAAAGGATTGATGTTAGCAAGCTGGCTGCAACTTCTGTTGCTAGTATGCACCGAACCGAGCCAGCTTCTAGGCTAGCCACCACTCCACCGAAAAGTATAGATGAGCATTGGTTGCGATTGCATGACGCCATGAAAATGGCGGGTCAAGTCAGTGGTGGGTTTGCGAAACGTCCCGCTTAAAAGCACTGGGTTTCTTCTGGTTCGTTACAACTGATTGAAGCCGTCGGTCTACTCCGGGTGACCGTGAGTTTGACCACAGACGAAGGATGTTACGTAATGAAATCGGGCAAAGCTTGTGTAAGGAAAGAGAAGCCTGGTGGTCGGAGCGTGCCAGTGAGTTGGAAGCAGCAGCTGCATCTGGTAATTACCGGGAGCTCTTCCAACTCATCCAAGCCACTGGCAGCAAGAAGTCTGGTGTGAGCGAAACAATCTGCGAGGATGACGGAACGCCAATCACTAACATCCATCGACGTCTTGGACGATGGGCAGAATTCTTTGAAGGGCAGTTCGACTGGCCTGCTGCTACGGCAAAATCGGTCAGACTGTCCTGCCCTCCATGGCCGGTGACGACTGATCCACCAAATGAGGCGGAAGTCCGCAAGTAACTCCAACTCTTGAAACGTTACAAATCACCGGGCCCAGACGACTTACCTCCGGCTCTTTTTAAAGATGGTGGTGACTTTCTGACTAAGGGACTGACGACGTTGTTTACAAAGATCTGGGAACTAGAGAGTGTACCAACGTCATGAAATGAGTCGATAGTTGTCCCTATCTTTAAAAAGGGTTCACGTCGTTTCTGTAACAACTATCGGTGGATAAGTCTCCTTCCGATTGCGTCCAAGCTATTGGCTTCCGTCATACTTCGTAGGTTGTTCAGAACCCGAGAAGGATTGACGCGACGGTGAGAGCAGTTTTGCTCTATGCTTGTGAAACCTGGCCTCTCCGAGTTGAGGATGTTAGACGACTCTGTGTTCGATCATCGCTGTCTCTGAAGGATTGCTGGCATCCAGTAGCCACACCATGTCAGTAATGCAGAGGTTCGGCATCGAGTGTAAAATTTTTTCTGATTGTACTTCTCCGTTTTCCCCATTATTGTTCTCTCTCACTCTTTTTTTTATAATTCCCCACGTTCATTACTTTTTTTTCTCTTTCCTCCTTCTCTTCAAATTATCATTGTTTTGTGTGGCGCATATATATTTGGTGCCCCCCTGTACCAATATTTATGTATTCAAATTAATAAATAATAAATTTTGATGATGTAATAGGAAAGAATGTTATCACATCAGCGAATACAATTAATTCAACAGAGCTTTAAGAAAAATCCATTGACTATTTCTTACTCGAATGTCGTGATCCAAACATTCTTAAATTTATTATTGTCCTGTTAAACACATTAAATCTCGTACACTTTAAATATATTTAATGAATAAAAAATCCCCAGAAGTATAGTCATCGTTAATGTGCTCTATCTTCTTGACTTCTATAACACAATTTAGTTTTATTCATTGTACGTGATGAAAATTATTCTTGATCGTGAAATGCGCACTGCTGAGGAGTCCCGTACTAGGAAGAAACGGCCGTCCACTGCCTTCAGGTTTTCCATGGTGGTCTAGCTTCAATTGACTCATGCTTTAAACTAGTGATATTACCAATTCCCCACAAAATTCCTTTTAATAATAATCATCTGCTCACTAGTGACTGGCTTCAAGAGATACTCTTGGAGTTTTAGTGAGAAGCCGCAACCAGGTCCGTTGTGAGATATCGGCTCACTGAAGACAATGGTGACGGTGGCGCAACTTCGTGGATTGGTTGGAGTTAGGCATTAACACTGTTGGGTGCCGATCACACAGTGATCTAGATGTTAACAGGTTGGCACAGTGGTCTAGTTGGTTAGGCACCTGGTGCGGGACTGATAGGCCCTGGGTTCGAATCCCGCGGAGGGCGGGACCGTGGATGCTCGCTGGTGAGGAGTCCCATGCTAGGACGAATCCGCCGTCCACTGCTTCCAGGTTTTTCATGGTGATCTAGCTCCAAATGACCCATGATTTATACCAATGATATTCATGAATGGTAAAAATGCTTCACTAAAGCAATAAAAAGTATGTCATTTTAGTTTTTATTTATTTGTGAATACTTGTTGCAATGGTTGACCCTATGACAAGTCCATAAAGGTTATCCTAGCTTCTGGACAGATCACTGTAATCGTTCTCCTTGAGTCACGTTTTCACCTTGTAACTCATCCGCTTATCAACATTGACTGTTCTTTTGTAAGCGTATGTGTGTGCATCACTCATCCTACTCATCACATGTCGGTAACTTATCATTGTCTGACTATAAATATCGTTTGACGCTTGGTTAAATCAAGTTGTCTCACATGCCTTCACCATTGCGCATCATTTCTATCACTTCGCTGTCCTCGCTTCGTTTCTTTGATCGTCTGTCTGAACAAATGGTTGTATGAAATATACATACTTAAAACCCATTCTCATAGTTGACTCATCTTAATTCTTTTATTTATTAACGCTTGTTAAGTCAATAACCATATAAGACGGTAGCTGGGATGTGTATTTCAATAACTCGATAACAATCATAATACGATCTAACTTGAATCAGATCTTCGACCGCAAAAATATGGCCAATATTAAATCCACTTAATTCAGTATATTTAATAATTGAATTCATGAGTCAATTGAAGCTAGACCACCTTGGAAAAGGTGGAAAGACTGGATGGTTAATCCTTTTTAGTATGGGACTACCCAGCAGTGCGCATCCTCGATCCATGCTGGTCTAGCTTCAGTCGACTGATGAATCCAACTATTATATTGCTAAAATCTCAACAAACACCCACTCTAATTATAATAATATTCATCATGTACTCACTAAACACTGGATTCAAGAGGTACTTCATGGAGTTCTAGTGAGAAGCCATTACCAATAGAGTTCAACCAGGTCTGTCATGAGATAGTAACTGAATGAAGACAATAGTGGACAGTTGCTTAATTTTGTGAATTGTTTGAAGTTAGACATTAACACTGTTGGATGACGATCACCTCAGTGATCTAGATGTTAAACGTTCGCACGCGACACTGGAGATCCTGGTTTCGAATCCTTTTGGGGTGGGATCGAGGATAGTCACTGATGAGAAGTCCCATAATAGAACGAAATGACTATCCAGTTAATAACAAATTAATCATCTTTTAATTGAATCACATGATCTTATCTCTACTTCCTAGTCCTTTATAACATTGAATATTGAACACATATACAAATACAATAAGAAGATAGTAAAAAAAAAGGTATTATTGACCATTGAAATGAATAATACAGGTAATTACTTGTCAATAATGCATTCATTGTAAGATGAATTCAAAATTGTTAGTATGTATTTTATACTGAAATATCAATGGAATTTGATCAGAATTGAAGGATTAGAGAAGTATGACATTCTTCATTGTTCAGTGAAACAATCAGTTTTTTAATATGTCAGTTTAACAAAATGTTAATTATGGAATTAATAGCTCAATGATAACAACTTGTACAATAAACCTGAATGATGCAATTACAAATCTGGCAGACAGTACCACTTTCCTAAGCGTGTACAATAGTCCAAACTAGCACATAACCTCAGTTGATTAGGATATCTAGTCAACTACATGATAATAAAACAGACTTTAATAATCACTTGACACGTTTATAAGTAGGTCTAATAAACTTTTCTCCTATTTTTCAGTATCAATATGGGGTTGTGGAGATTATTAATTTTTTGATTAAGATCATGAACTGATTGATGTTAGACCACCATTGAAAACCTGAAAGCACTAGACGGCCATTTCGTCCTATTGTGGGACTTCTCAGAAAAGCGTATCCATGATCTTACCCGCGGGATTCGAATCCAATGGCCTTCGGTGTCACGCTTCACTTCTATAGCACTAAGCTGGCATCCAAAGGCATAAATGTCTAACCTAAACCAACCCACGAAAATGTGCGTCCATTTTCTATTGTACTGAGGTAGATACTTGTCTGTACCAAACACGGATTATCTCCATTGATCACGACTTCCACAATATCTTGCACTTTTTCGTAAGCGTTTATTCAATCATTAGTTTTAATAATAGTTAAAGTTGAATGAAATTTAGGTGAATTTCTAGTGAAATTTGTAATTTCAGACAACAGTTGCCATAACAACAAACACATCTTTACAAAAACTAATTACTTATTAGTATAAAAGATCATTTATCAAAAATATTTAAAATACTGTCACTTCTCCAAGCCAGTCATTAGTCTTCAGCCACTGTATCATAATAATTATCAGTATAGGGTTATGGAGATTGTTGACTATTTTCAGCATTCAACTCATCAATCGATTAATGTAATATCTGATAGTGATAGATTATATGCTAGCTTTATCGAAATACACGGCTCATAAACATTAGTAATGTGATAAAAATGGTGATGTTGTTGGCAGACGGGAATCGAACCCAGCACTTTTGGTCTGTTGCACAAATACCCAAACACTGTTAATGTCTCACTTTAATTAATCTATAATATTACCCAATCACTTTTGATTGTCTTCAGTGGCTAACTTCTGCCTCACTATTATGTATGCATATACGTAGGTATCGTGTGATTTAAATCAGCATTAAAATAAAAGGTGTGTTTATCAAGTATGAAATTTAAACGTTAGAAGTTGTTTTGGGTTTGCCAATTGTTTATATATATATAAAGATTTGAAAGGAAAGAAACATAATGGTGACACAAATATAACCTTAACAGTTTTGTTTTAATTAGCGTTATTGATAAGTACATACAACTAGATTAGATCAATACATTTTAACGTTTCAATATGGTTGTTATACACTTAAAAATAAAAAAAATTCACTATGGAGTTGTGGATGCCGGCTAAGTGATTTAAAGGTTAAGAGTCCTCATTCGAGAGCGAAGGCTCTGGGTTCGAATCACTTGTATAGGATCGTGGGTGCGCAATACTGAGGTATTGTATATTAGTGCTTGCAGATTTTCAATGGTGGTCTAATATCTAACATCATTTGATAGCTATCTCGTTGAATGTTTAAGATTACTTGATGATATAAATAATGAAAATTAAGAATTTGAAAGAAAATCTCGGTCAACAATTACATTTCAATATCATACAAGAATAGAATAGATGAAATGAAAATTGTCCAACAGTTTTGAATAAGACACATATATTGGACATTGATATTGTGAATAATTTCACCTTTAAAAACCTCTGAAATCTATTATGAGTAAATGTTTGGCTGTTGATAATTTATTCTTGTGATTATAACTGCCTATATGAAGGTTGGTCTTTACTATGTATGAATAAAATGTTTCCATCTATATTTATTCATGAATGCACTTGTCGAGCCCTTAATCATTTTAAAGCATTTATTTTGCTGAGATTTTAGTAGTTTAATAGTTGAATTTATGAATCAATTAAAGCTAGACTACCATGGAAAACCTGGAAGCAATAAATGGTCATTTCATCATAGTATAGAATTTCTCAGCGGTGAAGAATCCATGATCATACCCTACAGGATTAGAAACCATGACTTTCAGTCTCACCCACAAACGGTTAACATCTAGATCACTGAGGTGATCGTCATCCAACAGTGTTAATGTCTAACTTCAAACAATTCACAAAATTGAGCAACCGTCTACTATTGTCTTCATTCAGTTACTATCTCACAACAGACCTGGTTGAACTCTATTGGTAATGGCTTCTCACTAGAACTCCATGAAGTACCTCTTGAATCCAGTGTTTAGTGAGTACATGATGAATATTATTATAATTAGAGTGGGTGTTTGTTGAGATTTTAGCAATATAATCGTTGAATTCATGAGTCAATAAAAACTAGACCTGCTCATTAGTTTAGAGGTTAAGTGTCCGCGAGCGAAACCGTTAAGTCCTGGGTTCGATTTATTCGGGTGGGATCGAGGATGTGCACCGCTGAGAAGACCTTTACTATGAAGAAATAACCGTCCAGTGTTTTCAGGTTTTTCATGACAATGTAGATTTAATTGACTTATTTCTATTCATAATGATCTTGACATTAAAGTTGTAGATAGATGAACTTGATAAAGTAATTACAATAATGAGCAGATGACAACATAAATGTATCATATGAATAACTTAAATTTATTCCATATTTTATGTATTCTAACCTACAAAGAAAATAATTTGTACTTTGCATATTTCTAATCACCATAGAAATTAAAGCTTAACAGTCAATGTAGGTTATAAACCAGTATAATTACTTGTCATTTACTTCATTATCAAAGTCATCAATAATGTACTTTAATGAAGTAATCATTCTTTAAAGATTTAATCAGTTTTATACATGAAAAAAATAATAAAAAGGAACCATATTTTCAGTCTTGATCTAATCTGATGATCCGGTTAAACACGAATTTTTTGTTGGCTATTTTTGTGTTAACTCTGTATTTGTTGAGACCGTACAGGTGGAGACGGATATCCGTGGGATAAGATGAGATGTGAGGTTTTAGGGTCAACCTTTCCTAACCTCACTCTTCCTCCAATGGGAGACAGCTGGTTGTCTGGCGTAAAAATACTTATTGACGTCACATGTCTCTACAGTTAGCGGTACAATTAGATGCTCAGAACTTGAGTTTCCTGCTTTCAGTCTAACCGTTCTTCAACCGACCTGTCTGGCATGGTAGGATCTTGAGGAACTATTGTTCCAGCTAGTTCGACTGGTTCATCACGATGTATATATGTGACCATATATACACATGAATTGGTAAATACATACAAAATATAAAATAATCTCGTTGAAGTAATGTATAATTCAAGTGTTATCAGAAATAGGGAAGAAAAACGGATGCATAATTCTGCCTAGAACTCCACGATATTATTTGTCTTTGCAGGTTGCATCACAGTCAGTCAGTCAGTCAAACAAACTTCATATAAAACTCACCTTTACAAAACATGTATCTTTTTGATAAGTCTTGTAATTTTAAACACTGTACTCGGTTCCTAAGATATTCCTGACAACCCCCAAGCTAGAACTATACAACAACCTGAACACGAGAGAGAAGACGCAAAGTATGCGAAAAGTACTTTACTCCAAGGTTCGTTTTAATACAGAAAACATAGAGTTTTTATAATATTTTAAATGTCCTTGGGTTGCTTGAAGATTCTGGAATGCTACTAAACATAGTAGCAGTGCAACAATCAGCCAATCAGAACCTCCACATGTGACATTTTACATCCTTGATGTTTTCTGGCTAAACTCCAAGTGGACGCTGATTGGGTGAAATGCTTCTTAATGTTTCCTGACCCTTGCGTGTCTTTTGCGAGGATTTTTCTGGATCATCCCAACATTGTTTAAAAATTAGTGAATAGATCATAAAACGAGTTTATGTTATGAAATTGAAAATGTATTTCTTAGTAAACAAACTTAAATACTACTGAAGGTTCAACTGGATACAAACAATCTTTCGAATGTTCCTTTTGTATCGTTTACTAGAATCACCCTATTTCATAAGCAACGCGATGACGTTTGAAGCGAATAGTACTGGGTTCGAGTCCCAGAATGAACATCAACTCTGAAATGCAGGTACATAGGATGAAACGCGCATCGTGGATTTCACTGCTGGCCACTATCAATCTTTGCTTATAATATCCTGAAAACTTTTGATATTGAAAATTAAATTCATGTAGGAAGAAGCTTTCAAAGTGATCTGTGAAAACTTACACAACCTGTAATGTACTTAAATATTTTGCCTTTTGAAAACAACATGAGTCATAAAGATTCGTATTGATAAACATAATATAAATATATATATGTTCAGTTAGAGGTTTGTAATTCTTCTCATTTTTCATCTGAGAAATCTGTTTAATTCAATGGTATTGGATGTTAAATGTTGAACTGAGCGGTGTAGGTGGATTCAGATTACACGGTTGAGGTCTGCAATACTATTTTAACCACTCTTAAAAAATTTTAGCTGACGCTGATCACAGTCATCTGGATTTAGCCTTTATATTCCCTTAGTTCATTAGCCTCACAATCTCCTGATACATTTTTTTCCACCGTTAACCATTCCTACTTTTACTACTCTTGAATTCGTCTTGAAATATTTTCATCTGGCTGTATTAATCTAGTGCTGCTTATAGGGTAGTAACTTATGTTAGGCTCTACATTGTCTATGACTGATTAGGTACAACCTTACAATTACTCTAGATTCATTCACATCTTGTACCGTTAATACCGACATACAAACTTATCTCTACACTTTTATATTTTCTTACATTCACTAACTTACATACAAATAAATCTAACAAAGAATCCCTTTTGATTTACATGATATTAACAATGATTAAACTGATTTTGATTAAACTAAAGACAGTCTATTTTCAATGGTTGAGATAATGAGTCAATTGAAGCTAGACCATCATGGAAAACCTGAAAGCACTGAATGGCCGTTTCGCTCCATTGTGGGACACCTCAGCAGTGTGCATCCAAGACCTTGCCCCTTGAGAGATTCGAATCCAGGATTTATCCATTTTGTTTATTATACACCTTATAAAATTTCGTCAATTCAACTATTTTGGGTATTTTCTGAAGAAGCAACCTATTCTAAATTACGAAACATCAGAAGATTCAATCTACTACACTTAAGCAAACAATTTTAATTATGGATCATTTGTTAAGTGATTCCATCAATCACATTAGTAACTAAGGCATTAAAAGGTAATTTTAAATCGATTCATTTTAAGTGTTAATCAATACAGAATTATCAGATTGATGTTTATGTTATTATTTTTTGTTTATAAACCCATATGTAATTCATGGTAAATCAGTTTATGTAACAATATATTATGAACATTGAATATTGAAATAAGACCCACTGAATTCTAGGATGAGATGAGTGTGTAGTGATTCTTGCTTTGAAAAAGGTTCGTCACTAGCTGAAATATTATTATTTATTTATTTAAACACACAAACATTGGTACAAGAAGGCACCAAATATATATGCGCTAGACAATAACAATGACACAAGTAGTAGTCATCATTGATCTGTTTGGAGGCCGTGACACTACCTGCTTGTCCCAACAGAAACAGGTGGTTTTCTTAAGAAGCCACACTTGAAGTCTTTGGCTTAGAGCTCTAAACCGTAAGGTAGTAAAGCAATGTTAAGAGATATGGTTCCATGGTAGCCGGTCACCAACAATAGGTTCATATGTCCTTTTGTTCCTTCAAGATCATGGAACCCATGTAAAAACATTGGCTTGAAATCAGAGTTTTCCAACTCCCCTAGATGGATCGTTAGTGTCCATCAACCCGGTTAAAGCACCTGACATTCGCTTTTCGTTCTGTCAATATCGTAAACAACAGTAATGCAACGAGAAGGCAGTGGTTCTATGCACGCAGCCATGTGAGAGTTTCGAGATTTAATTTGGTTAAGCCCTTTTGTTAACTTATTTAACGGCCAGAGTCATTCGTACATTAACAACTTATCTTATACCATTGTACCTTTCTTATTGTTGCACTTGTATGAATATGTATGCTTGAGCATTGCTTACTGCTTACGCTTACATTCATTCTGCTTGCCTTGATATTAATAGCTTAGTTGAGTCGATGATTCATTGATATATATATATTTGTATCCTTCTCATTGACTCGACTGGCTTATTCTCCTCAAACGCTTACTCGCTTTTCGTCATTACTATTTCATGCTTGTTTAGCGTACCTGTAATTTTGGTTATCCGTGAGTGGTGCAATAATAAACGCAATCAACACTTCGTATTCTCTTTCTGATTATTACAGCATTGGGGCGTTTTATCTAGTGACGGTTATCAGAACGAACTATATACGAAGTTTAAAAATTATATGAAATAACGACCACTACAATCTGGTCTAGAGTTATTGCCCGTCCCAAGCCCGGGTAAAAGTAAAAAGTTGAGCATGGGGTCAGCAACCCCATCCTTTAGAAAATAACCTTGCTTTAAAAAATAGATAAAAATAAAACATTTGTCATATAATCCATTGATCATGGTAATAGTTTAACCAACTTAAGTAATGAGAATCAACTCTAAATAGAAAATAGGTTGAGACTATCATTTAAGAACGAACTAATCAGATTTACGATAAAAAGTTTTGAATTTCGGTAACGAATTCATTCACTGATTTGTCCAAATAGATTTTTGGCATTTTAACTGATGTCAGTTCATAATAAAAACCATAAATCTAACCATAATTTTAGCTTTTCCAGATGTATGGCTGTTGCTTCGACAATGCAAAGAAGATGAAATCTAATTGTCTTTAGAAGACTTCTACTTACCTTGTAGATGAATTTGAACATAGAGTCTATCTTGATTGAGTAACTTGTGTTCACAAGATGTTCGATTATTAAACTTCTTATTGAGCCGTTTCCTTTTATTTTTAGCCACGCCGGATAATGTTCTTGAATTCTTTTGGATAAAGTACATATCGAACAACCTATATATATCGAGCTCCACATGAGCAGATGAATTTGTAAATGCACATTGAGTTGGTCATATGCGATAGTTTATCTTTAACATTATTGATGAACAATGATCGACTTGAGAATACTATTTGCAATGTTGCTGCGAAGAATGTTCTTTTTAAAGAATCAGAAATTACATCCTCCATAACCTTCATTTAACCCTAGTAAGTAAGTGAATATTCTCAAGGCCACTTTAGCGTCAATTAAAGGTCGTTCATAAATCACAGTCTCACTAAAGATAGTTCTTCGGAAATACTAGAACCCTCTAATCATACATAAACATAACTTTACAACATTAATATAAGTGAACAGAAAAGACAAATATGTATTCATATAACATAAATAGATTTAAAAAATTACATTGAATTCAGAAGGGGTTTTGTGGAGATTGTAGTAATTTCAATGATTAAGATCATGAGTCAGTTGAAGCTAGACCACCTGGAAGCACTGGACGGCCGTTTCGTCCTATTATGGGACTCCTCAGCAGTGTGCATCCACGACCTCGCCCCCTGCGAGATTCGAACCCAGGACCACTGAGCCGGCATCCAACGGTGTTAATGTCTAACTTCAACTAATCCACGAAATTGGGCGACACATCCACCATTGTCTTCAGTGAGTTACTATCCCACAACAAACCTGGTTTTATTAAATATTTTATTAAATATTTATTATTTTCAGTGGTTGAAATCATGAGTTGATTGAAGCTAGACCACCATGGAAAATCTAGAAGCACAAGACGGCCGTTTCATTCTATTGTGGGATCATTCCTCAGCAGTGCGCATCCACGATCCCACCTCGCGAGATTCGAACCCAAGACCTATCAGTCACATGCGTAACGACTAGACCACTGAGCCGGCCGGTATCCAATGGTGTTAATGTCTAACTTCAACCAATTCACGATATTAAGTGACACATTCACATATATTATTTTAATTTAATAAGAATAGAGAAGATTTAAAGAACACTTAATTTGTTATATTACTTATACAAATGAGTAGTATTTTATAGTATTTAAGATAAAATTTGTTCTAATCTCTGTAACTCATAACATCAAAGCATATTAAAGTGTTAGACAATTTTACCACCAGATATATAAACATTTACCATGGTATTACTTACTTACTGACACCTGCTACCCCTGGTGGAGGTGCATAAACCGCCCGTCACCATTCTCCATCCAACTCTATCCTAAGCAATTCTTTCTCGTTGCTATTCATACTTTTGATATTTGCCTTCAAGTCTTGGGGCACTGTGTCCTTTGAGCTTCTTCTTTACGCTTCCATTCAGGATTTCAAGTTAGAGCTTTCCTCGTGATGCAGTATGTATGTCCTATCCACTTCCATAGTCTTTTCCTTATTTCCTCTTCAGATGGAAGCCGGTTTGTTCTCTCCCAAAGTAGGTTGTTGCTGATGGTATCCGGCCCACGGATATTGAGTATCTTGCGTAGACAATTGTTTATAAATACTTGTACCTTTTTGATGCTGGTTGTAGTTCTTCTCAAGTTTCAGCTCCGTACAGTAGAACTGTCTTGACTTTCTTATTGAAGATTGTGACTTTGATTTTAGCTTACAGTTGTACTGAGTTCCATACGTTCTGCGACAGCAGGAATGAGACCCTTGCATTCCCAATATTTGCTGTTACTTCTGCATCAGATCCCCTTTGTCCATCGATTGTGCTGACCAGGTACGTGAATGTTTTCATCTCTTTCAGAGTTTCTCCATCAAATGTGATTTGCTTAGTGTCCTCAGTATTGTGTTTGAGGATCTTGCTTTTTCCTTTGTGTATGTTGTCGCTAATTGATGCACAAGATGCTGTTACACTGTCTGTCTTCATCTGCAATTGTTGGTGTGTACGGCAGAGTGTGAGATGAGTCTGCCCTCCTTCTCGAAATGCTCTCATATATCTACGTGTATACAACAACTGTCAGGGAAGTCCTACTCACTAACTTCTCAAGGCAGAATTTTTGTTTACGAAATTGACAGAACGAAAGGCAGATGCCCGGCGCTTTGACCGGGTAGGTGGACACTAACGATCCATCTAGGGGAGTTGGAAAACTCTGATTCCAAACCAATGGTGCACATTTGCTCCACGATCCTGAAGGAACAAGTGACATATGAACCTATTGTTGGTGACCGGCTACTATCATTCCGCACCTCCTAACATTGCTCTACTGCCTTATGGTTTAGAGCTCTAAGCCAAAGACTTCAAGTGTGGCTCCTGAAGAAAACCACCTGCTTCTGTTTGGACACCCGGGTAGTATCCCAGTTCTCGAACAGATCAATGATGACTACTACTTGCGTCATTGTTAATGTTTAGCGCATATATAATTGGTGCCTTCTTGTACCAATGTTCAAATAAATAAATAATTTTGATAAAAGGACTAGGTCCAAATCGTCTAGTTGCTTCCAACCTGTCCATTGAATTCCGTGCTTCCCCTTAGTTGTGAAGGTCTTCATTATCTAGTCAGCCACCAGAAGAAAGAGAAATGGGGAGAGTAAGCAGCCTTGTCTGACCCTGGTCTTCATTTGGGATGTATCTATCAGCTGTTCTCTACGCACTTTGCAATGTAGCCTGTCATATTAATTCCGTATAATGTTGACGATCTTTTCAGGAACATTATAGAGTTAAATAACTTTTTCTCATAGTCAAGGAAGTTTATCTACTGTGAAAATTCCTTTCAATCTATTACTCCACAATGACCTGGAGAGTTGCGACTTGGTCTGCTCACAACCACTCACAAAACTCGTTCAATTATTTCATTTGAGGAACTCACATACAATCCATTAAATTAGGGAGTAACAACTCCACTCATACCACTAACACCACTCATAATCATGGTATGGAAACTTGAACTGATGCACATGTATTCCAAGTTCAACATCGGACAACTAACTGACTAACTTTTGAGAGGTTATTTAATACATTTTAGTGATAAACTTAAAAATCCTTTTTATAAACATTCAATCGATTGACCTATGGTTATATATTATGCGATCCGGTTTCAGAAAAGATCAATCTCGTCGGTTACTGCCAATTTAATCATTTAAAGCGACTTAGCATTTCATTAGTTAGTCAGGCAATCAAGAATACCATGTAAATGAGCAACAGTGTTGTATGTGCATATTCTCCAACGTCATAAGTGTCGAACATTTTAAATGAAATAACGGGCAAAAGCGAATAATCTACATGTTTCAATACAGTACTGTTGGTGGAGGTCCAGAATATTCCTCGAAAAAAGTATAGAGGAGACCTGAAAAGGCTGAGAAACATGTTATCCAGTCAGCACTAAATAAAAGCATCTTCGAAACATCTGGAAAGTGACATCACTTGTCACACATCTGATTGAATAATTACCTATCGTGCTACTATATTTAATGCGGTTCCAGAACCTTCCAAAAGCCCAAGATCATTTGAAATGCTATAAATACAGTTCTTTTCTCGTTTCGCGCCTTTTCTCTATTTATTATTATTTATTATTTTAACACATAGATATCGGTACAAGGAGGCACCAAATACATATGCGCCACACAAACCTCAATTGATTTGTGTGAGGGCTGTGATACTGCCCGGGTGCCCAAACCGAAGCAGGTGGTTTTCTTAGGGGGCCACACCTCGAGCCTCCGACCTGAAGATCTGATCCACAAGGCAGTGGAGCATCGTGAGAAGATGCAGTCCCATGGTATCCGGTGACCAACGATTGGTTCATACGCCATTTGTTCCCGCAGGATACTGGAGCCCATGTGCACCATTGGTTTGGGATCCGGTTAAAGCGCCAGACATTCGCTTTTCGTCCTCTCATTTTCGTAAACAACACCCGTAGTGTGAGAAGGCAGTGAGTAGGACTTCCCTCGCAGAGTCTGTAAACGCGTGGCCATGTGAGAGCATTTCGAGAGTGGGGAGAGTCCGCTCTCCCCACTCTCGCCCGTACCAGGGCATTTGTGGCCCATAACCCTTTTCTCTAGAGTTCAAGTTGTCGTGTAAATTCGGTTTGGATTAATTAGAAGAGCTTAGGAAACCGATTCAAACGTTCAATTAGAAATTCTATCAAGACACGCAAAAACATGTTAGTGTGTAGAAAAATTATGGTTAGTAAATAAATCATCCATTAAATCAACGTCAATCTCAACACATTCTTATCAACTTAATATCTTAAGAATATTTATAAACTGTAAACACAATAACCAAGTTTTTTTTTTTGATGCACTTCTTTGTAGCTAGTTGGTTAGTTGTTGGGACCATGACAATGACTGAATCGGAGAATCAATATGTATTTCATAAGAATTATAACATTAGTAAACAGGGTTATCAAATGACGTTGTAAGATGAATATAGGCTAATGTACATAAATAGTAGATAATATCAATGCAACACTATTCCTGGTGCAATAAAAGGATTTCTTTGGACGAAGTACCTGAATGAATTTATCTGTAACTAGTATCTCTTTACACTCATCACTAAGTTGAAGAATTTAGTGGAAAGTCTTTCAGTAAAACTTTTAAAAAATGAGTTAGGTGAATAAATAGTACGTTAAAAAATTGTCACTGCCAGACTATTCCATTCAATGTGTACACATTACTTAGATTGTGTATGGATAAATAAGACTTCTTTTTTGATTGCATATAGGTGAGCAGCATATCTACAACTGAAGAACATCTGGAACTCAAAACAACTGCCAACCAACACCAATGTCAAGAGAGTTCTACTGTAATGGGCGGAAACTTGAAGAACTAGGAAAGCAATCAAACAGAACATACAAGTGTTTATTAACAGTTGCCAGACACTATCAGAAACAACCTACTATGAGAGAGAACAAACCAGATCTCAGAGGAGGGAGAAATCAAAGAAAGGAGCTGGAAGTGGATAGGACACACGGTGAGAAAAGCACCCAACTGCATCAAAAGGCAAGGACACACTTGGAATCCTCAAAGCCAAAGAACAAATTACGCCGAGAAATGGAGACAGACATGAGAAGAGTGAACAACAATTGGATAGAACTGGAAAGGAAGGCCCAGAACAGAGTGGGTTGGAGAATGCTGGTCAGTGACCTACGCTCCACTGGGAGTAACAGGTGTAAGTATGTAGTGAACGAGAACTCAGATGAGGACAACCAGTTCATTGTATAATACAAAATTAAAGAATATGTTCGTCAAATATAAGAACTATACATTAAATACCTCATCCACAAATCTTCCATCAATCGTTCTTCACATTGTGTGTCACAATTCCTTTCTATTCTTCGTAATTTGATCTTTCTAGCTTTCTGACACCATGCAATCCACTTCTGATCAGTATTACATACTATTTATGTACAGATATAAGTAGCATACACCATTAAATCAATGATAATTGTCTTTTAATTTCCAACAGACAAATAAGCTATCTGTTATAACGTGTGATTTGCCGTTTAGGAGAGTAGCAGCGAATTATCGATCGGACTAAAGACACGTAAAATACGTGCGAGCAGCCCAGAGCTCTGATTGGCCCTGCTCCCCTGTCTAGCTCAGCCAGTTGAGTCCAGAACACAAATCTTAGCCTCTGTGATATGAATCATTATATTTCAAACATACACTGTTTATATACCAAACAAACAAACTACATCGTACCATAAAATAGAAAGTAACATTTGTACAAGATTTAACCTCCAGGAATGACACAAATAAATATTGACCAATAGGGAAACAACACGTTGGAAGAATACTGACCAATGAGGGAATGACATCATTTCTCATTCAGGAATAGCACTAGAGAATTTCTGGGGAATTTTCTGAATACCCTAACACTATCCTTACTTAGTGTTAAATACAACATCGTAATTTGTCATGGTTAATGTATCGTCATATAAATTAAATATGAACAAACATGAAACAATCATGTTTAATTTTATTTCTAACCTCATTTATAAGCAATTAAGGGTTTAAAAAAATCAACTTATCTTTATGGTCATTGGCCAAGAAAGAGTAATTTATCATCAAAACCATCTTATGAAGTTACAGAAGTCCCATAATAATGCAGTGTATTTCCTCTATCACTTTCTAATGACAATTTTAGAAATGAACACCAACTGCCCCGATATGTGATGTTTCATGATGTAGGAGTAGGTTGGTAGAAAGCTACAGGCAGTCAGATCAAAACATGGTACAAATTCATGAAGTTACTGACAAGTAGACTGAGTCATATTTTGATAGGTGTAGACTAACTGGTTAGGATCTACGAGATGATAGCAACCGATGGTTAGAGACTTTGAATGACATGGTTTAAAATCGTTTGTTATGGAGCAGTGGTGCACCGATTCTTTGTTTTCTCCTAAATTCTAATCTTCTGAATTTTTCATGTCTTTTTCTTTTTCCTTTTTCCAAATTTATTTCACTGGATTATTTATATATGGCTTTATTCAATATTATAGGCTTTGGTACAATATAGAATTCTCAGCACAAAAATACTTCAACAAGTTTCTTTTACATAAAAAAAAATCTGAAAAATCTGTACAACTTTTTAATTAGAGTCATGTTAAGAATGCAGATTATTGACTAGGTTAACTCTAACAACCTGTTCGTCACAGAGTATATTTGCTAGGTAAGGTATTATAGAACGTTTATACTTTTGCTTGCGTGCTTGGATTTTAATGTAATTTCATCTCGAAAGATATGAGTGAAGGGGATGGTTAGTATCTGATAAAATAACACCTGCCAGGAGTTTGCATGACTTTAGATGTCTATCCACAACCATATTAATTGTGGTCTCGAAAGATTCACCACATACCTTGCTAACTGCCTTCAGCACTCTCCGCAATACAGCAGTCTTTTCTCAAAAGCCCGGGAAAGAATAATGGAGAACAGTAAAGAATAATAGGTAATATACAAGAATTGACAAATTGTAGGAGTAAATGACGAGTGATCCCAAGAGCATGCAATCTCTTAATGTAGTAAGTCAGACGGAAAACCTTCTTCGATAACAATGAAACGTGAGAAGACCAAGAGAGATCAGATGAAAAGGTAACACCAAGATAATTGACCGTCGACACTATGTTTATCAATGAGTTGCCAACAACACAAGCATCATGGGATCTTAAAATAGCGTTTAAATCCCGTTCATGTCTCATGCTAAAGCTAACAGCTTGACATTTAGACGGATTAAGTATGAGACCATTAACAACAGACCAACTATCAATACGAGATAAAAACTCATTCATTTCTATATGATGTAAAGAGGGAGAGATAGGCATACATACAGTGAGATCATCTGCATATTTCACAAAAGTGTTTACTGTGGAAGATGGCAGATCATGCAGAAAAAAAGAGAAAAGAAGAGGTGAAAGAACAGCTCCTTGTGGTACACCTTCATAAAACGCTAGAGACTCCGAACACTTTCCTCAAAACACTGTGTACTGTTCCCTTCCAGAGAAGTAGGAACATAGCCGGTTGGTTATCCAGCTGTCAGTGTTGACGCTGATTAACTTGTTAAGTAAACGTTGTCTTGATATAGAATCAAAAGCAGAAGTAAAGTGCAGGAAATCGCATCGAACATACTTCTTACCCTTTTCTAGGTTGAACACTATATTATGACGCAGAACAGCAACATCATCTAAGGTGCTTCTTTTGCATCTATAAGCAAACTGATACTGGTCAATTTGCTCTTTTATCGCAGGCTGAAGTGAAAGTGTCAATAATTTTATCATTGTTCTGAGGAAGGGTGAAGTTATTGCAATGGGTCTGAATTTCACATTCTTATCACCAGATGCTTTCTTGGGTATAAGGATTATCTTCATCTTTCTCCACATTTTCGGTATAAGATTAGAAGAGAAGGATCTATTAAAGATAGTAGTGAATGGATAGCATAAGACGTCAGCACACTTTTTTGAAAAGGAGGTTTGGGATACCATCAGGTCCAAAAAGTTGGGATGAATTTAGTGACTGGTGACATTTTCAGACGTCAGTTCCGGTGAAACTAGGAACACAGCTATTTTTTAAACCCGTAAATAAAGGGAGCATCACGTCAGATGACTGACGTAAAAAATACTTATTTAAGTCACAAACATCCAGCTGGTTATCGGTCCTTATCTTTCTGTCACCTGTAAGTTCTTTAAAGAGTTTCCATATACTTGAAGAGCTTTTACAAGACAAGAGTTTTTGAGCAAACATAGTGTTGAGACGACGAATCTCGAGGTTTATCAGACCATTTAGCTTACAAACTTCACTAGAGTTTTTCTACTTGTACATTCTTCCTTTCACCTTCCAAAGTCGTTTTAGTTGTGAAGATGTAAGTCGATCAAAACTTACAAAAATAGTTTCAATGGGACAATAAATATCAAAACAGAATTTAAGGTAACAAAGTGATAACATCAGAAGTGATTTCCAGTGATTTATCTGTAAATAACTCCCAGTTAGTCGTATACTCCTAGAATAACATTTTCAAACCGTAATCTTTCTGATTACTGCTTATACTTTTACTACCTCTACCACTACTACAAAATTTGAATCGATAACTGCATCTCTGTGCTAATGTGGTATAGTAACTCGAACTAATGTACGTACGTATGTACGGAGTTCTACGTTGTTACTGACTGACTGACTGACATGAAAATAAAAAACATATATTTATTATTGTTAGTATTAAACAAATGATACATTAAACTCTTTACTATAAATTCTTGCATAATAACTATAAGTAGACCAAGTCAATTTTTGTTTAAATATTTTTTGTTTATTTATTTATCGATTACTTACCATCTGATTAATCATTTGTTACTATATTTCTATCATCCATCATTCAATAATTAAGTCAGTAGACCATTCAATCCATGAATACATACATACTGATTGTTTGTTTGTTTGTTTGTTTTTCATAATAACCAATATTCTTGTATATTAATAGTCGTAGGAAACAATAATAATAATAATTATCATTATTATTACGTAATTATTAATTTTATAAAGAGTTACAAACAGTTACCTATTATTCATAAATCAATAATTAAATGACAATTTAAGTAATATATACATACATATGTATATATTACTTAGCCCCCAAATGCCCTGGTACGGCCGAAAGTGGGGAGACCGCTCTCCCTCTCGAAATGCTCTCACATGGCCATGCGTATATAGCCTCTGCCAGGGAAGTCCTACTCACTGCCTTCTCGTGGCAGGGGTGTTGTTTACAAAAATGAGAGGACGAAAAGCGAATGTCTGGCGCTTTAACCGGACCCAAAACCAATGGTGCACATGGGCTCCAGTATCCTGCGGGAACAAATGGCGTATGAACCAATCGTTGGTCACCGGATACCATGGGACTGCATCTTCTCACGATGCTCCACTGCCTTGTGGGTCAGACGTTCAGGTCGAAGGCTCGGGGTGTGGCCCCCTAAGAAAACCACCTGCTTCGGTTTGGGCACCCGGGCAGTATCACAGCCCTCACACAAATCAATTGAGGTTTGTGTGGCGCATATGTATTTGGTGCCTCCCTGTAAAAAAAAAAATATATTACTTAAGAATATATCAAGGGATTATTAATATAAATAGAAATTAGCTGGTAAATAATCATTAAATTTCAACCGAATAACTATGTATAGACTAGACAATCAATTATTGTAATTTATTCTTAAAGTATCAAAGAGAAGTTAAGATAAAAAGAATTCAAAACTGTATTAACAGTAAGATATAAAACTGTTGGATTAAGTAAATAGTTTCATTGATGAATGTTAATAGAATTTGGTTTTAATGTTTTATGAGTATCAAACCAGATAATAGAATTATACGTCCTGCAGTAGATCCAGTTATTGACATTGACAAAGTTTGAAGAAAAAATCTAATGTTAAAATCACTTGATATTGTTTATTTGAATCTTTCCATTGATGTTTAGGACTGAAATTGATCAGTCTCTTAATAGCATATGTATATATTGTCTCGATATAGCTTTAACTCACAAGCATTATATTCAAAGATGGATAGTGGCTAACAGTATAATCTAGGACGCTCGTTTCGTTCTATTTGGGACTAGTCATCTCAATGTACCTGTATCTCAAAGTTGATGTTCACTCTGGGAGAAACTCAGTAATGTTCTCATCAAATGCCATTGTGTTATCCACTTAGCTACTGAGTCCTGATAGCCACTTTCTTGTGTAATAAGGTGAAGTTAAAATTAAACTTGTTATTTGTCTGATTCTTCCCATTGATGTTTAGGACTGCAACTAAGATGCAGATACGCCCAGCTGACGAGTCCCAAACAAGACGAAACGCGCGACCTGGTTTACACTGCTAGCCACTATCCATCTTTGCATATAAATACTAAATTGTCGTTTAATGTACCTCATTTTCAAATACTTATCCAGCTCACATCAGATTGTATCATTAACATACATCAACGTAGAAACGTTGACGGCATGTATATTTCTAAAATCTTCATACGATCCAGCTGGAGTCAGATATAAGGCCATTAAAATTTACATCTTACCGTAAGGATCAATAAAATACTTAGTGGGTTGATTATAAGACAATCTGTACAAACTATTTTTGTTCTAAACTTCGATCCCATATCCTGGTAAATCAGCTTTAATGCTTACAATGATATAAAAAAACATTTTATCGACATCATACAACTCTCTCTCTCCGTTGTTCACAATGATAGCAAATTACAATTACTTGTCCCCCATTAGCTCCCATATATAAATGACAAATATACGTATCATCATGTAAGGTGGCAGCCAAAAACAGTCCGCAGGAAACGCACAGATACATCTCACACTCTTGAACAAAGTGTGCCTGTCATCTTGAACGGACTGATCCTCCCTAACACATTCGATCTCGAGTTACAACCGAATTCACAATCAAGGATGTCACTACCATGTTATTCGGATTGCCGGTAGCTTTCTTCAGCATTAAAGGTACACCTTGTTGAACGGTACCTGGAATCACAAAACCTAGGTCTAGCGTCTCCTGTCGACTAACTCTAAATATCGTCCTATGTTTTAACATACAGCACGCGATATCAAATCACTTACACTAGTGACCACTTTAAACCAGCACTAAGAAACACTTGACTCACATAACACTGATCACCATCCAGTGATCAATCAATTGTAAATAAATATCACCAGATTGTTATTCAGAGTGCATTGGGGAAATACACAATATTTATTATCAGATCAAACTGTCTACTTACTTTACGCTCAGTCAGTCAGTAAACAACGTGGAACTTCGTTGTTCCGCGTACTCGAATCGTTTGCACTAGCGGTGCCAGGTGATAAAGGGACGTGAGAAGGGTTGGTCGTAGAGTTTATTTTATTTATTTTAACACATAAGTATAGGTACAGAGAGGCACCAAGTACATATGCGCCACACGAATCTCAATTGATTTGTGTGAGGGCTGTGATACTGGTCGTGCAGATAAGAGAGTTATTAGGAGGTGTAGGAAGGATTTGAATGTGAACAACTTGGTCTCGTATGCTGTTACGGGAATGAGGGCTGATATCACTTCCTAGTTGCCGACACCGTGGAAGGGTATTTCTTGAGGAACCTGAAAAGGAAATCGGATTAGTATTGGTCTTAGCGACCTGAGTGCGTGACCGCAGAGCCCAAGGGACAACTGCTTGAGGCCGGTCGCGCACGGCCTTTTTGTGGGAGGTTTTTAATGTGTTAGCTCCGTTCTTCAAAGGGCCTTACCGCAGGAGACGGAAATCCATGGGGTAAGGTGTGACATTTTTAGAGTCAACCTTTTCTAACCCCTTCCTTCCTTGTGAGAAGCCAGCATCGTTGCAGATGCTGGTTGTCTGAGGGAAACACCTTACTGCTGTCAAACCTCTGTACAGTCAGCAGTACGACTTCGCCCTCAGACCTTGAGTTGCTGCTTTTAGTCTTAGTCTTACGCTACAAAAGTTCGAAAAAGAATGACTGCTTTGTTCGAATCTAAAACACTGTGTATTCAGATTCGGAAGAAGAGGCTTTAACAAGTGTCAGGGTGTGGTAGAATGTCATTGCACTTTTCGGTGCACCAACAATATAATTTGGAAATACACCCCTTACTTCAGTGACAAAATTACCGTTACTTCGAGGCACCATAATTCTACTCATTCTAATTATAACGCTGAACACCTCTTCACTATAAAGCTATTATTCCGGTTAAACATATATACATTAATTATCTTAGGAGTCTCACGAACTATGGTCGGTTGTTGTATGACAATCACGGTAAGGATTCAGAAAGGTTGGTTAGCCCTTGCTTAGGTAGGAAAACCGTCTCTTAACCAAAGGACGAGCATATTCTTCATTAGTCCTCTGCTCATTTTATGGTTGCAAAATGATCTCGGAGAGTAGAGGGCACGAATAGGTCACAGATTTTTGAGGAAATTACTTCCTCCAAACACGTGACTAATGGGCGGTCGCGCTCTAATTACGGCTATTTTCCTGGATGAATTACCGCATGACAGAAGCTTATAATCTCTGGATTTCGAAAAAGCATAAGCAAAACGAACTTCATGGATTGCATAAAATATATATTTCAATTCGGACAGTACAAACGACCTCATGCTAAGACAGAATTATCTCACAAGCATCAATGTGCCGTTACCGTTCTCACTACCCACTATCAATTCTTCCATTCGAGCTGACATTCAACTCGCATTATAGCATCGCTAGTCCATTAAAATCTAGCTATTAGCAGTATGACAGGACTTGGTAACGCTCGGAAATGCATACTGCATTGTTAAGAACCAACAGTATCCAATAACGTAATGTAGAGTGCCCTGGATGTTCTATCTATGCCTACTTCAAAAACGAAAGTATCGAGTTCGCATGAAGACATAGGCAAATTAATTATCAGAAGACTAAAGTCTGTCCTGAATTAACATGTCAAGCAAGACCGTTAAAGGTATAGATAGACAAAATAATGATAACCAGTTCTAGATACGCGGACCAACGAGTAGAATTTCAAGTTGTGGATTCTAATCTCAACAAACAATTGATTTGAGCTTAGAAATCACATCTCAAATGATGTGCATCAACTCGGAAGCCTGTTACAAATTGCTTACATTACCATAAGTATCAGATACAATTAATTAATTGTGTATTGAGAAATAACTACATTGAAGGGTGAAAAACTACACAGTAATGAAAATTAAGGACTGTATCGGTCGACAGTACTATCCAGAAAATATACAACGGCAAAATACTACCAAATGAGGAAACTCGTTGTCTATGTTTATAAAAGAGTTGAGAAAATGGGTGTAAGATTAAAAAAATCTACTTGCAATTACACTATTTCGAACCAATGCTAACAACAAACAAAACAGAAGTACCGAGGTAGGTCTCGAATACGGTCTACCGATAACAATACCCTTAACTATATCATGCTAAAATATAAGCGATTTGTAGTAAAGTTCAACAGGCCATTTTTTGGCACAGAAGTCAACATGAGATAATGAATCCCTTTGATCTTGACAGAATACGATATTCATGCAGACATTTATATTATTTTAACACAGGTATTGGTACAAATAGGCACCGAATACATATATACCACACAGATCTGATTTAATATGTGTGAGGGCTGATACTGCCCGAGTGCCCAAACCGAAGCAGGTGGTTTTCTTCGGGGGCCACACCCAGAGCCTTCGACCTGAACATCTGACCCACAAGGCAGTGGAGAATCATAAGGAGATGCAGTCCCATGGTAACCGGTGACTAATGACTGGTTCATACGCCATTTGTTCCCGCAGGATACTGGAGCACATATGCACGATTGATTTGGGATCCGGTTAAAGCGCCTGACGTTCGCTTTTCGTCCCTCCCTCTCGAAGTATTCCAACACGGCCACGCGTATATAGCTTCTGCCAAGGAAGTCCTACTCACTGCCTTCTCACACCACTGGTGTTGTTTACGAAAATGAGATGACGGAAAGCGAATGTCCGGCGCTTTAACCGGACCCCAAACCAATGGTGCACATGAGCTCAAGTATCCTGAGGGAACAAATGGCGTATGAACCAACCGTTAGTCATCGGCCACCATGGGACTGCATCTCCTCACGATGCTCCACTGCCTTGTGGGTCAAACCGTTAGGTCGAAGGCTCGGGGTGTGGCCCCCTAAGAAAACCACCTGCTCCGGTATGGGCACCCAGGCAGTATCACAGCCACAACAAATAAAATTATTTGTGGCGCATATATATTTGGTTCCCTCTTGTACCAATATTTATGTGTTCAAATAAACAATAAAGGGAGTAGAGGGCACGAATATGCTGCAGATTTCTGATCACAGGTTTCCTGGTTAAGTATAGGATACTAAGCAAAGGTTACTAATCGGTTAATGAAATGGTGAAGCGTCATCGATTACCATGGCAAGGACCTAGTATCACTAGCCACGAACTCCCACATCGCATACAAATAAATGGCAAATCAATTATAAGACCTGTGATTTCCTGTAACTTTTTGAGTACCAATGAATAAGCCATCGAATACGAAAGGACGACGCATAGGCAACAACAGCATTCATGTAAAGTTACGATACAAACTGTAAACACTCTCAACCACTATTGGAAATAAGCTTTGCGGTCAGCACCAAGTATTATCGATTACCTTATTGAGTAACAAACAACTGTCCACACAGTAACATGTGCTACACACTTCAGCTTTATTTTCTTATACGTCCTCGTTAATTATGTGATCCAAAGCGTGGTCTCATCGAGTACAACTCGATCAAAAGAATTATAGGGTTATCAAAGTAACCGATACGCAGTCGGAAGAAGGCTGTAAGTGATAGAACGGAGACTTGATATTGACTAAAAAGCTGTTCGTGGAACAACCCCAATTATTAACAGTGTAGTATTTTCTATCTACACCTTAACTGCATAAACTATTGAAACTAATTCTAAATCATTATACGAATTTCAGAATAGCTGAAAAATAAGAAATTGTTCAGATCATAATGCAGTACTGTGAATCAAATAAACATACAACCTAATAAGCATATCATGCGAACGAGAATGAGCGCCTTAACTTTCACTGATGCAATCTTGTCCCCAACATGAAATTAGACTTTTGCTTAAAGAAATCTCTTGAATAAATACGAATTTTAATAGCTTTGGTCAAATATAAACAGGTTACTAAAGTCTGAGAAGATTAGATGATGAGTATCACGAGCAGCAATTGCTCAAGTAATGAATTTCTCGTAAAGTGAATTGATACAATTAAATATTTAAACAAATGAAAACGTCTGAGTGAACCAAACTGTACCGCCAACTGTCACTAAACACGGCACAAGTCTCGTTCGAAAAGAAAAAAGAAGGAATACTCGCAACAACCTTAAGAGCATTTTCACAAACGCAGAACTGACAAACCAGTAAGAATCGAATAAGAAAGTAAGGTTACTCGAGGGCTGAAAAAAATCGACCGACATTAAATGTAACACGTACGTCATCAATGAGTACAAGAAGAAAGAAGAAAATACGTTCATCGAAATGTTTTGTGTAGTGACTGTATTAAGGTCCCATAGCATATTTCTGTGTCCACTCTCGAGCTAACTCATCATATTTTTTACGATCTGTTTTGTACTGACGTGCGACGTCCGGGCATAGAGGATCATCTGGATTGGGGTCCGTCAAAAGTGAACAAATTGAGAGTAGAACTAATTTAAACATTAGTCAGGTATTTATATACGAATATATACCTTTTGATATTGTTAAGGCAGGAGACCATTGTCCACGGAGGATATCTAAACATATATGACCACTGAGATTTATATTCGGATGATATATCTTCGTCATGAAACTGATCTATCACAAGGCTGGTTTGACAGTAATACAACGCTTACCTTAGGGGGTTTGAAAGGGTAGTCTGTGGGGAACTGTATTTCCAGGAAGAATATCCCACCTTCATATGGACTATCAGCCTACAGGTATATTATTACAGAATAAACGAACATACAGGTCCCATAATAGTGGCTTGCCAGGCAAACACTAAATGTAAACTAATACAACATACATTGACTTACGATCATCTTTAATAGGTCCAGCTGAACACTGGGTTGGAGGATCAAGACGTAAGTCCTTTAGCTCCTAAATAAAGCGATTCTGCTGCACAAAAATATTGGGCATGTTCTTACTTTAGATATACGCCTTAATGCCATTTGTACAGCTGAGGAACAAGAAATTCGAAACTGCGCGGTATAAGATCATGGTAAGCCCAAACGCCATTTTCCTCAATTCAATATACACATTCTTCGGAACGTGCTAATATGAGTCGTTTGGTTTATTTTCACGAATTTGTTGCTCTAAAATACGGTTCTATTACTTTAATGAGGGTAGTTTAGTCACTCGAATACATTAGTATAAACTAATTCTGGAGTTATTTGGAGGTTGACATATCTTAAGTACAAACTTATGCATCTGTCCCAGTCAGTGGATCTTTAATTATCAAAGGTTGAGCAATAATACTATCTTAGAAACTCTTATAAATGTCATTTCAGCTCACGTTGATTGGCGAGATTCAATGTAAATTTAAAGTATTGCTTTCATTTTATTGCTTCGTTTCACAACAATATTGACGTTATGGAAAAACATATTGTGCGAAATTTCTCTCACTATTGTGCATCTCGGTAATTAATATGAGAAAACTAATATGCTTTTTCATAACTTCTCACTGTTATTAAATCAATAATTCTTCAATATTTGATTCTCACCTCATTAGTTTCCACGGACTCACTTAGATGGAGGCGTTCGGTCACATATTCGCACCAGATCACGAGCGGGTACGCCGTACTACGCATCTCGTTTGACTATTATCCAGATTAGACCAAGCATTCTTCGATATACCGATAGGCTTCCAAATATATATTCGAACTCCTTCATATTTTATTTGACTGGATTGGCATACTTTGGTCATAAGGTGTTACTGGTTAATGCGATGTCAAGCTCCTAATACTGTTGGCGTCTTTAGTGGCGAGACCGATGTGATCCGGTTCACCAGTCCGCCAACAGTGATCATGTTCCCTGTTGGAATATTTTTTTAAATTGCATTCTTACATAGTTATGTTTTTCGTATTTTTGTATATTCTTTCTAGTTTATTTGTATACTTTATACTCATCATGACGGAACAGACTCTTAAATTATTTAAGAGCAAGACCTTTTCGACTCCCTCACTTCAGATAATGCCATTTTGGTCCGACAGCATCGAAGTCTGGTTCTGCTTCTTAGAAGCTGACTTCCACAAACAGGCGCACAATTCCACTCATTGTTGAATGTGCTACCATGCGATTTCAATCGGTACGTTACAATCAGTTTATTTACTAGAGATATTTCGATACCTTACGAAACTTCAAGCAAGACTATTCTTAAACGTTAAGATCCAACCGACTGGTAAAGTTTAGGTCAATTATTCAACAACATCATAGTGCAACATGACTCAGAAACAGAAATATTGCTACTGAAGAGACAGATCACTGATTAACGGTCACAGGTTCCCTCACCCAGGTGCTCGAGCAACCATCGAGCTCATAATAGAATCATATCGCTGACCTTATATGAATAAAAACATGAGTGAGTGAACAACCCCCTATGTAGTCCTCAAGAAATCTAGGGTCGTTAGACAAAAATGTCCCATGGTCTCATTCAAAACCTGAGAAGCTCGTTCCGACAATGGTCATTTGCATTTAGTAGCACCCTCACCAGATTCAAATGGACATCATAATCTCTTGACTTATGTAGACCGTTTCGTAGCACCATAAATGGACATTACTGCCGAAACAATGAACAGCGATAATAATAATAATATATTTCTGCATGAGCAGGTACACGCCATTTTTACAGGCATGATCTACAAATTATAACATTTGTTGGAGCATAGCATGCTTCCTAACTTATTAAGTCTATAGTTGTTATAAAGTAGTCTCGTAGAGCGCTTGTTATAAACCATGGCCTTGAGTTGACGCATATGTCAAGCTTGTTTCAGACGTTAGAAGTTCCGTAGCTGTGCTCTCGGAGCAAGATTCTGAAGAAAATAAAAAAGAGAAACAACAGAGCAGCAAGGCACTTGGATATGGACTCCAAACGTTGCTTAACAGACAGAGGTATAATAAATTAGATTAAATTCATATTATCTCTTGTTAGAGTGAAATGAACTCAGAGGCTCCATTCAAGAGAATGTAGTAATAAAGAACAATGAATTGTGATGTTTAACAAGTTGGAGTAAGCTCATATGAAGGAAGGGAAGTTAAGGTTGGTACAGGGGAAGTTGTTTATTAGAAGGGAGTGTGCATATAGAGGGTGAAGTGTTGAAAATAATAATAACTATATCTTTTATTGTCTGATTTTTTCTTTCTTTTTTTTCATCCGATGCCAGCCACACAATCCATGTGTAAAAGTCCGAGTTAGCATGTTATAGGTTGTCTTAGTAGAATAGCTAATCCAGTATAAAATTGGAAACATGAGTCTGAGTGGTGAGCGTAGGAAGATAATCTATATCACAGATTGATTGACTTATGCTCAATCATAGAGAGCCTGATACATACAAAATGTTCTGCCCCACAAACACGGGTGGATTGAAGTCATCGCCCTCACCATCAATGCTTGCTGGTCAGTAACTCCACCCTCCCTCCTTTTGTGATGTTAGGCTCATTTAAGCTTATTTTTGGATATATATCATACCTCACACAATCCTCTGTTTCACAATCTGTTGGAAAACGGAAGAAAACTTCGCCTGACCTTCAATTATCAGTACAGACCGTGCACGCCGGTTCAAATATGGACATTTTTGTTGCCAGACAACAAAACTAAGAATTTTTAATAAACGGAATACACCCATTAAAACATTAAATAAGAAAGATTAGTTCAGCGAAGAGTTCTCTTTTCGGTGAATTCATTTTTAAAGCTGTACAATCACAAATATATATACTTATTTATACAGGATGATAATAGTACTGATAATAAACTTGTTACACATGGTGACAGTGAGTTTAAATAAACAAGTATTAAAAATTTTATAAAAAAAGGAGAGTTTGATAATCGTTTGATTGTTAATGGCTTAAATATTTATCAAAACATAGATAGGGAAATTATCATTGGGAAAGGATGGCTCAGCATGATAAGATAAAATGTTGAAATTGAGATCAAATGTAATCGGAATGTTCATGGAAATAAAAACAAACCCCTTAAATCTTCTACCCCCAACTGGTTTGTTTTTATTTCCATGAACATTCCGATTACATTTAATCAAACTCTCCATGTTTTATAAAATTTTTAATACTTGTTTATTTAAACTCACTGTCACCATGCATAGCAAGTTTATTATCAGTACTATTATCATCCTGTAAAAATAAGTATATATATTTGTGATTGTACAGATTTAAAAATGAATTCGCCGAAAAGAGAACTCTTCGCTGAACTAATCTTTCTTATTTAAAACTAAGAATCACACGAGTACGAACGCCCGCCTACCACCAACAAGCTGACAGATTGGTAGAACGCCTTCACCAACAGCCAAAATTTTTCCTCTAGGCTGCAAAAGTTCAACAGTGGGATGAATCGCTTCCATTTGTGTACAGTTTAGAAATACTATTCAACCAAAGATCAGTTACAAGTGATTATACAATGTTAAACAGTAATACAAAATTTTCTGTAATTACTTGGTATAACAAACCAGGTGTCACGAAATTAAGTGCCAGACGCCACAGTAAATAACTGGTTTCTAATGAGAATTAACCGAAATGTATATTTACTGACTCTTCATTTATAATAAACCTTCGGTCGTGATTCCTTAGCCTACACTGCTCTGGTGTCATCATCTCAACTTCTCTCAACTTCCTAAATGCTACTCGTTCTCTTGACATCTACCTTCGATTCCCAACGCAGCGTGCTCTTCCGTCGACCTCTTTTCCTTTCCGTTCACAACATCAAGTCGCTGCTTGACCTAAGAAGCAGTTTGGTGACTTCCGCAGCGTGTGTTCTATCTAACACCGAAGACTTTTGTTGTGATCCTGTATTCGATTTGCTAATTCATGACTAAGAATCTCCTTGTTTATTTATGTTTCCCAAGTATGTTGCACATTTCTAGCTCATCCAGATCTTTTCCGTCGAGTTGTGTTGCTGTTCTTCGTGTTGTACTTCATAATTTTAGTTTCTTCTTTAGAGGCCGTTGATAGAACGGCTGACTTCACCTGCATGTGTTGCTGTGTATGGGATGGGTGAACTAGGTCACGTGGGAGATCCGAATGGTCTACCTGGTTGTGAAATGCCCACTGGATTGCGTGCCTACCAGAAGCAAGTGATAGAGTTAGTGTAGGTAGTCGTATCCGGCACCAATCTTTAATTTCAATACATCTGCGAGAAGCTTTCCGTGTACGGTTTGCAGTGTAGTCCGTCGTATGAATTTTCTATGGAGTTGTGTGATAATTAGAATTGTTGAGATTGATTTTTCAACCATAAAATTCCGAAATAGTTCAATTTAAGATACGTAGAAGTAGATACATACAACCGGATATGTTATACTCTGAAATGGTAATCAACAGGAGATCAAATAAAAAGGTATCATTAGTTTGTACAAATACCTCAACCGCCTCATCTTAAATGGGGACTCAGATTCCTGTAATTGATTGTTTGTCTTCTCGTAGGGTCTATGACGTGTTTATACTGATTCGTATTAAGGAATAGAATCTGTATGATCTAGCATTTACAAATGAGTAATAGAAGTGACAACGAAAGTTAGAACAGGCACACTTGGTATTGGGTCAACCTGCCGAGTGCTTGTATTTAAAAATTGGTAACAACCAGGTAGTGACTACATCTGCATTAAAAGGTTACACTAATGTCTATACTGACTTGTTCAACCTAACAATCATTAGTATCATATTCAGCACTATTTAAAATAAAATTTAGTCCGGCATTAGAATATGTTTAGCATGAGAAGGAGTGAGTTAGAAAGAATGACCACACCTGCAATGGAAAATAGTGCCATATTAATCCTGCGTTCCCGCGTTAAGATATTTGACCTCACTCAAACTTTCCCAAGTCCGGAATAATGTCGAAATCGAATCATTTCAAATGGAATGATTATGAGTAGTTGATTTTGGTAAAACTTATATTCCACATGACTTTGCATGTTATCAGTTAATTAAATCGTTACAAGATGGTAAACAGTAAGCAATGACTATGATTGTCAGGAACAGCATAAGTTGTGACCAAGGATATTTCAACGGGTCTCGTTGTAATAAGTTGGTTTTACTTCACAACCGTAGATCCCAACTATGAGTACCTCACGACGCAACGGACCTAAGCGATTTAGGATTGGTCACGATTATTGGCTAAGGCTTTCGAGTAAAGATAGCCGTCGTTATTCAGTTGAAGCTTCAGTTCACTGAAACTGATTTTACGTGGTCAATGTTATGAAATCTTCAGAAAATGCCTTTTCAATCCATTGTGGTAGTAGACTCCTATTTCCAGAAACGCTGATACTACATTACGGCAATGACGTACTATACTTCTGACGGACATGGGGAGTTTCGGAATGTACACCCAAAGAATATCTAGAATTCCGCTCGCCTTCTTCCCAACTACGTCACCTCCTTTCATCATCTCGATTACAAATATGTATAGCTGTTGCTTTATTGAGAGATGAACAGGTGGAGTCATTCCAGTAATTGCACCATCTACAATTTGTTAACAAAAAAAACTAGAATATACCGTTTGCTGTACTCTGTGGATATGGGATGTAACTACATGAGGCGGTGGCTGGTCGTGGGACAATACTGCTACAACGCTCTGTAGCTAGGGAGTTGCCTACTTCTTCTACACCAATTTAAATACAGTTTTCATAGTCAGTGGTCGTTTACTGACACTTTTTCTCAAACTGAAGTCTTAACTTCCCTAAACTTCTGCAAAGGCCGATTTAGAACAGCACATCAAGTTTGACTCTCTATTGGCTCTAACCTGTACTCAATCAATTTAACCACGCTCTATATTGTTAGTCTAAAAGGAATAATTAGCTGTGGTCAGACTGAATAGAAGCATCAATGATAGTTGTGGACAGTACAAACAACTGAGTTTTAAAAAAAACCGGATTGAAGCACACGCTTCATTGTACTGTGTCTGTTTGACATACTAAAACAAAACTTGAGCATCGGTAATGCAACGGTAAATAAAGTTCATGAAAATATTAAAACCACATTTATTAGTTTTAATTTCATCTTAAAAGGTATAGAAAACACACTGGTTATTAACAATTTGTCCGGAAAGCTGAGCAACGAGGAATTTCCCCAAATTTTGAGGAAAAATCATTGGGCGTTTTAGGATTTCCGCAAAATAAAAAGATTGGTACTGCCAACCCAAATATACGATAATGACATGGACTGATGTCAGTGTTGTGGTAAATGTGACAGTGATGTTTTCAGTTTGCAGGAGGATTGCTCGACTGCTTTCATTATTGGCCTGATTATGTATCTGAGCTATCTGTTTCTGCCATCAAGATATTTCAACAAGTTATCTGTATTTTGTCTGTTTTAACACATCGTTATGTCGAATATTTGCACAACCAATTCAGGTGTGTTTATGAAGCGACCTATCGCTGTACAAGTTACAGGAAGGCCCAGTCAGAGACAGCGTGGTTGCCAGCAATATGCATCAAAAATATTGTACATCGTTCAGATGTCGGTTCCTGAACTGCTGACATATAACTGGAGAACGCTGAGTGTTTATTGTCAATACTGATCAACGAATAATGAGAAGCTTGTTGAAATATCACAATCGTTTGTGCAAGTCATCAGTGTGTTGTTATTATTATTATTAGCTTTATTCAATGAGACGAACAAAGTTCTGGACTGTATACTCGATGGGAAACTGATAGGAAAATATAACGACTTCTATCTTAAGTTTGTGCTGATGACGTCGTTTACAAGAACGATAAACAATCCACGACCAAACCATGAAGCTCAGAGGTAAACACTCCATCAAAATATACCCTAATCATCCACGTTAGATGAAAACGAACACAAAGAAAACAATACCCTTCCGTGACAACTAGCAGTCCAATTACCGGTCGAGTTGTTATTGACAGGTTTGTAGCGTGGCGTCGAGTGGCGTTTGAGTATGATAAAGACTACAAGAAGACCATGTGCCAGTTAACCAATAAGATCCCGTAGGCCAATATCAGAAGGCAGATGATGGCTGTAGTCGAGATGTATTTGTTGGCGATCTAGTGGTATCAAAATAATAGCGAAATCGTGTCAAGAAGTACAGGTGGATTCACTGAGCAAACGTAAGCGCGTACAGGGTCACAATCAACGGAAGGAAGGATGTCTTTGGTACAGTTAAACAAACAAGTACTATAAAACAATCACTGGTACAATTGGTTGTAATAATAATTGTTTTCATTGAACCAATCGCGTTCCTTTGACAAAAGTAGGTCACTACGGGAGCCTCCGCTAGAAAGGGTTTACACTTTCGATACTTAGCGGTTTGGTTCGTGGGACTGACCGGCGAAAGTGTGGTTGTAGGACGGAAGGGTAGGCGAAACAAGAAACGATCGTTGATCCTCGAGTTGCCAACGAAGGTCTTTTACGTAGAACGGTACCAGGAGAAGCGTGCCGTATTTGTTGCGCGAGTTAGCATACCACAACAGAGTGGTTTATATCCAGGATCTGCGGATCGCGTTCGTGGGGGTGCCGACCAGAAAGCTCTGCAGACGTAGAGCGAAATCACGTTGAGCCGAGAAACCGGAAGCGACCATAACGACCAAGCGCGAAACCAAGCGTATGCTAGGCGGATTCGAAACCAGATTATTGACTGAGTGTGTTGACAAGAGCGTGGGTGATCAGGCCAGCTTTCGCCAAGGTTGACTGTAGTCGGCGGTACCAAATGGGCAATGGTCGGAGGCGTGGGCTCAGGATATATAAAACAGAAAGAAAAGTGTAGCATGCATGCAGTATAGGAATAGTCCTACACCGTATCCGTTGTTGATTGTGCGGTTAGTCGCGAAAGCGTACGGGTAGACGTACTCGGCGACGATGGGTAGGACAAGACCGGTAGAAGTATCACGTAGGATAGTACCTGAGCTAGTAGCTAGGGGTACTTCCTGTCACTTAATTGATAAAGATTGTGGCGTGTCTGTACAAAAAGGATCGTTTGTTTGGGCGGCAGCGATAGCAGGAAGATCGAGCGCCGGTAAAGTAACTGCATTCGCTTGGATACATGATAGAGCATCGGCAACATAGTTCAACTCGCCTTTAATGTGACGAAGGTCTGTCGTGAACTGTGAGATATAGTCCAAATGTCTGCACTCTCGTGTTGAGTAGCGGTCAGACTTGGTATGTAGAGCATACGTTAAGGTCTTGTGGTCGGTGAATAAGATGAAATGGAGTCCTTCTACTGCGTGCCGGAAATGTTTAATGGCGCAGTAGGCTGCAAGCAGTTCGCGACCAAAAGCGCTATATCTCGTCTCCGTGGGAGTAAGGCGTCGTGAGAAAAATTCGAGCGGTTGCCAACTACCGGAGATATTTTGTTGCATAACGGCTCCTATAGCAAAATCTGATGCATCAACCGCTATACTAAGCGTGGCTGATGGGTCAGGATGAGCGAGAAGTGTAACTTCAGTGAGAGCCGTTTTGATCTCTGAAAATGCAGTACGTGCGGTATCGTTCAATTCTAATTATCCGAAAGACGTTGGAATAATAGCGTCAGGTGTTGATAATGTTCATCTACGTTTGATGATGCGATCAGCGGGTCATCAATATAGACGTGAACAAAATCCAAGTCTCGTACTATGCTATCGATAAACCTTTGGAAAGTTTGAGCAGCATTCCGTAATCCAAATGGCAATCAAAGGAACTCAAACAGACCGAACGGAGTCGTGATAGCAGTTTTTCGATATCTTCAAGAGCGACTGAGATCTGGTGATATGCTCGTACCAGATCGATCTTAGAAAAGATAGTCGTGCCCTTGAGCGATGCCGTGATGTCGTGTATGTGGGGGATGGGGTAACTATCAAAGCGCGTAACTACGTTTAATGCTCGGTAGTCGCCGCATGGTCTCCAACTAACCCCATCCTTTTTGCGCACCATATGAAGAGGAGAGGCCCAGGGACTGTGAGATAGACGAATAATACCAGTAGATAGTAAATTGCCAAATTCACGTTAAGCAAAAGCTAATTTGTCCGGTACCAGTTGGCGTGGTCTTGCCGTGACTGGAGGTCCGCGGGTGACTATGTGGTGTACCACACGATTGGTCACCGATGAAATCTCCTCGAGTGGTTTAGTTCATTTGGGGAATTTCCCGAATAAAGCGTGGAATATGACGTCACGAGAGAAAAAACTGCCGAGGATTTGGTACGCTTACATCGGAGTCTATTATCTTAATACTATTCTTATCGTTATCCTTCATGTCGAGTATATTATATATTTAAAATTAATATGAAAATGCGCAACAAACGTGAATTGATAAACAATAGACTCACCGAATTGCCTATTTTGGAAGATTTGACCGAGGTTGAGACGTGTTCCCAGATTTGGCTCACCATTTGTAGCGTGGTGTCGAATAGCGATTGTCTATGAACACCGCTACAAGAAGACTACGTGCCAATTAACCAATAAGATCCCTGTAGGTCAATATCAGAAGGCAGATGATGGCTGTAGTCAAGACGCATTTGCTGGAAATCTCGTGGTATCGTAAGAATACCGAGATCGTGCCAAAGGAGTACAGGTGCGATCGGCAAGAAAAGATACGTGCGTAGTCGAAAACCGCGTAGAAGCAATGGAGTCCAATGGAAGGCCAATATGGCCGTCATCAGCACAGTTAAACAAACGAGCACAGTAAAACAATCACTAGTACAATTGGTTATAATGATAATTGTTTTCATTGAACCAATCGCGTTCTGTTGACAAAAGTAGGTCACTACACATTAACGCATGTCAAAATTGAAAACACAGGGAATTTCTCCAGATGCATGCATCCAAGCTTCGTTGCTTGTTTAGGTAAAGTGTCCTGACATGCGTGATGGTCATCACAAATAGTTTAGGAGAAGCAAGGCGGTGGTGCGTTCTCTGCTTCTATGTTCTATATCACTAAATACCTTGTTTGTCCTGTAAGATTAATTCAGTAAAAGTCAGTGAGAGAGCTTGTAGACGTAGGGCAACATTGAACTTGTCAAGCGTTCTTGGTTGCCATAATTTGACTTATATTAAACGGTCGGATAAAATGCGAACAGCTGTCATGGAAAAACTTCGCTCGCTTTCGTTTAGTCAGTTTGCTATTGAACGCACGATCAACGAAAACTGTTTTGACGAGCGATTTATGTTGCGCTAATAACAGTCAACACTGAAATTAATTGTAATGAAATTCCATCAATTGTGATAACACCCAACAGCTACATCAATGAATATCTTCTGGATGACAACTGTACATGAAGGAAGTGAATTCTTTGATATGTTTCTTTTAGGATGTCATAATGTCGATTTGTGTTCTCAAAAGTCGATAAACCGTAATGAGCAGAGCAACAAGATATTTGATGACAGAAAGCTGCCTGAACATCAGAAATACTGTTTGGATTTTGATTGATTTTCCAGATGTTGTTCCGGACTTATAGAGCAACATCGCAAGTGTCCTGTAGACGTGCACAAGTTTCCAACCGTAGTTCATCAGCAGTGAGGTTTATTACCATCTCGGATTTCAAACCAACCTGCTAAGATATGTTAAACCTTGTTTGTGTGATCGTGATCTTTATACCTTGGAATTGCATATTAATGTAGATGGAATTTCTACTTCAACACTTATGGTCTGTACTAGGACGCATCATTACACAAAGTTTTGGTGATGTGCTATCGATAGCTATTTACTGAGGGAATACTGAGCCGCAGAATTCTGCAAAATATGTACGTATTTCATTTATGAATCTAAAAAATAACAAGCATGGGTCTTCTTAGTGTCAAGTTGAATAAGTACATAGCTATTAAATTGGTCGCTGTAATATATAGACTCGCTGTGCAAGAGGCAGCATATGATTACATCCAAACCGATGATTGTGGGGAAAAACTTTGACCCCGTTGATATGCACTTGTAAATCAGTGACCAACCAGGTGACAATTGTTCAGTCCTAATAGACTGTATGCTGTTTTGCAGAACATATCGTCGGCAGTTTCAGACTTGAGTGCTAACATTAGGCAGCTGCTGCCGAAGTTTGGTGGATGTGAACATCTGTGGTAATTGAATTTCAGACTATTAAGTTATCAGTTACCTTTGTCACCTGAAGAAAAGCTGGGAAGGTTGAACACACATCTTCAGCAAAAAGACATATAAGACAAATTTGTAATTTGCTCTAGGTAGAAAAATTCCACAAGATTTATAAGAGACCATTAAGAAAGTCAGGCAGGGTTGTAGGAAATGGGTTAATAATGCCATTTGTGATATACGATTGGGCTACTCCCAGTGTGAATACATTAAACGAATATGGAGAAACACTTAGAATTCGTTATAATTAACACCTGACACTGAGTACTCTGATTTCACGACAGAGTTTTAATTTAGTAGACAAAAACTCAGATACGGCAAAACAATTTATTCGTTTGAGCAAAATCAAACGATACCTTTGTGAAATATGAAAATCCTACATTGATCATATCATTGTTAACCATATCTTTGTCCAGTTGTCCTTTCCTACAGAGGAAATGAAGACATTTGGCTGATAAAAAACTTTGTATTGAATATTAATTATTTCACTCCGTTTTTTGATGTATTTGTACTCAACTTTTAAACTTGTTTGTTTAGATCATTCTTTTCTAACATTTTTGTTTCTCTTTTTCTTTGGTTTGGTATTTTGAAATTTTTACTTCTGGAACCTAAAAAACTGAAGAAGGACATTTGGGTCGACTAATTGTAATTTGCGAATAAACTTTGGAACCTAGATTGAAGTTCCGTTCTGCTGTTGATTCGAGTTCGTAAGTTATATGTAGATCGACATTTCGTGCCTCAATAATGGAAGAGAGCGAAATCTTAGACGTAACATACTTTACATAACCCAACATCTTTCCGATCCTGTTGCATTACAACTGCTCTTAGTCTTTCCCATTCTTATTTTTACTCCAGTCTTCTGCAGATCAGCATTTTCCTCAAATTCCTGTAACATACTATTTATGTTTGTCAGCATAAGTAGTGCAAACCACAGTACTGCGGACGATATTGCATATAGTGTAGGAGGGTCAATGTACTTATCCAGATTTGACCTCACAGATGCTCGTTTGCAAATTCCATCGGATGGAATCTCTAATGGACTTAATGATTTTACTACACAATTCAGGCTTTTTAGATACGGATTCTTACCGTTCTCATATTGCAGAAGGTTGAAAATCATGTTATCACTGGTCCTGATGGTATAGAACGGTATAGTGGTGTGCTACCTATGTCGATATTAGTAGTAAATAAATCTATTCAGGAATAGAGTCTGGCAGCAGAAACTCAAGAAGATGGACAACGAAAGAACGGCAACAGTAAGCGATTGGTATGGAAATTCAGGAATATTGTAGCCTGAAACGATTGACAGATCTTTACAGATATTTATTCTTACTACAGGTGCAACCACATTGGTATCAGTTGCGGTTGTAGGGCAGATTTAGAAACTAGAATTTTTGTTTCGAAACGATTGCATAGACATTTGTTTGGCTGAACATTTCGAATGGTACTTAATCACCTCGTCTACCATCCAACTAAGTCAGTTGATTGGTCATCCGCCACTATGGACCAGATATGGCATTTAGAGTTCGGGGCTTATGATTTAACCATTGAGCACCAAGTAGTCAAGAGCATAGCACACGCGAATTTTCTATCACACTACTCAAATTTCAAAAAATCACTTAACAAACATGGTTGTATGCTGGTTCAACTACTACATATTGATGTATCAGGACTCATAAACGATACTCGTGAGAATCTTAAAACTCTTATGATTGCAGTGGGAAGTGATTATAATGTTCAGTGCAAGAGAGGGTTTCCTGAATTTTACAAAGGGTGAGAAGGCTTAGCACGACACCCTGAATTATTTTGTGCATTAATGATGGAGTAATCATTAAACCTCACACTCAGATCTGCACTATGAAACGACCTTCATGGCACTCATTTGGGTGCATTAAAAATGAAATCATCAGGCATGTTAGCGACCTGACATTGATGCTAATATAAGTCGAAAATCGGAAAACTGTCGTATTTATTTACACGAATGGTCGTATAATAAATTTACTTGAAATTTTTGGCCTGCACTTTATGAATTCTAGCAACACACTCATGCTTTATTCATTAATGATTGATATTCCAAATGACTAGACGTGGTGCTTACGGGCAGTCCTAGTGGATACACCACTCAACCAGCGATGAGAAACATGTTTGGTCGTGAAGGATACACTCAATATATTAGAAACACAGATTACAGTGGTGGTTGTATGCTGGTTCAACTACTACATATTGATGTATCAGGACTCATAAACGATACTCGTAAGAATCTTAAAACTCTCATGATTGCAGTGGGAAGTGATTATGATGTTCAGTGCAAGAGAGGGTTTCCTGAATTTTACAAAGGGTGAGAAGGCTTAGCACGACACCCTGAATTATTTTGTGCATTAATGATGGAGTAATCATTAAACCTCACACTCAGATCTGCACTATGAAACGACCTTCATGGCACTCATTTGGGTGCATTAAAAATGAAATCATCAGGCATGTTAGCGACCTGACATTGATGCTAATATAAGTCGAAAATCGGAAAACTGTCGTATTTATTTACACGAATGGTCGTATAATAAATTTACTTGAAATTTTTGGCCTGCACTTTATGAATTCTAGCAACACACTCATGCTTTATTCATTAATGATTGATATTCCAAATGACTAGACGTGGTGCTTACGGGCAGTCCTAGTGGATACACCACTCAACCAGCGATGAGAAACATGTTTGGTCGTGAAGGATACACTCAATATATTAGAAACACAGATTACAGTGGTGGTTGTATGCTGGTTCAACTACTACATATTGATGTATCAGGACTCCTGAAGGATACTCGTAAGAATCTTAAAACTCTCATGATTGCAGTGGGAAGTGATTATGATGTTCAGTGCAAGAGAGGGTTTCCTGAATTTTACAAAGGGTGAGAAGGCGTAGCACGACACCCTGAATTATTTTGTGCATTAATGATGGAGTAATCATTAAAAATGAAATCATCAGGCATGTTAGTGACATGACATTGATGGGTCGAAAATCGAAAAACTATCGTACTTCTCCACATGATTGATTGTATAGTGTGCCTGCATCTTGTGAATTGTGGTGAAGCATTTATGCGGATTACTGTGACTCATTTTATTCTTCACTCATTATGTTTCGATATTTGAAATGGACAGACGTGATGCTCACGAATGGTCCTAACCGGTACTTTATTCACAGAGCGATGAGAAGTATTACTAGTCGTGAAGGGACATTCAGTAGACTAGCGAAGGATAATGGATCACATTTCACAGAAACAGATTTCAACAGAAAACTAAATGAAACTGAATGCCGCGATTATTCACAGCTCCACTAAATATAAATGATGGCCGAAGTACGTGATTCCAGTAGAATGTGATCACATTAAATGTAATTCTTATTGTGCATCTTTTGACGTCTATGGGTTCGTTTATCACAGAAGTTGTCAAAGAAAACTTTGAATAGTGAAAATTATGCGTGATATCAATGTCACCGCATTAAAATACTATCTTCCTGCACGAATATAATGACTGACCTTTATACAGTTGTTTCTAATACACGTGCTCGTGATTGAAACAGTGGAGTTCACATTGAAACTTAGCATCAAGTTAAAGAATATTTGCACGCCATGATTTGTTATGCAACCAGGCAGCTCGTATTCGCGACTTTACACAAATCATTTTAAATTTCTGACACTTCCGAAGCACTATTCGTGGACCAAAACGAAACTACCCAATTCTCACTGTCTGACGTCCAAGTGACAACAAACTGACTAGATTTTCATGATGGCATTTCATCATCGTTGCAAGACATTGTACCGACTTGACAGTCACGCAACGTGGTTGACAAAACTGATAAATCTGTAGTGACCTACTTTTATCAACAGAATGAGATTGGTTCAATGAAAACAATTATTATTACAACCAATTGTACCAGTGATTGTTTTATAGTACTTGTTTGTTTAACTGTACCAAAGACATCCTTCCTTCCGTTGATTGTGACCCTGTACGCGCTTACGTTTGCTCAGTGAATCCACCTGTACTTCTTGACACGATTTCGCTATTATTTTGATACCACTAGATCGCCAACAAATACATCTCGACTACAGCCATCATCTGCCTTCTGATATTGGCCTACGGGGATCTTTTCAATCGAGGCCAAGTCTTCCAAAAAAATGCCCATTGCGGTGTGTCTATTACTTATCTTTCCACGTCTGTTGCATATATTCATATCGATATTAACATAATAGACTCTGGCGTACGAGTTATTCAATTTCGACCCGTATCTTTTACACATCATGGTCCGGAAGTTTGGTTCGCGGCACTGGGGTGTCAGTTCGAGGCCTGCCTCATCACGAGCCAACCGCATCAATATGTCTACGCACTAGAATCGTTACCAGGGGACCATTCAGTCGCTGTTCGTAAGTTGTCCTCCACCCCAACGTGCCTAATAGTTACGATCGTCTCAAGGAGGCTGTTGAAATGTTCAGCAGTCGATTATTATAACGCTCGGTAATTAAATCTTTACAAGATGGTAAACAGTAAGCAATGACTATGATTGTCAGGAACAGCATTAGTTGTGACCAAGGATATTTCAACGGGTTTCGTTGTAATAAGTTGGTTTTACTTCACAACCGTAGATCCCAACTATGAGTACCTCACGACGCAACGGACCTAAGCGATTTAGGATTGGTCACGATTATTGGCTAAGGCTTTCGAGTAAAGATAGCCGTCGTTATTCAGTTGAAGCTTCAGTTCACTGAAACTGATTTTACGTGGTCAATGTTATGAAATCTTCAGAAAATGCCTTTTCAATCCATTGTGGTAGTAGACTCCTATTTCCAGAAACGCTGATACTACATTACGGCAATGACGTACTATACTTCTGACGGACATGGGGAGTTTCGGAATGTACACCCAAAGAATATCTAGAATTCCGCTCGCCTTCTTCACAACTACGTCACCTCCTTTCATCATCTCGATTACAAATATGTATAGCTGTTGCTTTATTGAGAGATGAACAGGTGGAGTCATTCCAGTAATTGCACCATCTACAATTTGTTAACAAAAAAAAACTAGAATATACCGTTTGCTGTACTCTGTGGATATGGGATGTAACTACATGAGGCGGTGGCTGGTCGTGGGACAATACTGCTACAACGCTCTGTAGCTAGGGAGTTGCCTACTTCTTCTACACCAATTTAAATACAGTTTTCATAGTCAGTGGTCGTTTACTGACACTTTTTCTCAAACTGAAGTCTTAACTTCCCTAAACTTCTGCAAAGGCCGATTTAGAACAGCACATCAAGTTTGACTCTCTATTGGCTCTAACCTGTACTTAATCAATTTAACCACGCTCTATATTGTTAGTCTAAAAGGAATAATTAGCTGTGGTCAGACTGAATAGAAGCATCAATGATAGTTGTGGACAGTACAAACAACTGAGTTTTAAAAAAAACCGGATTGAAGCACACGCTTCATTGTACTGTGTCTGTTTGACATACTAAAACAAAACTTGAGCATCGGTAATGCAACGGTAAATAAAGTTCATGAAAATATTAAAACCACATTTATTAGTTTTAATTTCATCTTAAAAGGTATAGAAAACACACTGGTTATTAACAATTTGTCCGGAAAGCTGAGCAACGAGGAATTTCCCCAAATTTTGAGGAAAAATCATTGGGCGTTTTAGGATTTCCGCAAAATAAAAAGATTGGTACTGCCAACCCAAATATACGATAATGACATGGACTGATGTCAGTGTTGTGGTAAATGTGACAGTGATGTTTTCAGTTTGCAGGAGGATTGCTCGACTGCTTTCATTATTGGCCTGATTATGTATCTGAGCTATCTGTTTCTGCCATCAAGATATTTCAACAAGTTATCTGTATTTTGTCTGTTTTAACACATCGTTATGTCGAATATTTGCACAACCAATTCAGGTGTGTTTATGAAGCGACCTATCGCTGTACAAGTTACAGGAAGGCCCAGTCAGAGACAGCGTGGTTGCCAGCAATATGCATCAAAAATATTGTACATCGTTCAGATGTCGGTTCCTGAACTGCTGACATATAACTGGAGAACGCTGAGTGTTTATTGTCAATACTGATCAACGAATAATGAGAAGCTTGTTGAAATATCACAATCGTTTGTGCAAGTCATCAGTGTGTTGTTATTATTATTATTAGCTTTATTCAATGAGACGAACAAAGTTCTGGACTGTATACTCGATGGGAAACTGATAGGAAAATATAACGACTTCTATCTTAAGTTTGTGCTGATGACGTCGTTTACAAGAACGATAAACAATCCACGACCAAACCATGAAGCTCAGAGGTAAACACTCCATCAAAATATACCCTAATCATCCACGTTAGATGAAAACGAACACAAAGAAAACAATACCCTTCCGTGACAACTAGCAGTCCAATTACCGGTCGAGTTGTTATTGACAGGTTTGTAGCGTGGCGTCGAGTGGCGTTTGAGTATGATAAAGACTACAAGAAGACCATGTGCCAGTTAACCAATAAGATCCCGTAGGCCAATATCAGAAGGCAGATGATGGCTGTAGTCGAGATGTATTTGTTGGCTGATCTAGTTGGTATCAAAATAATAGCGAAATCGTGTCAAGAAGTACAGGTGGATTCACTGAGCAAACGTAAGCGCGTACAGGGTCACAATCAACGGAAGGAAGGATGTCTTTGGTACAGTTAAACAAACAAGTACTATAAAACAATCACTGGTACAATTGGTTGTAATAATAATTGTTTTCATTGAACCAATCGCGTTCCTTTGACAAAAGTAGGTCACTACGGGAGCCTCCGCTAGAAAGGGTTTACACTTTCGATACTTAGCGGTTTGGTTCGTGGGACTGACCGGCGAAAGTGTGGTTGTAGGACGGAAGGGTAGGCGAAACAAGAAACGATCGTTGATCCTCGAGTTGCCAACGAAGGTCTTTTACGTAGAACGGTACCAGGAGAAGCGTGCCGTATTTGTTGCGCGAGTTAGCATACCACAACAGAGTGGTTTATATCCAGGATCTGCGGATCGCGTTCGTAGGGGTGCCGACCAGAAAGCTCTGCAGACGTAGAGCGAAATCACGTTGAGCCGAGAAACCGGAAGCGACCATAACGACCAAGCGCGAAACCAAGCGTATGCTAGGCGGATTCGAAACCAGATTATTGACTGAGTGTGTTGACAAGAGCGTGGGTGATCAGGCCAGCTTTCGCCAAGGTTGACTGTAGTCGGCGGTACCAAATGGGCAATGGTCGGAGGCGTGGGCTCAGGACATATAAAACAGAAAGAAAAGTGTAGCATGCATGCAGTATGGGAATAGTCCTACACCGTATCCGTTGTTGATTGTGCGGTTAGTCGCGAAAGCGTACTCGGCGACCGGAACGTGAGACGGTAGTGTCGTCCGTACTTTGTGAGTCTGCGATCTCATCTGTGGTCAAGGGCGGCGTGGTCTGCGCAACATACGTGAATTGATAAACAATAGACTCACCGAATTGCCTATTTTGGAAGATTTGACCGAGGTTGAGACGTGTTCCCAGATTTGGCTCACCATTTGTAGCGTGGTGTCGAATAGCGATTGTCTATGAACACCGCTACAAGAAGACTACGTGCCAATTAACCAATAAGATCCCTGTAGGTCAATATCAGAAGGCAGATGATGGCTGTAGTCAAGACGCATTTGCTGGAAATCTCGTGGTATCGTAAGAATACCGAGATCGTGCCAAAGGAGTACAGGTGCGATCGGCAAGAAAAGATACGTGCGTAGTCGAAAACCGCGCAGAAGCAATGGAGTCCAATGGAAGGCCAATATGGCCGTCATCAGCACAGTTAAACAAACGAGCACAGTAAAACAATCACTAGTACAATTGGTTATAATGATAATTGTTTTCATTGAACCAATCGCGTTCTGTTGACAAAAGTAGGTCACTACACATTAACGCATGTCAAAATTGAAAACACAGGGAATTTCTCCAGATGCATGCATCCAAGCTTCGTTGCTTGTTTAGGTAAAGTGTCCTGACATGCGTGATGGTCATCACAAATAGTTTAGGAGAAGCAAGGCGGTGGTGCGTTCTCTGCTTCTATGTTCTATATCACTAAGTACCTTGTTTGTCCTGTAAGATTAATTCAGTAAAAGTCAGTGAGAGAGCTTGTAGACGTAGGGCAACATTGAACTTGTCAAGCGTTCTTGGTTGCCATAATTTGACTTATATTAAACGGTCGGATAAAATGCGAACAGCTGTCATGGAAAAACTTCGCTCGCTTTCGTTTAGTCAGTTTGCTATTGAACGCACGATCAACGAAAACTGTTTTGACGAGCGATTTATGTTGCGCTAATAACAGTCAACACTGAAATTAATTGTAATGAAATTCCATCAATTGTGATAACACCCAACAGCTACATCAATGAATATCTTCTGGATGACAACTGTACATGAAGGAAGTGAATTCTTTGATATGTTTCTTTTAGGATGTCATAATGTCGATTTGTGTTCTCAAAAGTCGATAAACCGTAATGAGCAGAGCAACAAGATATTTGATGACAGAAAGCTGCCTGAACATCAGAAATACTGTTTGGATTTTGATTGATTTTCCAGATGTTGTTCCGGACTTATAGAGCAACATCGCAAGTGTCCTGTAGACGTGCACAAGTTTCCAACCGTAGTTCATCAGCAGTGAGGTTTATTACCATCTCGGATTTCAAACCAACCTGCTAAGATATGTTAAACCTTGTTTGTGTGACCGTGATCTTTATACCTTGGAATTGCATATTAATGTAGATGGAATTTCTACTTCAACACTTATGGTCTGTACTAGGACGCATCATTACACAAAGTTTTGGTGATGTGCTATCGATAACTATTTACTGAGGGAATACTGAGCCGCAGAATTCTGCAAAATATGTACGTATTTCATTTATGAATCTAAAAAATAACAAGCATGGGTCTTCTTAGTGTCAAGTTGAATAAGTACATAGCTATTAAATTGGTCGCTGTAATATATAGACTCGCTGTGCAAGAGGCAGCATATGATTACATCCAAACCAATGATTGTGGGGAAAAACTTTGACCCCGTTGATATGCACTTGTAAATCAGTGACCAACCAGGTGACAATTGTTCAGTCCTAATAGACTGTATGCTGTTTTGCAGAACATATCGTCGGCAGTTTCAGACTTGAGTGCTAACATTAGGCAGCTGCTGCCGAAGTTTGGTGGATGTGAACATCTGTGGTAATTGAATTTCAGACTATTAAGTTATCAGTTACCTTTGTCACCTGAAGAAAAGCTGGGAAGGTTGAACACACATCTTCAGCAAAAAGACATATAAGACAAATTTGTAATTTGCTCTAGGTAGAAAAATTCCACAAGATTTATAAGAGACCATTAAGAAAGTCAGGCAGGGTTGTAGGAAATGGGTTAATAATGCCATTTGTGATATACGATTGGGCTACTCCCAGTGTGAATACATTAAACGAATATGGAGAAACACTTAGAATTCGTTATAATTAACACCTGACACTGAGTACTCTGATTTCACGACAGAGTTTTAATTTAGTAGACAAAAACTCAGATACGGCAAAACAATTTATTCGTTTGAGCAAAATCAAACGATACCTTTGTGAAATATGAAAATCCTACATTGATCATATCATTGTTAACCATATCTTTGTCCAGTTGTCCTTTCCTACAGAGGAAATGAAGACATTTGGCTGATAAAAAACTTTGTATTGAATATTAATTATTTCACTCCGTTTTTTGATGTATTTGTACTCAACTTTTAAACTTGTTTGTTTAGATCATTCTTTTCTAACATTTTTGTTTCTCTTTTTCTTTGGTTTGGTATTTTGAAATTTTTACTTCTGGAACCTAAAAAACTGAAGAAGGACATTTGGGTCGACTAATTGTAATTTGCGAATAAACTTTGGAACCTAGATTGAAGTTCCGTTCTGCTGTTGATTCGAGTTCGTAAGTTATATGTAGATCGACATTTCGTGCCTCAATAATGGAAGAGAGCGAAATCTTAGACGTAACATACTTTACATAACCCAACATCTTTCCGATCCTGTTGCATTACAACTGCTCTTAGTCTTTCCCATTCTTATTTTTACTCCAGTCTTCTGCAGATCAGCATTTTCCTCAAATTCCTGTAACATACTATTTATGTTTGTCAGCATAAGTAGTGCAAACCACAGTACTGCGGACGATATTGCATATAGTGTAGGAGGGTCAATGTACTTATCCAGATTTGACCTCACAGATGCTCGTTTGCAAATTCCATCGGATGGAATCTCTAATGGACTTAATGATTTTAATACACAATTCAGGCTTTTTAGATACGGATTCTTACCGTTCTGATATTGCAGAAGGTTGAAAATCATGTTATCACTGGTCCTGATGGTATAGAACGGTATAGTGGTGTGCTACCTATATCGATATTAGTAGTAAATAAATCTATTCAGGAATAGAGTCTGGCAGCAGAAACTCAAGAAGATGGACAACGAAAGAACGGCAACAGTAAGCGATTGGTATGGAAATTCAGGAATATTGTAGCCTGAAACGATTGACAGATCTTTACAGATATTTATTCTTACTACAGGTGCAACCACATTGGTATCAGTTGCGGTTGTAGGGCAGATTTAGAAACTAGAATTTTTGTTTCGAAACGATTGCATAGACATTTGTTTGGCTGAACATTTCGAATGGTACTTAATCACCTCGTCTACCATCCAACTAAGTCAGTTGATTGGTCATCCGCCACTATGGACCAGATATGGCATTTAGAGTTCGGGGCTTATGATTTCACCATTGAGCACCAAGTAGTCAAGAGCATAGCACACGCGAATTTTCTATCACACTACTCAAATTTCAAAAAATCACTTAACAAAAATGGTTGTATGCTGGTTCAACTACTACATATTGATGTATCAGGACTCATAAACGATACTCGTGAGAATCTTAAAACTCTTATGATTGCAGTGGGAAGTGATTATGATGTTCAGTTCAAGAGAGGGTTTCCTGAATTTTACAAAGGGTGAGAAGGCTTAGCACGACACCCTGAATTATTTTGTGCATTAATGATGGAGTAATCATTAAACCTCACACTCAGATCTGCACTATGAAACGACCTTCATGGCACTCATTTGGGTGCATTAAAAATGAAATCATCAGGCATGTTAGCGACCTGACATTGATGCTAATATAAGTCGAAAATCGGAAAACTGTCGTATTTATTTACACGAATGGTCGTATAATAAATTTACTTGAAATTTTTGGCCTGCACTTTATGAATTCTAGCAACACACTCATGCTTTATTCATTAATGATTGATATTCCAAATGACTAGACGTGGTGCTTACGGGCAGTCCTAGTGGATACACCACTCAACCAGCGATGAGAAACATGTTTGGTCGTGAAGGATACACTCAATATATTAGAAACACAGATTACAGTGGTGGTTGTATGCTGGTTCAACTACTACATATTGATGTATCAGGACTCCTGAAGGATACTCGTAAGAATCTTAAAACTCTCATGATTGCAGTGGGAAGTGATTATAATATTCAGTTCAAGAGAGGGTTTCCTGAATTTTACAAAGGGTGAGAAGGCGTAGCACGACACCCTGAATTATTTTGTGCATTAATGATGGAGTAATCATTAAAAATGAAATCATCAGGCATGTTAGTGACATGACATTGATGGGTCGAAAATCGAAAAACTATCGTACTTCTCCACATGACTGATTGTATAGTGTGCCTACATCTTGTGAATTGTGGTGAAGCATTTATGCGGATTACTGTGACTCATTTTATTCTTCACTCATTATGTTTCGATATTTGAAATGGACAGACGTGATGCTCACGAATGGTCCTAACCGGTACTTTATTCACAGAGCGATGAGAAGTATTACTAGTCGTGAAGGGACATTCAGTAGACTAGCGAAGTATAATGGATCACATTTCACAGAAACAGATTTCAACAGAAAACTAAATGAAACTGAATGCCGCGATTATTCACAGCTCCACTAAATATAAATGATGGCCGAAGTACGTGATTCCAGTAGAATGTGATCACATTAAATGTAATTCTTATTGTGCATCTTTTGACGTCTATGGGTTCGTTTATCACAGAAGTTGTCAAAGAAAACTTTGAATAGTGAAAATTATGCGTGATATCAATGTCACCGCATTAAAATACTATCTTCCTTCACGAATATAATGACTGACCTTTATACAGTTGTTTCTAATACACGTGCTCGTGATTGAAACAGTGGAGTTCACATTGAAACTTAGCATCAAGTTAAAGAATATTTGCACGCCATGATTTGTTATGCAACCAGGCAGCTCGTATTCGCGACTTTACACAAATCATTTTAAATTTCTGACACTTCCGAAGCACTATTCGTGGACCAAAACGAAACTACCCAATTCTCACTGTCTGACGTCCAAGTGACAACAAACTGACTAGATTTTCATGATGGCATTTCATCATCGTTGCAAGACATTGTACCGACTTGACAGTCACGCAACGTGGTTGACAAAACTGATAAATCTGTAGTGACCTACTTTTATCAACAGAATGAGATTGGTTCAATGAAAACAATTATTATTACAACCAATTGTACCAGTGATTGTTTTATAGTACTTGTTTGTTTAACTGTACCAAAGACATCCTTCCTTCCGTTGATTGTGACCCTGTACGCGCTTACGTTTGCTCAGTGAATCCACCTGTACTTCTTGACACGATTTCGCTATTATTTTGATACCACTAGATCGCCAACAAATACATCTCGACTACAGCCATCATCTGCCTTCTGATATTGGCCTACGGGGATCTTTTCAATCGAGGCCAAGTCTTCCAAAAAAATGCCCATTGCGGTGTGTCTATTACTTATCTTTCCACGTCTGTTGCATATATTCATATCGATATTAACATAATAGACTCTGGCGTACGAGTTATTCAATTTCGACCCGTATCTTTTACACATCATGGTCCGGAAGTTTGGTTCGCGGCACTGGGGTGTCAGTTCGAGGCCTGCCTCATCACGAGCCAACCGCATCAATATGTCTACGCACTAGAATCGTTACCAGGGGACCATTCAGTCGCTGTTCGTAAGTTGTCCTCCACCCCAACGTGCCTAATAGTTACGATCGTCTCAAGGAGGCTGTTAAAATGTTCAGCAGTCGATTATTATAACGCTCGGTATTACTTTTCTGATGTTTTAACGCTTAAACAATTATCTGCACTAGATCCGATAAAATAAAAACAAAAAAACGAAGCCTATTCAAGACCCTATAAAATCTAAAAAAGGCTCTAATAGCGTCGACAAAAAAAGGGAGAAAACCATTTGTGTATCGTAACACTGCTTTTAGCACTATATTTTATAACTACATATTCTCATACTCTCAGTTTCTTTCTGAACCACCTCCATTTGTCAGTTGATTATCCACTCATACCTTGTCTACATTAATTTCCTTTAACCTATTAGAATGCTTCTGCTTACTTAATACTTTAATGAAAGAGAATCAGACTGAGTGTTCATACCTCAACCATTTCTTCATGAACATTGTCTTCTCTGCTTCTCATCCTTTTTTTTTCTTGCACCGTTTTTCAGCCCCCTTGAGATACGAAACGGGTGACCCTGTCCTGCACCATCCTTAAAGACTCAAATATTCCAAAGGGATATAAGATTGCAATTTCTAGAAGCCCTCAACTGCACATGAATCTATTATCGACCGTCAGTTGCACGTCGCAACGCATTTCTCATGAAGCGCGCTAACTGTCGTACTGACTAAAACCATTCTACATTCATATCTTATAAATTATAGACCCAGCTGAGTAATTTACTACAGTTGGAAATTGTATCATTTGTAACAATTTGATCTTGCCTGTAAACTGGCATGCCTCATGTAACAAAATGTTATTTGAGTATAAATTATTATTATTATCCCTCCCAGTGTCTATTCTATAAGACTTCAACAAAACTCAGATCAAGAACACGTAATAAGCCTGACCAGAACGTGAATATGTTTTCACACCAAAATCCGACACAATCCACAACAATGAACAATCAATAATAAGATGTATATAAGAGTGAGTCACAATAATAAGGGTAAGGGAATATATAACTTATTTGACACCTGTCAGACTGTCTACATGTCTGACTAAGCAGACAACCAATCATGATCGTTCTCACCCACACAACACCTCCCTCATGAAGTTTGATCGTATGACTTTGCTTTCGGGTCTATTTAAAAAAATCTTGTTCGTTTTCGATCCCGTGATGATTTTCGACTGGCATCTGATTTCAGTTCATTTTTTCATTTCAACTTGTGGTGGTGGTGGGATAATAAATGTATCACATAATACTTCGATTGGTAAAGATTTGACTTTAGGTGACTCATAAACATTTCTTCTGTCTCTCACTTGATTGATATGTCTGACAATTAGTGTATTTTTGACCATAACTTCATACAATACTGTCCCACGTCCTTTTTTAATACATCCAAATATCCATTTCGGCTTACCAGGCCCGAAATCACGTGCATAAACTAAGTCACCTACTTTAAACTCTCGAATCTTCGAATAATTCCTTATTTTTTTGTAGTCCATACACTCTGTCTTTCGGATTCAAAACATTCAAGAATATTCTAATTGGTCGGCCAAACATTATTTCGGCTGGTGATTTCCCATCTTGATAGTTTGAACTCGGTGTGATTCTATAAGAAATTGGAAACTGTTGCCTAGACTCTTCTACATTATCTTCTCCTCCCATCTTTAATAGAGCTTGCTTCAAAATATCAACAAATGTTTCTGCTTGCCCATTTGACTGAGGGTGATACGGTGGAGTTCTAATGTGTTCGATTCCACTTTGTTTACAGAACGCCGCAAACTGTGACGACGTGAACTGCGTCCCGTTATCTGAAACCACAACATTAGGTGTCCCAAACCTACCAAATAGTTGTCTGAGATGTAACAGAGTTTCAGACGTAGACGGTCTTTGCATAAAATAAATTTCAGGACATTTTGATTATGAATCTACCACCACCAAAAATATTTTCCATTTATTGGTCCAGCATAATTTACGTGTAGTCGAACCCAAGGCTTTTTCGTTTCTGGCCATGGCTGGGATTCAACTTTCGGTGGATCTTTTGCGCCTTCGGCACATCGACGACATTTCAATACATGTTCTTCCACAGCCTTATCCATGAACGGTTAATAGACATAACTACGCATAACTGCTTCCATTCTGTTCATTCCCGGATGACCAATTAGAAACTGTCTAAGTACAAAAAACGGAAGAGATTTAGGGATAAAAACACGATCGCCAAACATTAAACAATTATCATAAATCGATATAGACTCACGTCTCAGAAAAAATTGATGAAATTCCCTATCAGCCTTATCTACATTGCAACCTTTTAAAACAGCTCTTTTTATTCTTTTAAGTAGAGGATCACTAGCTGTAGCTTCTTTAACCGCTTCCGCCGTTACTGGCAGGATTCTAATAGCATCACAGAACACTCGTTTTATTTCCGGTTCAATTGATATAGAAGCAACCACGCTATCTTCCTCTAACTTGCGGTTATTAGCAATTAACCTTGATAACCCATCTGCATGACCCATACAAGCTGACGGCTTGTAAAGTAATTCGAAGTCATATCCTAGCAACATAGTAGCTCACCTAGTCAGCCGATTTGCAGCGTGGATGGGTATTCCCTTCTTAGAGCCAAATATAGCCAGCAACGGTCTTTGATCAGTTTGCAATGTAAATTTCCGACCGTATAGCATCTTGTGGAACTTCCTGACCGCAAAAACTAGGGCTAAAGCCTCCTTCTCGATTTGACCGTAATTCTTTTCAGCCGCAGTAAAAGTGCGTGAAGCATGAAAAATAGCTTTTTGTGACCCATTAGAAAATTTATGAAGAATCACCGCTCCAATGCCATAATCAGATGCGTCTGCCGCTACTACTAACTCAAGTTTTGGATCATAATGAGTAAGCAATAAATCAGAAGTCAAGATTTGTTTCACTTTTTGAAAGGACACTTGAAATTCTTTATTCCAGTTCCATTTGGTATTCTTAGTTAATAGTGCATTCATTGGAGCACGCAGGGCATGCATATTTGGCACAAAATGGTTATAATAGTTAACCATTCCCAAAAATGACTAAGCATTTTAACATTAAATGGACTTGGTATATTCACAATGGCATGTACTTTTTAAGGATCAGGTCTACGTCCCTGACAATCGATAATTGTTCTCAAATATCGAATACTTAAAATAAAACATGAACACTTTTCTACTTTTATACGAAAACCATGCTCTCTAATACGAGCAAAGACTTCTAGTAAATGATCATAGTGTTATTTTTCACTTCTATTGACAATAATAATATCATCCATATATGCCATGGCAAACGGAATATCGTTTAACATAGTGTCCATAACTTGCTGGAAAATTGCCGGGGCACATTTTATACCAAAAGGCAGTCTATTGTATTGGAACAATCCTCAATGTGTGTTTACTGTCGGCAAAAAACTATAGTCTTCTTCGACCTCCATTTGGAGATATGCATCTAAAAAATCAATCTTCGAAAATATGGAGCATCCATTCAATTTAGTAAACAAATCCTCTGGGATGGGTAAGGTGTATAAATGGTCCTGTAGTGCTTTGTTTAGTCCAGTGCAGAAGTCTCTACATACACGAATTTTGCCATCAGATTTCCTTAGAACTACTAATGATGTTGCCCATGCAGAATAATTTACAGGAGAAATAACCCCAGAGTTCTGCAATCTGTCAAGTTCTGCATCCAAGGCATCAGTAATCGAATAAGGTACCGGTCTCCTTGGAAGGAACACAATTTTCGCTTCCTGCTGAACATATATGCGAGCCTTTACTTTTACACATAGTCCCAAGTTATCCACAAAGATGTCTGAAAACTTATGACGCAATTGTTTTACACATAACCGACTAAAGTCATGTGGTGTTTGAATGAACTAATGACTCCTTTGTACTTGTTGAATGCCTGAGTTCGAATTCTAAATACAATATATTCGTTAGTGATTGTGTAGTACTTCTTGATTCAATTGCGTTATTTTTGGGATTATTAGTACTTGCCATAATTCAAATACTTCTAATTATCATATTGCCTTCGCGATGGGGCCTGCGAATGAACAGTTAGATATGTAGTGACCTACTTTTGTCAAAGGAACGCGATTGGTTCAATGAAAACAATTATTATTATAACCAGTTGTACCAGTGACTGTTTTACTGTGCTCGTTTGTTTAACTGTGCTAATAACAGCCATTTTGGTCTTCCATTGCTTCTACGCGGTTTTCGACTACGCACGTATCTTATCTTGCCGATCGCACCTGTACTCCTTTGGCACGATCTCGGTATTCTTTCGATACCACGAGATTTCCAGCAAATGCGTCTTGACTACAGCCATCATCTGCCTTCTGATTTTTGGCCTACCGGAATCTTATTGGTCTATTGGCACGTAGTCCGGTAGCGGTGTTCTTAGTCAAGCTTAACTCGAGACCGCGCTACATTTGGTGAGCCAAATTTTGGAACACGCCTCAACTTCGGTCAAATCTTCTGCAACTGGTGAACCTACATCTACGACCACTTGGCAATCGCAACCAAACATTCCAAAGAAGTCAATTTTGGTGAGTCTATCGCTTATCTATCCACGTCTGTCATATATTTTCATATTAATTTTTAACATATAATATATTTGACATGACGGATCACGATAAGAATAGTATTAACGTAATAGACTCTGACGTACAGGTTATACACTATCGACCTGTATCTTTTGTTCCTCACGATCCCGAAGTTTGGTTTGCTGCCATAGAGTCTCAATTTGAGACCCGTCATATCACAAGCCAACGGCAGAAGTACATTTACGCTCTCGAATGTTTACCGGGAGACCATTTAGTAGCTGTCCGTGAGGTTGTCCTCAATTCAAATATGCCCAATGTTTACGATCGTCTCAAGGAGGCGATCCTCAGACATTTCCTCCCATCGAGGGAGGAACGATTGAGGACATTATTAGCACGTCACCCCCTGGGTGATGCTAAACCGAGCCACCACCTCACGCGCCTGCAATCTCTTGCAGGATCCACGGCAGCCGATTCTGAAATCGTTAAAGAACTGTAACTCGAATCTCTACCAGCATTTATCCAACCTACAGTTACGGCCCTGCTCGAGGACGCACCACTGAAACAGGTAGCCCTCACAGCAGACAAAATTCTAGCTAGGACTGGCAACCGAGACAACTACGTAGTTGCCTCAACGTCGCGTCCGAAAGTCGATATCGACGGCAGCCACTCCTCGGCTCAAGGTGACAGGGAAAGGTGTATTCACACACGTCTTAGTTTTCGAGACCGTTGTAACGTACCCCAACCCTACGTCCCTCGAGTCCGCTCACGCTCTCGAAAAGCCGTCAACACTCGCCCAAAGAGGGCATCTTCCAAGCCACGCCAAAAGGAGGCTTCGGAAGCGAGTGAAGGTTGGTGCTGGTTTCATCGATCTTTCGGATCTGGTGCCCGCCGTTGTCGAGCCCCGTGCTCATACAAGGCGGGAAACTCCAAGGCCGGCGAGTAAAAGCGGCCGTACTCGCCGGCCCTGCCCCCCAGGTTGGCCGTTTATTTTACGTGCACGATTATCGCACAAACGCTAAATACCTAGTGGATACAGGTGCCCAAGTTTCTGTCGTACCACGAGGTAGCATCAAGTCACAAGCTACAATGCTTCGACTACGCGCTGCAAATGGCTCAGCCATTCCTACCTACGGTACACGACAACTCGCGGTCAACCTGGGCAACCGACGACGGTATCTGTGGACGTTCAACATTGCTGATGTTCCCACAGCCATACTAGGTATTGATTTCCTACAGCACTATGAATTGCTAGTCGATTCACGTAGGCTGCAGCTAATCGATACTTCGACGAACAGCAATTCATGGGCTTTAAAGCTCACACAAACGCGTACCGAATCCTCGGCACTTTTTATTCTCGTGACGATAAATTCCACGCCTTATTCGAGAAATTCCCCAGAATAACTAAACCACTCGAGGAGATTTCATCGGTGACCAATCGTGTGGTACACCACACAGTTACCCGCGGACCACCAGTCACGGCAAGACCACGCCGACTGGCACCGGACAAATTAGCCTTCGCTAAACGTGAGTTTGACAATTTACTATCTGCTGGTATTATTCGTCCTTCTCACAGTCCTTGGGCCTCTCCTTTACACATGGTGCGCAAAAAGGATGGGGTTAGTTGGAGACCATGCGGCGACTACCGAGCATTAAACGTAGTTACGCGCTTTGATAGTCACCCCATCCCCCACATACACGACATCACGGCATCGCTCAAGGGCACGACTATCTTTTCTAAGATCGATCTGGTACGAGCATATCACCAGATCTCAGTCGCTCTTGAAGATATCGAAAAACTGCTATCACGACTCCGTTCGGTCTGTTTGAGTTCCTACGAATGCCATTTGGATTACGGAATGCTGCTCAAACTTTCCAAAGGTTTATCGATAGCATAGTACGAGACTTGGATTTTGTTCACGTTTATATTGATGACCTGCTGATCGCATCATCAAACGTAGATGAACATTATCAACACCTGACGCTATTATTCCAACGTCTTTCGGATAATTAGAATTGAACGATACCGCACGTACTGCATTTTCAGAGATCAAAACGGCTCTCGCTCAAGTTACACTTCTCGCTCATCCTGACCCATCAGCCACGCTTAGTATAGCGGTTGATGCATCAGATTTCGCTATAGGAGCCGTTATGCAACAAAATATCTCCGGTAGTTGGCAACCGCTCGAATTTTTCTCACGACGCCTTATTCCCACGGAGACGACATATAGCGCTTTTGGTCGCGAACTGCTTGCAGCCTACTGCGCCATCAAACATTTCCGGCACGCAGTAGGAGGACGTCAATTCATTTTATTCACCGACCATAAGCCCTTAACGTATGCTCTGCATACCAAGTCTGACCGCTACTCACCACGAGAGTGCAGACATTTGGACTATATCTCACAGTTCACGACAGACCTTCGTCACATTAAAGGCGAGTTGAACTATGTTGCCGATGCTCTTTCACGTATCCAGACGAATGCAGTTACCTTACCGGTGCTCGATCTTCCTGCTATGGCCGCCGCACAAGCAAACGATCCTGTATGTACAGAAGCACCACAATCTTCGTCCCTTCAGTGTCAGGAAGTACCCCTAGCTACTAGCTCAGGTACTATCCTATGTGATATTTCTACCGGTCTACCTCGACCCATCGTACCCTCTACCTATCGCCGTCTCGTCTTCGATACCCTTCATGGATTGTCTCATCCAGGTATCGCAGCCACATTACGTCTCATTGCTGCACGATACGTCTGGCCGTCCATGAATAAAGATGTTCGTATGTGGGTAGAGCAATGCCTACAGTGTCAACGATCAAAAGTGCACAGGCACGTAGCTGCCCCCATTGGCACGTTCGCTACGCCTGATGCTCGCTTTGATCACGTTCATATAGACATTGTAGGACCATTGCCACCATCGCATGGGTATGATCACATACTCACGTGCATTGACCACTTTACAAGATGGCCCGAAGCTATTCCCATCACGTCTATCACGGCGGAGACAGTTGCTCACCGCTTCGTAGAACGATGGATAGCATTGCACGGTTGTCCCTCGACTGTCACGACTGACCGAGGACAACAATTTGAGTCCGCATTATTCTCCTCACTGACCCGGCTGCTTGGTACGGAACGCATACGCACCACCGCCCACCATCCAGCATCGAATGGTTTAGTCGAAAGGTTTCGTCGCCAACTTAACAGTGCTCTTCGAGCACACGAAAACGACAATTGGTACGAAACCTTACCGCTCGTCCTCTTAGGTATCAGAACGAGTTTGAAGGCAGATATCCAACTCTCCGCCGCTGAACTTGTATACGGCACGACATTGCGTCTGCCTGGGGAATTCGTCACACCACGGAGCAGTAGCGACTTCGGTAAATAAGACTACGACCATCGAATGTCTGCATTTATGCGAACGCTGTCTCTGGTGTCAACTCGAATACAACATCGACAGATAGCTCTCCCTCGAGAGTTATCTACCTGTTCACATGTTTTTATACGAGTAGATTCGGTACGCAAACCTTTGCAGCAGCCTTACGAAGGCCCTTTTCACGTGATCTCTCGTCACGAAAAGACCTTCAAGGTTGATCGACACGGCCGCGTCGAGATCGTCAGCATTGATCGTCTCAAACCAGCACACGTCGATGACAGTGCCCTACCTGATAACTTGAGACTTAATGCTAGAACTATCAAACCTACTAGCGGGATCTCTACATCTATCTCGGATCCCACGCTAGATACATCGGAGACCTCATTCTCAAGTCCCGGTCAACAGCACGCGTCATCTGCACCATCTACGGACGAGACTTCCGTCTCACGTCCAGATCGGCAGACCACGCCGCCCTTGACCACAGATGAGATCGCAGACTCACAAAGTACGGACGACACTACCGTCTCACGTTCCGGTCGCCGAGTACGCTTTCGCGACTAACCGCACAATCAACAACGGATACGGTGTAGGACTATTCCTATACTGCATGCATGCTACACTTTTCTTTCTGTTTTATATGTCCTGAGCCCACGCCTCCGACCATTGCCCATTTGGTACCGCCGACTACAGTCAACCTTGGCGAAAGCTGGCCTGATCACCCACGCTCTTGTCAACACACTCAGTCAATAATCTGGTTTCGAATCCGCCTAGCATACGCTTGGTTTCGCGCTTGGTCGTTATGGTCGCTTCCGGTTTCTTGGCTCAACGTGATTTCGCTCTACGTCTGCAGAGCTTTCTGGTCGGCACCCCTACGAACGCGATCCGCAGATCCTGGATATAAACCACTCTGTTGTGGTATGCTAACTCGCGCAACAAATACGGCACGCTTCTCCTGGTACCGTTCTACGTAAAAGACCTTCGTTGGCAACTCGAGGATCAACGATCGTTTCTTGTTTCGCCTACCCTTCCGTCCTACAACCACACTTTCGCCGGTCAGTCCCACGAACCAAACCGCTAAGTATCGAAAGTGTAAACCCTTTCTAGCGGAGGCTCCCGTAGTGACCTACTTTTGTCAAAGGAACGCGATTGGTTCAATGAAAACAATTATTATTATAACCAGTTGTACCAGTGACTGTTTTACTGTGCTCGTTTGTTTAACTGTGCTAATAACAGCCATTTTGGTCTTCCATTGTATTCCATTGCTTCTACGCGGTTTTCGACTACGCACGTATCTTATCTTGCCGATCGCACCTGTACTCCTTTGGCACGATCTCGGTATTCTTTCGATACCACGAGATTTCCAGCAAATGCGTCTTGACTACAGCCATCATCTGCCTTCTGATTTTTGGCCTACCGGAATCTTATTGGTCTATTGGCACGTAGTCTTCTTGTAGCGGTGTTCATAGTCAATCACGATTCGACAACACGCTACAAATGATAGTCGTCGTCGTTTGATGTTAAACAGTACCTCAGTTTGCGGAGAATTATGAAAATTCATTACAGGAACTAGCATATCGAAACACGGTATTTTCCACGTATTTATTTACGAATTTCCACCCAAACACAGGACATGAGGGGGAAAATCAACGTTTCCCTTACATAACCAACGTCAAGTAGTATGACCGGACTTTCCTTTCCGTCTTATGTTCCCTTTATTGGTTGCTTGGAAATGTTCAAGAAGATGGGATCATCCTTTACTTATAAAGGTCCTGGATGAATTGTCATTCCTTGCACCGCCTTCGAGTATTGCAACATCAGATCTTTATTGAATGTCCATAAATCCATGAATATATCCTGCAATTTAAGGCCCTTTAACCCGAGTACAGGTGGGCCATACCCATTATCTAAGAAAGCACTACTGACACAACTTTTATATTCTTTCATTGATGGAATATCAGCTATACTAATAATGAGTTACTAGTGTCCAATGATGTCGGTAGATTTTAAATGAACATCATCATGAACAAAACAAATCCATCATTGTGTCTAAATCAGTTGGTCTCGATCTCCCAGTGTTCAATGTTTTAGTAGTAAACGACCTGTAACTTACAAACTTTCGTAGATGTCCAAACTTTCCACACTTACGACAACCTTCATAACGGAATTGACAGGAGCTACAAAGATGCAGCATATCCCATAAAAGACAGGATTCATTACCTTAAAACGACTTAAAGGTACATGTCAAATTACTTGTCTGAGGGAATTGGACAGTTTCTGTTAGAATTATTCCGAGATGTTTGTTGTATGGTAGGTTTAATCACATTTGATAATTAGATACCATGTTTCATAACAGCATCATGAAGACCATTATGTCTTCACAAATGAAACAGAAGTATTCATGTATCTGAAACATTCAGGAATCAATTTGGTTAGCCTCGTCCTCTAGTTTGAGACTATGTATATCAGCAATCAGGCGGTCATCAAATTGTATATGGAGTTTTACACTAAAATTGCACCCAGAAGCTTGCGTTTGAAATTAGATCTCTAACAGTCAGATTGGAGCATAAACTAACTTGCCTCACCGAGTTCTTTCACGTGTTCCGAATGATGTTACGTGAAAATGACCCGTATATAATCTCTTTAGATGGTTGTACAGAAGCAGAATATGTTTGTCATGATACGCAAGGTTCTTTAATAAACTACAAGCTTCTCTCACAATTGTAGTAATAAGATGAGCTGAAATAATACCCCACTTGAAGTTTTGTGACAATCATTAAAGCATTCCAAGTAATCTCTTACTTTCCGGGATGACGCGCTCATGGGCATTTTCCCAAAGTTACGCTGAATCATTCGTATTGCAATGCAACACGGTAAAAACGTAAAAGTTTACATTACATATATTTATTGAGTGATTGGTCGTTTGTTTTAAAATATTTACATAAACATTATGAGTCAAATCAATGTAATTCTAGAAAGGCGCTGATTCAGTAACAAGATTAAGGCAAGTAACTACAATTCAAGGATTGACCAGCTACCCTGGTAGTTCTGATGGATCATTTTATGAAATCGCGTTCTTTCACGGCATTCTAAATTATTAAGCTTTACATATTTTGAAGTAGTTGTTTGAGAGTTGTATCAGGAAGTGAAATGGGCTCATGTGGGAACTACAAAGTTTTCAGGGAGCTATAGGCATCCTTTCCGATGAATATGAGGAAACGAGACACAATTTTATGATCTCTGACATCAGTCTTGGTCATACTACATATTTCAAATCATACTATGCACTCCTCGAAATTGGAATGTATACCCAACTGTCTAATCACAGGCCCATCATGACGCCAATCTGATATTCCGAAGCATTCGAAATAGTATACTAACCAAGAATAGTTGAGATAGTAATATGCACGTGAAAACAGATGGGCAAAAAATGAACGTATTTTCTTAGTAATGAGCGCGCAATCAAGTACAGAGGAATCATCAGTGAGTACAAATACAATACAATACTTTGTAAATTTAGAGATAAATTCGGGACACAACTGAACAGCACCAATTTATGGTCTGAGTGAACTGAACCACTGGAAGTTTTAAATAAGGATAATATATGATTATCGAAATGACTCAAATTAATACGATCCGAATTACAAAGTTCAGTATTACTCGCGGCTAAATGAACAGTCCCATTTTACTCACCTAAAGCGTTCATCATGATGAAGGATAGACGGATTACGTAAGCGAAATTCACCACAAGATAAACATTTACCATACATACGATCACCTCTGTAACGTGTTTCATGACTCCTCAATGAATTGTTATATACATTTTCACAAGTAAGACAATTTGCATTAATTAAACGCCTACCTGTATGACGTTGAAAACGAATTGGATTAGGATAATTAAGTTATGTAACAGAATTATTGATGTCCTTGAAGTCGATTTTATGCACTGAATCAAAATCAACACACATAATTCTAGTGTCTTGCAAGGAACACTTCGGCATTTCTATAAGCTCTCTTTCCAGATTTGGCATGCTGATTCCTGTAAGTGATTGATCACGCAGCTGGACATGAAGCTGATCACTGAAATTAAACTTGAAAGTTGGTTTCTGCAATTGAAGAATTGATCCCCTAAATTATGTTTATTTCCGACAAAACATCTTCCAACTTTTACCGACCTAAATACATCTGAATCTCAAACCAATATTGTACACTCGATTAAATTCCAAAATAAATTACAGAGCACATAGACAAAGAAATATTAATAGTCTGTACAATGGGATGAAATTATTAAGACAAACAACAGAGTAGTAATGCAGAGGTTCAGCATCGTGTGTTCGGGCACAGAGACGTCAATCCAATCGGTGTCCTCATCTTGAAACACCGACTTCGGTGGCTTGGACATGTTCTACGAATGTCGTCCCAGAGAATTCCACGTCGCGCATGATCTGCCGACGCCGGGACTGGTCGGAAAAGGCGGAGAGGTGGTCGGTGTATGACATGGTGTCGTGGTATGAAAGAAAGCTGCAAAGGGCTGGCTTGTGTCGGTCCTTCACGACTCCCTGACTGGGGTCCCAGAGATATTGCAACAGTGGCAAGAGACGTTACCAGATATGGCTTAGAATACAGGCCAGTAGCGATCCTGCTGTAACCTTCTTTTACTTTCTTCATTAAAAATGGTTGCTTCTTCCTAAACTGAAAGATCTCTTTTGATTGTACCTTATCGTTTCCCCCATTATTATTATAAGTATCAATATTATTACACTATCCTACACTGATCTGTTCGTTATTGTTCTTTTTTTCACGCTCCTTACTTTTTTTTCATCCCTTCAAATTCCCATTGTTTTGTGTGGCGCATATATATTTGGTGCCCTCTTGTACCAATATTTATATGTTCAAATAAACTAAGTAGTAACAGTATCAGTGATAGTACGAAACACTAAATATGGACGTTATAACTTGAGTAGAAAGAATGAATTTGTAGTATAAAACAGTTTAAAAATGCAAAATTCACTGGGTAAGCGAACCGTCAATCCACCAACATGAATCATCGCGATCGATTCAACAATTCTAACCGTTGATCACGATAACCACAAGAACCTCAGCTAGGTAATCTACACTCACACGTTAAACTCAGTGAATTGATGGAATGATACCACGTTTGAGTAAGCACATACCTAGCATTCTTACAAAACATCCCCATAACAATCCACATTTAAATGTGAGGTGAAAGGTGGTTCAGTTACATGAGACATATTTCATACAACGAGGTCAATCAAGCTTCACTACAGCACCGACGTTGTCAACCAATTCCCAGATTTACTCATTACTCTGAAACCCACCTCATTAATGTCCACTTCAGTAAAGCTCAAAATAAATTATGGAGTATGTAGAAAATCAATTACCAATAGTCTGTACAATTTGATGACCAGTGCTCTCAAATCCTCAAAAGACAGTTAAGACTAGAAATTAAATGCTTACAGTTTTAATATAATAATTCATTGGGATTATCAGACAGTTAGTACAAACTCCCAGTTCTAGTACTATTAAAAACACAGTTCACAATGAAAACCTGGTGATATATTTGTACAGTAGACATTTCCAACAAAGGTCACATACATACTCAAGGCATATACATGTAGCAAGATAAAATAATGAATGTCAACCAACTGAAAACATGAAATAAATCCGAAGTGATAAATGCAAACCGAAGAATCAGTAGATTATAAGACAATCTGTACAAAAATAATTTGTTCTAAACTTCGATCCCATATCCTGGTTATTTATTTATTTATCCTGGTAAATCAGCTTTAATGCTTACAATGATATAACAAATCATTTTATCGACATCATACAACTCTCTCTATCCGTTGTTCACAATGATAGCACATTACAATTACTTGTCCTCCATTAGCTTCCATATATAAATGACAAATATACGTGTCATCATGTAAGGTGGCAGCCAAAAACAGTCGGCAGGAAACGCATAGATACATTTCACACTCTTGAACAAAGTGTGCCTGTCATCTTGAATGGACTGATCCTCCCTAACACATTCGATCTCGAGTAACAACCGAATTCACAATCAAGGATGTTAGTACCATGTTATTCGGAATGCCATTGACTTTCTTCAACATTAAAGTTACACCTTGTTGAAGGGTACCTGACATCACATAACCTAGGTCTAGCGTCTCCTATCGACTACCTCTAAACATCGTCTTATGTTTTAACATACAGCACGCGATATCGAATCACTTACACTAGTGACCACTTTAAACCAGCACTAAGAAACACTTGACTCACATAACACTGATCACCATCCAGTGATCAATCAATTGTAAATAAATATCACCAGATTGTTATTCAGAGTGCATTGGGGAAATACATAATATTTATTATCAGATCAAACTGTCTTCTTACTTTACGCTACAAAAGTTCGAAAAAGAATGACTGCTTTGTTCGAATCTAAAACACTGTGTATTCAGATTCGGAAGAAGAGGCTTTAACAAGTGTCAGGATGTGGTAGAATGTCATTGCACTTTTCGGTGCACTAACAATATAATTTGGAAATACACCCCTTACTTCAGTGACAAAATTACCGTTACTTCGAGGCACCATAATTCTACTCATTCAAATTATAACGCTGAACACCTCTTCACTATAAAGCTATTGTTCCGGTCAAACATATATACATTATTTATCTTAGGAGTCTCACGAACTATGGTCGGTTGTTGTATGACAATCACGGTAAGGATTCAGAAAGGTTGGTTAGCCCTTGCTTAGGTAGGAAAACCGTCTCTTAACCAAAGGACGAGCATATTCTTCATTAGTCCTCTGCTCATTTTATGGTTGCAAAATGATCTCGGAGAGTAGAGGGCACGAATAGGTCACAGATTTTTGAGGAAATTACTTCCTCCAAACACGTGACTAATGGGCGGTCGCGCTCTAATTACGGCTATTTTCCTGGATGAATTACCGCATGACAGAAGCTTATAATCTCTGGATTTCGAAAAAGCATAAGCAAAACGAACTTCATGGATTGCATAAAATATATATTTCAATTCGGACAGTACAAACGACCTCATGCTAAGACAGAATTATCTCATAAGCATCAATGTGCCGTTACCGTTCTCACTACCCACTATCAATTCTTCCATTCGAGCTGACATTCAACTCGCATTATAGCATCGCTAGTCCATTAAAATCTAGCTATTAGCAGTATGACAGGACTTGGTAACGCTCGGAAATGCATACTGCATTGTTAAGAACCAACAGTATCCAATAACGTAATGTAGAGTGCCCTGGATGTTCTATCTATGCCTACTTCAAAAACGAAAGTATCAAGAGTTCGCATGAAGACATAGGCAAATTAATTATCAGAAGACTAAAGTCTGTCCTGAATTAACTTGTCAAGCAAGACCGTTAAAGCTATAGATAGACAAAATAATGATAACCAGTTCTAGATACGCGGACCAACGAGTAGAATTTCAAGTTGTGGATTCTAATCTCAACAAACAATTGATTTGAGCTTAGAAATCACATCTCGAATGATGTGCATCAACTCGGAAGCCTGTTACAAATTGCTTACATTACCATAAGTATCAGATACAATTAATTAATTGTGTATTGAGAAATAACTACATTGAAGGGTGAAAAACTACACAGTAATAAAAATTAAGGACTGTATCGGTCGACAGTACTATCCAGAAAATATACAACGGCAAAATACTACCAAATGAGGAAACTCGTTGTCTATGTTTATAAAAGAGTTGAGAAAATGGGTGTAAGATTAATAAAATCTACTTGCAATTACACTATTTCGAACCGATGCTAACAACAAACAAAACAGAACTACCGAGGTAGGTGTCGAATACGGTCTATCGATAACAATACCCTTAACTACATCATGCTAAAATATAAGCGATTTGTAGTAAAGCTCAACAGGGCCTGGTGCGTTTCTCAGAGCTATAATAATTAATCTACTAAAGTAGAATTGCGAACCATGAAAGGATTCAGTCATGAATCGACTTGCTATTGTACATTCATTTACAGTATTAAACGCCATTTTATGGCACAGAAGTCAACATGAGATAATCAATCCCTTTGATCTTGACAGAATACGATATTCATGCAGAGACGTTAGAACAGATTAATTAAGAACAGTAGTTATACAACGTAACTAGAGACCTGTGCTTAAGATCGTCACTAAAAACCTCAAACAACCTAATAAGCATATTATGCTAACGACAATATGCGCCTTAACTCGAGTAAACAGACTACTGAACAACAAGATTAGACTGCCATAAAATCCGATACTCTCATTAATGCAATCTTGTTCCCAACATGAAATTAGACTTTTGCTTAAAGCAATCTCTTGAATAAATACGAGTTTTAATAGCTTTGGTCAAGTATTAACAAGTTATTTAAGTCTGAGAAGATTAGATGATGAGTATCACGAGCAGCAATTGCTCAAGTAATGAATTTCTCGTAAAGTGAATTGATACAATTAAATATTTAAACAAATGAAAACGTCTGAGTGAACCAAACTGTACCGCCAACTGTCACTAAACACGGCACAAGTCTCGTTCGAAAAGAAAAAAGAAGGAATACTCGCAACAACCTTAAGAGCATTTTCACAAACGCAGAACTGACAAACCAGTAAGAATCGAATAAGAAAGTAAGGTTACTCGAGGGCTGAAAAAAATCGACCGACATTAAATGTAACACGTACGTCATCAATGAGTACAAGAAGAAAGAAGAAAATACGTTCATCGAAATGTTTTGTGTAGTGCCGTATCAAGGATCCATAGCATATTTCTGTGTCCACTCTCGAGCTAACTCATCATATTTTTTACGATCTGTTTTGTACTGACGTGCGACGTCCGGGCATAGAGGATCGTCTGGATTGGGATCCGTCAAAAGTGAACAAATTGAGAGTAGAACTAATTTAAACATAAGTCGGGTATTTATATACGAATATATACCTTTTGATATTGTTAAGGCAGGAGACCATTGTCCACGGAGGATATCTAAGCAGATACTACCACTGGGATTTATATTCGGATGATATATCTTCGTCATGAAACTGATCTATCACAAGGCTGGTTTGACAGTAATACAACGCTTACCTTAGGGGGTTTGAAAGGGTAGTCTGTGGGGAATAGTATTTTCAGGGAAAAGACTCCACCTTCATATGGACTATCAGCCTACAGGTATATTATAACAGAATAAACGGACGTACAGGTCCCATAATAGTGGCTTGCCATGCAAATACTAAATGTAATCTTACATAACATACATTGACTTACAATCATCGTGAATAGGCCCAGCTGAACACTGGGTTGGAGGATCTACGCTTAAGTCCTGTAACTCCTTAATAAAACAATTCTGCTGCACAAAAACACTGAACATGTTCTTACTTTAGATATACGCCTTAATGCCATTTGTACAGCTGAGGAACAAGGAATTCAAAATTGCGCGGCAGAATACCACAGTGAGCTCAAACGCCATTCACCTCGACTCAATACACAAGATTCGAATGGTTATGGATGGAATCGAAGAAGCTTTCGCTTAACAAGCCTCCGCGTCTAGTAGCGGGGGATTACTAATACCTCCAGGCAGGAACCTAGGTATATTAACGATAAAAGAGAAAAAAAATTGGTAAATCATAGTGAGATGCTATTCTTAGTCCTTAAGAATAGATCAAATCACCTCTTAAAGGACTCCTGGGAAGTCGCTTGGACTAGCTCAGCTGGCAGGGAATTCCAGCATTTGACAACTCTTAAGGAGTAGAAGTTGTGTCTGCAGTCCGTCTTACTATGTTGTATCTCCAATTTCTGGGTGTTACCCTTTAGGTTAGTATTGGGGCTAAGTTTAAGTAGGTGTTTAAGAGGATGATCAGAAGTGTTAAGGATACTTTAAGCCATCGGCTCCTATACTGCAATAGGTAAAGGTTGAGTGATTGGAGGCGCTATTCATAGGGTTTAAATTTCAGTCCCCGAACTGATTTCGTGGCTCGCCGTTGGACACGCTCCAGACTGTCCTTGTACTTTCGGAGTGATAGAGGAAATACTCAGTTTCCGTACTCCAAATGGGGACGAATAAAACTGTTGAAGATTATGTGGAAAATTCGTCCGTCAAACTGGCCAAAAATGCGCTTCAATGTTACCAGTGCAAGGTTTGCTCGAAAGGCATTTCTGTCACGGTTGGCGTAAGACTTTAAGTCTTAGGGCACCAGAACTCCTAAATCTTTTTCGACTAAAGATACTACTGGAGAGGAGTTTCCTGAGTTGTATCTGTAGTCTGCGACATGTCGCAGATGGACTACTTTATACTTTGAAGTGTTAAAGATAAGTCCGTTCTAGTCTTCCCAACTTTGAAGTCGAGTCAGATCCTCCTGAAGTGCCTATATATCGTCTTGGTTGCGCATCTCTCTCTAAAGTTTCACATCATCGGCAAAAAGTAATGTCTGACGAGACCTGTTGAGGACGATTATCTATATAAATCAAGAAGAGAAGAGGTCCTAGCACGGAGCCCTGAGGGACCCCACTAGAACATTCCATAGCCTGAGATAAATTGAAGTTGACCCTGACCTCAAAATGTCGATTTTTCAGATATAAAATGAGCCAATCAATTAGAGATGGTCTGATACCCAATCGTTCGAGTTTATCGATAAGACATATATGGGTAATCCTATCACAAGCTTTTGAGAAATCAAGGTAAATTATAACAACCTACCCCTTGCGATCAAGGATGCTTGTCCATCTGTCCACCTCAGTCAGCAGGTTGGTTATACAAAAGTAACCCTTCCTGAAATCACGCTGTTTGGGCGAGAAAAATTTAAGGACAGTAAATAGTCATATATATCATCGCATATCAGGGACTACATGATTTTTAAAGTTTTAGAGAGTAGAGCCACCGGTCTGTAACTTAAAGGTTAGCTGCGTCGAACTCCTTTGAAAATTGGTGTGATATGAGCCAGCTTCCAAGTTGCCGATAATTTGTCTATGTATATATGCATGTATATATATAGGCACCTCGAAGTAGTAGACAATCTTACAGAGCACAATATGGATTCCTCAAGTTTGTTAAACTCATAGTTGTGAACTTGGTGTACCTCCAAGCAAGATCGTATGTAAATGGCTACTCCACCCCAACTTCCTGTTTTTCTATCGTTGCGAAACAAAGACATTCCAGGTATTTCTAGCTTCTAATCCAAATATTGAGAAGATATCCAAGTTTCAGACATTTCTATCTGATGAACCTTATTAGCATTGCTAAGTTCACGTAGGTCACCCATTTTGTTTGGTAGTCTCGCGGCGTTCACGTATAATAAGTTTATGCTTTCGATTTGAAACGCGTGAGCTTCCTATTTGTCTGTATGAGCCTTACATAAGTGGACAGTTAGCCTACCTATATAAGGTTTGCCGGGTTGGTAGGCCCTGTCATTTACATATTTTTTTATCATAAAGACAGTCCACAAGTGGAATGGTCAGCTTCAACTTGCCTTTGTGTTTGATCATGGCATAATATGGCCTGTCCGGGTGCATGTGAATTCCAGTTGGCAACCGACGTCTGTTGGCATGAAATGCATGTACATATGAGGTACTGTTTTTATTTTATTTCTTTATTTTGCAACAATATCAACGTTGTTAGTAAACATATTCTACGAACTTCGTCTCCACTTTTTTACCTTTGTCGTTCAGCTTCTCGATTGACAATTTAAACAAACCAGTTTACGTTTTCATATTTACCGACTGTTATTATATCATTTTGTTGTAGATTTGTGACGTTAATGAAGTTTATTCTTCCATCTAGCTTCACTACACAGATTGTTGCAGCATATTGTCTGTCCAATGTCTGTTGCTGTCGAATATCCTTATTCACAATTATTGGTACATCATGAGCTGTTGACCTTCCAGATCTTCAGAAATGCTTCTTTGTATTCATCACCATCACACTATTCATTTGGACAAGACCTATTATTACTAGGGCCTTATCTTTACAGGGTTAGTTTCATTAGTGAAAACTTAATAGATTTATACACAGTAAGCCAATAGGCATTTTAATGTTCACTAACGTCTAAAGCAAATATCGTTTCTACGGATAGTGATCATTTAAATAAATACCTCAACGGCAAATAAGGTCGACCACAGAAATTGCATTTGATACCTTGCATTTACAATTCAACAATGAAGTCTATAACCTTTTGGTTATTCTGAGAAATCATCTTATGAAATTCCACCCTCTCACAACATTCATAACTGGTACACTTTACATGATTTAATACTAGTTCCTTATGAGTTGCATAAGGAAGTGAGATAGGCTTTTCTGCATATGCCCAAGATTTTAATAAACTGTAGGCTTCTTTTCCAATGAATGTAAGGAAATGTGCCACAACTTTATCACCCTTAACATCTTACTTGGTCAGGTTCCAGATTTCAAACTTTTCCAAACAATCCTCAAAATCTTCAGAAGTTAAATGGATATCTGACTGTTCCACCATGACGCTAATATGATAATTAAGAGTATTTGAATTATAGTACAAACGAGAAATCTCAGAAATAACGCAATTTAATCAAAAAGTACTAGATAAGCACGAACAAATATACTGTATTTGGAATTCAAAATCAAGCATTCAACAAGTACAAAGGAATCGTTGCTTCATAAAAACACCACATATTGTTCACTTCAGTAAAGTTCGAAATAAATTATGGAGTATGTAGAAAACCAATTGCCAATAGTCTGTACAATTTGACGACCAGTGCTCTCAAATCCTCAAAAGACAGTTAAGACTAGAAATTAAATGGATTGCGAATTTTACCGACCTAAATACATCTGAATCTCAAACCAATATTGTACACTCGATTAAATTCCAAAATAAATTACAGAGCACATAGACAAAGAAATATTAATAGTCTGTACAATGGGATGAAATTATTAAGACAAACAACAGAGTAGTAATGCAGAGGTTCAGCATCGTGTGTTCGGGCACAGAGACGTCAATCCAATCGGTGTCCTCATCTTGAAACACCGACTTCGGTGGCTTGGACATGTTCTACGAATGTTGTCCCAGAGAATTCCACGTCGCGCATTATTTGCCGACGCTGGGACTGGTCGGAAAAGGCGGAGAGGTGGTCGGTGTATGACATGGTGTTGTAGTGACCTACTTTTGTCAACAGAACGCGATTGGTTCGATGAAAACAATTATTATTATAACCAATTGTACCAGTGATTGTTTGATTGTGCTCGTTTGTTTAACTGTGCTAATAACAGCCATTTTAGTCCTCCATTGTATTCCATTGCTTTTACGCGGTTTTTGGACTACGCACGTATCTTATCTTGCCGATCGCAACTGTACTCCTTTGGCACGATCTCGGTATTCTTTCGATACCACGAGATCGCCAACAAATACATCTCGACTACAGCCATCATCTGTCTTCTGATGTTGACCTACGGGGATCTTATTGGTTAATTGGCACGTAGTCTTGTAGCGGTGTTCATAGTCAAGCTCAACTCGACACCACGCTACATTTGGTGAGCCAAATATTGGAATACGCCTCAACCTCGGTCAAATTTTTCAAAGAAGGCAATTCGGTGAGTCTATTGTTTTATCTATCCACGTCTGTCATATATTTTCATATTAATTTTTAATATATATATTTGACATGACGGATAACGATAAGAATAGTATTAATATAATAGACTCCGATGAACGCGTACCGAATCCTCGGCACTTTTTATTCTCGTGACGATAAATTCCACGCCTTATTCGAGAAATTCCCCAGAATAACTAAACCATTCGAGGAGATTTCATCGGTGACCAATCGTGTGGTACACCACATAGTCACCCGCGGACCACCAGTCACGGCAAGACCACGCCGACTGGCACCGGACAAATTAGCTTTTGCTAAACGTGAGTTTGACAATTTACTATCTGCTGGTATTATTCGTCCTTCTCACAGTCCTTGGGCCTCTCCTTTACACATGGTGCGCAAAAAGGATGGGGTTAGTTGGAGACCATGCGGCGACTACCGAGCATTAAACGTAGTTACGCGCTTTGATAGTCACCCCATCCCCCACATACACGACATCACGGCATCGCTCAAGAGCACGACTATCTTTTCTAAGATCGATCTGGTACGAGCATATCACCAGATCTCAGTCGCTCTTGAAGATATCGAAAAACTGCTATCACGACTCCGTTCGGTCTGTTTGAGTTCCTTTGATTGCCATTTGGATTACGGAATGCTGCTCAAACTTTCCAAAGGTTTATCGATAGCATAGTACGAGACTTGGATTTTGTTCACGTTTATATTGATGACCTGCTGATCGCATCATCAAACGTAGATGAACATTATCAACACCTTACGCTATTATTCCAACGTCTTTCGGATAATGGAATAGTAGTCAACCCAGAGAAATGTGAATTGGGTAAACCAGAAATAATATTTTTGGGTCACATCATCAGACAAGAGGGTATTCTGCCTTGCGAGGACAAAATTCGAGCAATCAAGGAGTACAACGTGCCGTCCTCAATCAAGGAACTGAAGGCTTTCCTCGCTTTGGTTAACTTCTACCGACGTTTTATCCCACACGCGGCAGAACGGTTACGACCATTAACCGATTTACTACGCGGTTATCCACGCAAATTAGAATTGAACAATACCGCACGTACTGCATTCTCAGAGATCAAAACGGCTCTCGCTGAAGTTACACTTCTCGCTCATCCTGACCCATCAGCCACGCTTAGTATAGCGGTTGATGCATCAGATTTCGCTATAGGAGCCGTTATGCAACAAAATATCTCCGGTAGTTGGCAACCGCTCGAATTTTTCTCACGACGCCTTACTCCCACGGAGACGAGATATAGCGCTTTTGGTCGCGAACTGCTTGCAGCCTACTGCGCCATTAAACATTTCCGGCACGCAGTAGGAGGACGTCAATTCATTTTATTCACCGACCATAAGCCCTTAACGTATGCTCTGCATACCAAGTCTGACCGCTACTCACCACGAGAGTGCAGACATTTGGACTATATCTCACAGTTCACGACAGACCTTCGTCACATTAAAGGCGAGTCGAACTATGTTGCCGATGCTCTTTCACGTATCCAGACGAATGCAGTTACCTTACCGGTGCTCGATCTTCCTGCTATGGCCGCCGCACAAGCAAACGATCCTGTATGTACAGAAGCACCACAATCTTCGTCCCTTCAGTGTCAGGAAGTACCCCTAGCTACTAGCTCAGGTACTATCCTATGTGATATTTCTACCGGTCTACCTCGACCCATCGTACCCTCTACCTATCGCCGTCTCGTCTTCGATACCCTTCATGGATTGTCTCATCCAGGTATCGCAGCCACATTACGTCTCATTGCTGCACGATACGTCTGGCCGTCCATGAATAAAGATGTTCGTATGTGGGTAAAGCAATGCCTACAGTGTCAACGATCAAAAGTGCACAGGCACGTAGCTGCCCCCATTGGCACGTTCGCTACGCCTGATGCTCGCTTTGATCACGTTCATATAGACATTGTAGGACCATTGCCACCATCGCATGGGTATGATAACATACTCACGTGCATTGACCATTTTACAAGATGGCCCGAAGCTATTCCCATCACGTCTATCACGGCGGAGACAGTTGCTCACCGCTTCGTAGAACGATGGATAGCATTGCACGGTTGTCCCTCGACTGTCACGACTGACCGAGGACAACAATCCACATTTAAATGTGAGGTGAAAGGTGGTTCAGTTACATGAGACATATTTCATACAACGAGGTCAATCAAGCTTCACTACAGCACCGACGTTGTCAACCAATTCCCAGATTTACTCATTACTCTGAAACCCACCTCATTAATGTCCACTTCAGTAAAGCTCAAAATAAATTATGGAGTATGTAGAAAATCAATTACCAATAGTCTGTACAATTTGATGACCAGTGCTCTCAAATACTCAAAAGACAGTTAAGACTAGAAATTAAATGCTTACAATTTTAATATAATAATTCATTGGGATTATCAGACAGTTAGTACAAATTCCCAGTTCTAGTACTATTAAAAACACAGTTCACAATGAAAACCTGGTGATATATTTGTACAGTAGACATTTCCAACAAAGGTCACATACATACTCAAGGCATATACATGTAGCAAGATAAAATAATGAATGTCAACCAACTGAAAACATGAAATAAATCCGAAGTGATAAATGCAAACCGAAGAATCAGTAGATTATAAGACAATCTGTACAAAAATAATTTATTCTCAACTTTTATCCCATATGCGAGCCGATAAATACTGACCTCGAGAGGTCCGACACCTTGACAAATGCTGCCCAACTTGTCAAAGGTCATAAAAGCGCGGCGGTAGATGCATTATCTCGACTAGATAGGAATGTGATACAACAGTCTGCCGTAAATGTCGAGACATTAGGTGTCAACCAGGAAGAGTATCAAGAATTACGAAACCTTTCAACAAACAATTCTAGTTTCAAACCAAAGCAGTTACCGTCGTCGATTAACGGTATCCTTATTTACTGTGACACTACCAAGGTAGTGCCACAGCCTGCCGTCTCCAAAAGTATGCGAATGCTAATATTTAATAACTTTCATTCCTTATCTCATCCTGGTGCAAAAGCTTTAACAAGCTAATCAATGCCAGATAAATGTGGCCAAATTCGCAGAGAGAGAGTGTTTGGCATGTCAACAGTCGAAAGTCGACCGTCGCACAACCCACCCTTGGTGTTTTCTCATAGACAGATGCACGTTTCGCCCATGTGCATATCTACTTGGTAGGCTCTTTACCGCGTCTGAACTGTTTTAATTATCTGTTTACGTGTATAGATCGATTCACAAAACTCCCTATAGCCATATCGCTGAAACAGTGGCTAAGGCCTTCATGAAGAACTGGATGACCGTTTTTAATACATTTATAACAATAACAACGGATAGAGAAGCACAATTTGAATCCGAACCATTTAACAACTTAGCTAAACTTCTAGGCTCCAATAGGATACGTTGCGCTGCATGTCACCCTCAGGCTAATGGAAGGGTAGAATGTTTCCACCGTCAGCTAAAGGCTGACATTTTATCGAACTCAAATCCCAATCATTGGACAGAATTCCCACCATTAGCTATGTTAGAAATACGACTATCTGCCAAAACTGATGCACAGTGTTCAGCAGAGCAACTAGTTTTCGGAAGGAAAAAACACTTACGGAGTCGACAAGTAAAAACGATAAATCTCCACAAGTGTCTAAAAAGGTTGGATGAGCATCGTCGACTAATCAGTTAAGAATATCGGCAGTTTTGTCTGCAGACCGAAATGTAAACACGTGCCTATAAAGGTCTTGTGCTTATTTAACTTAATTTTTTTCGTACCGTATCGCCTATTTCATAACATTAACAAAAACATTATCAAAAAATAGTAGTCTGCAATATTATGCTAGTCACACTTCTGAGACCTTTTAATTCTGATAGATGAGCGTTATACTCATTTTTTTAATGCTGAATACATAATCTGCCTATCCGTAAACACACGATAAGTTGCATAAGGCGAATATATATGAAAAGGGCTAAGTTAAAAATCTTTGACTGAAGTGACTGATGCGACAAATCTTCGCCTGATAAATTAATCATTCTCTTTGATTTTGCCTCTAATAGTAGACAATGAGAATGGTAACATCGAACAAATTCTCTATGTGCAGGCACTATAAATCCAAACAATAAACCCTCGAATATCAACGAATCCCAAAAGCCACCTGGGCGACTTTTACTTTTTTCCTTTCCTGGTTAACTCATTATGATTTTAGTACTCCTTAACTTATATAGACTATTTTCCTTGGACTGGTTCTTTCAATTTCAAACGAACAACTCTTAAAACCGTTTTTTGCATAGGATAGGTTTAGTAGCTTTATACGATCAATACTAATATTAAAAGTGTTTTATTTTTAGACGAAACATTTTAGATCAAACAATGGCTAAATACTTATTATTGGTCTTCATCGTCACTTTTTTACATGCTTATAAAGGTTATGCACTAAGGTAACGAGTTTTACTGCAGCATGATTTAAAGCGTAATCATATGACTTAGTTTCATTGGCATCATTCAATATTTCTTTTATTATATTTTTAGTTCGTTGCGTTTTCCATAGCTAATTCCCAGATCAAAGTTATTCATAAATGGTTTCTCAACATCACCACAAAGCTTTGTTAATATTCGACAAGCAAGTAATATGGTCGATCTGCGTATCATCATGTAAGGTGGCAGCCAAATACAGTCGGCAGGAAACTCACAGATACACCTAAGTCCCGTGACATCTCACACTCTTGAACAAAGTGTGCCTGTCATCTTGAACAGACTGATCAATCAATTGTACACAAATATGACCAGATTTTTGTTGTTGAAGAGTGCCAAACATCACAAAACCTAGGTCAATAAATCGCATAAATACCATAAACACCATGGCTCAAATGCGCATGCAGATTCACGCAATCTGTCGTACATTTTCTCCTTAGCCTAATCGTGTGTATGTTCGGTCGTGTATTTTATATAGACCTTCTGAAATCTAGAATGTGTTGATTATTACTAGAATTAACAACAGAAATTGGAACAAATTTACCTTGATCTTTGTAATGTATTCGGATATTTTGTGTGATTTGTATGTGAATCAGGCTCGTTAGGCTCACTTTTAGCAGGCTTATCTTAGACTGTGTGAAATCAGTTTCTTTATAATACGCAACATCTACAGACTGTAAATGTCCTCAAGCAATAAAAAGAGAAAAATCCACAGCAAAAACAATGATGGAAGTCACTCAAACCTGGAGAACTGCCTGTATAAAATATGAAGATACAAAAAGGAAATGCACAAATATAATTGATAGTTGTTCGGTTTTATAAAAGTGCTTGGCTTCCAAAACGGATTGAAAATGTGGAAGGAAATAGACACGTTGTAGATATCTTGTGTATGAAAAGACAGGAAGACAGAAATTTGCTCTTTTAAATTTCATATATATATAAATATGTGAATTTGCCAGAAGTTAGACTACCAACGAAACTCGATTAAATATATGATTTTGAGTCCATATTGACCGTCTTTTAAAACTGGGTTTGTAGCCACGGGTTCATAAGAGTACCCACTGACCCGGAAAAGTATAATATGGAGTTGAGAGAAAGAAAACTGGAAAGATTGGGAAGATGGAATATGCCTTTTATGAATGGTGGTACTATCGAAGTCTTGTAGATTAGACAGTTGATGGCTTTTTTAATTCTTTTACTGTCATTATTATATACTCTTTTGTTATCAAGTTTACATTAACTCCAACCTACGGTTTGCTGACTTCCACTAAAGTTGATGGAAACGGTGGTGAGAAAAGCTCTGTGTTTCGGTGAACTGCTTCGCCAAAAAGTTTTCGGTAAGTACTTCTCTAAAAATAAAGTTTCCAATCAAGATGTTGATAACTGGAAAGTCGACTGGGACGCATGCACATAACATTTTAGAAACTTCTAGATCTCTAGAGGTGCACAAGTAGTCGCTATTTTTGCGTTTAGAAGCCATAACATTAAATTAGTTGCCCACGTTTGTCGATTGACTTCCTTGGTTTATCTGTTCCACATGGCAGCGTATGATCGTCAGATGCATTTGTGCTTCTGTAATCGAGCACTACAGTATAAAACACTTTCAGTCTCTCAACTGTATGGTAGTCAGAGTAAAACAATTAAATCATAGTGATCACAAATTACCACAACGATGTAATACTGTGCACGTTTTCAAACAAAAACGCGCATCGCAATCGATATTATCAAGAATATCAGTTGTAGACACATCAACCTGATAAGCAAAAGTTCCGTTTCTCAGCGGCCACTTGCTGGGAGTGATTTGAATTGATTTTCTCCTTGTCGTGAACAAATATGTACTGTCCTGATTGGTGCTAAAAATCAGCGCTATAACGTTAAAAATTATAAAGTTATTACATTCATGAACATTCACAATACGTTCCCGGTGAACGAGGTCAAAGCAGTAACTAAGAGCATGCTTACTACACAAACTATGATATTATCCACAGGCCTTAACAAATGATGTCACATTATCCATTGAAATGTGTGCAACATAGGAATGATAACCTCATAATGCTCTGTCGGTATACAGATATATATGAAAGCATCTGCCAGTCCAATACACGTACATTCAAGGCTTACAATAGAAAACTTGAGTATACCTATAGTGCTAGAGGGAAAGAAGTCAATAAAGAATTCCGAAGAGTTATGGAATGCCCTAAACGTAATCCTGCCTCCATCAGTAAATTGTGTGATGAACCTTGCGATCACTACGATGTCAGGCCTGGTAGTTGGCAGTTTTGAGTTCATGCAAATGATGGTTCCTGAGAGAATTAATAACTTACCTCAGACTCAGCCACATTGGTTGACATGTTTTGATTCAGTAAACTTCTTCGACATACTGCTGTGCAGCTTGTTAAGCCGCCGTAAATCATTAGTGCATTGTACGCCTACTTTCCCGCATATGCGATCCAAAAGGAAAGGTAGAAAATGACTGCGATTTTCAATCACGTCGTCAACAATGTGCTTTAAACTATGCACATTATAGACTAAGTGCTCCCTACAGTAACAGTATCCGTAACTCGATAAGAGATTGTTCAGATTAGATCAAACACTAATGAAGAAGGCAGTGTGCAACTTTGGGTATGATAAAAAATATACCGATGAAGATAGATGTTGGAAGTTTCTGACAGTAACTTTTAAAGGAGAACTACATGACCTAAGTATAATAAAGGTAACAGGCAATCAGTTGCTTTCCATATAGAAACTTCAATAAGTGAACTTCATTTTCTTTTCAGATCGCATCTCTTGTGTTGTTTACATAAGTCTGGGGCTACACTGATGAATACGAAAATAAAGTTGATTCGCAATGATGGATTGATTGTGACCTTACACGAAAACTGACATCACATCTCAAGTCGTCTTCACAATTGGAGAAAGTCATCCGACCACCCAGTCGTGTCACTGAAACCTGAAATTTGCCAAAGCCAGCGGTACAAATAAGTTTAAAAGGAACAATTAACTGTGGTCAAACTGAGTAGAAGCATCAATGATAGTTGTGGACAGTACAAACAACTGAGTTTTAAAAAAACCGGATTGAAGCACACGCTTCATTGTACTGTGTCTGTTTGACATACTAAAACAAAACTTGAGCATCGGTAATGCAATGGTAAATAAAGTTCATGAAAATATTAAAACCACATTTATTAGTTTTAATTTCATCTTAAAAGGTATAGAAAACACACTGGTTATTAACAGTCTGTCCGGAAAGCTGAGCAACGAGGAATTTCCCCAAATTTTGAGGAAAAATCATTGGGCGTTTTAGGATTTCCGCAAAATAAAAAGATTGGTACTGCCAACCCAAATATACGATAATGACATGGACTGATGTCAGTGTTGTGGTAAATGTGACAGTGATGTTTTCAGTTTGCAGGAGGATTGCTCGACTGCTTTCATTATTGGCCTGATTATGTATCTGAGCTATCTGTTTCTGCCATCAAGATATTTCAACAAGTTATCTGTATTTTGTCTGTTTTAACACATCGTTATGTCGAATATTTGCACAACCAATTCAGGTGTGTTTATGAAGCGACCTATCGCTGTACAAGTTACAGGAAGGCCCAGTCAGAGACAGCGTGGTTGTCAGCAATATGCATCAAAAATATTGTACATCGTTCAGATGTCGGTTCCTGAACTGCTGACATATAACTGCAGAACACTTGGTGCTTATTGTCAATACCGATCAACGAATAATGAGAAGAAGCTTTTTGAAATATCTTGTGATGAAATTCTATGTTTTACCAAACATATAATGTTGAATAAAGCCAACAACAATAATAATAACACACTGATGACTTGCACGAACTATTATGACGCTAAGCTTTCAATGTGACGGCCAGAGTTCTGGCCTGTATACTCGATGGGAAACTGATAGGAAAATATGATGTCTTCTATCTGAAGTTTGTGCTAATGGCGTCATTTAGAAGTGACCTTGAGAGAGTATATTTATTTACTTGGGCTAATTTAGGGTTATAAAGCAGTTTGAACAATAAGGATTATGATGTACAATTGATGCTTAGGTTCGGAAATTTGATTTGGGGATTCCATCACGAACTGACATCAGCTACAATGACAAGAATATATTTAGCCAAATGGGTGAGGATTGACAAATGAATAGCTCTTTTTTGATCCGGTTGGTGGTACATGGCCGTTCTTAGTTGGCGGAGAGATTTGTCTGGTTAATTTCGATAACGAACGAGGCTTTAACCTGCTAAAGAGTAGACTGGTCCTCTGTGCTCGCTTGAGGCGCGGCTTCTATTGCTTGTTTATGGAGCAGTCTGGTCGTGATCCGGAGGGTGCGGTGCCAGTCTTCACTTCTTAGAAAGACAAGCGGCACACTTAAGTCGCACGAAATCGAGAATTAACGGGTCTCTGATGCCCTTAGATGTCTGGGGTCACATGTGCGCTACAATGAAGATGCCAGCGGATCTGGAAACCTGGCCCGAAGGGGTTGGGCAAACTGTTTCATCACCGTCGTGACTGGGATCGGGGCTTGCAATTATTCCCCGTGAACGAGGAATTCCTGGTAAGTGCAAGTCATAAGCTTGCGCTGATTACGTCCCTGCCATTTGTACACACTGCCCGTCGCTACTACCGATTGAATGGTTTAGTGAGGTCGTTGGATTGGTGTCGTTGTAGTGGCTTTGCCGCTCGACTGATGCTGAGAAGATGACCTAATTTGACTATTTAGAGGAAGTAAAAGTCGTAACAAGGTTTCGCAGGTGAACTTGCTGAAGGATCATTATCATAACCTTATCTCGACCCTCCGTAAGTCTAGAAAGCTGCACGAACAAAAAATTGTTAAGGAATCCATAGAATGTCCTAAACGTTTGTATTCCTATATAAACCGAAGGACAAAAAGAAGTAGAAATATTCCTGCACTATAGAGGGACAGTACTGCTGTATCATTAGTGGAAGATGATTTTGGTAAGACTCAAGTGTTCTCAAACTACTTTAGCAATGTATATGCCATAGAAGCACCCTTCCCGTCAGCGCATACTAACCCCCCTACACACATACACTGGATAGTAAGACCATTAAAGAACTCGATGTCTTTGGTCTGCTAAATAAGCTTGACATAGGTAAATCCACGAACCCAGTGAATTGCATCCTAGGCTACTAAAGGAATTATCTAACTTCGTTGCGAACCCTTTAAGTATAAACTTTAAGGTATTCATAACGCATGGTCGTTTACCAAAAGACTGAAAGGATGCAATAGTATGTCCTGCCTACAAAACAGGTACGAAACATAAACCTGAGAATTACCAACCCGATAGCCTAACTAGTGTGGTTGTTAAAATCTCAGAAATGGTTATTCGGAAGGAGCTGTTTAAGTACCTCAATGTAAGCTGGATCCTTTCCGAGAAGCAGCACCGTTTTAGAATAAGTTATTCTTTTCTCGCTAACTTATTGGTCGCTCGGAAGGCTGGTGTGCTCTTAAAGACCAAAAGTTACCTGTAGACTTAGCCTACATTGATTTCAGCAAGGCTTTTGACAATGTTCCGCACAACCGGCTGTTACATAAGCTAAAAAACGTCGGAATTGAAGGCAATTTATTGATTTAGATAAAAGACTTCCTAGTCGAGCGCCAACAAAGAGTACGGGTAAACCCGAAGTTATCTAGCTGGGAAACTGTGCTTAGTGGAGTGCCCCAGGGTATATTTTTGGGGCTAGTGCTATTCCTCTTGTATGTAAATGACCTTCTTCGCCTATTATCACCATCGGTCTTGCAATATGCTGATGATGTCAAGATATGAAGAATGATACAATGTAATCTTCAATCGAACTGCCTGGCATGGTAGGATGTGTAGTATAGCCCGACCGGTATATCACGATGGGCAAATGTGGTGTTTGAATAAACTAATGACTCCTTTGTACTTGTTGAATGTTTGATTTCGAATTCTAAATACAGTACATTCGTTAGTGCTTGTGTAGTACTTCTTGATTCAATTGCGTTATTTTTGGGATTATTAGTTCTTACCATAATTCAAATACTTCTAATTATCATATTGGCGTCGCGATGGGGCCTGCGAATGAACAGTTAGATATTCATTCGGATTTCGATGCTTATGAGGATTACTTTGAAAGGTTCGAAATCTGGGCTATGAGCAAGGAAGATGATGAGGATATTAATATTGTGGCACATTTTCTAACATTCATTGGAAATGAAGCATATGGCTTATTAAAAATTTTGGCTTCACCGGAAAAGCCTATTTCTCTTCCTTATACAACTCTCAAGGAACTACTTCTAGACTATGCAAAGTATACAAATTTCGAATGAGGTAAAGGGAGATTTCGTAAAATAATTTATGAGGATATAAAAAATTCCACTACATTACGTCACCCCATCCCAGTGCATACTCAAGGTTGTGCAGTTCACGAAGATGGGCACAAGTTTAGTCAATGTTTTTCTTGTGGCAAGTTCCACCCTTTTAATTCATGTAAATTTCGTAATTGTAAGTGCTATAAATGTGGTGATGTCGGACATATTCAGTCAGTTTGTAGTACTACTGTTCATCTTGCTGCAACTAATATTAAGTCCTGTGATTCTGATTCTATTAATTTAAATACTTATAATGATCATTTATCTTTATCGACGACTTCAAAAGACAGTTTAGAGTCATATAGCAGTTCAGAGTTAAATGAAACTGTGGTGTTTGAATGAACTAATGACTCCTTTGTACTTGTTGAATGTTTGATTTCGAATTCTAAATACAGTACATTCGTTAGTGCTTGTGTGGTACTTCTTAATTCGATTGCGTTATCCCTGGGATTCTTAGTTCATACTATAATTCAAATACTTCTAATTATCATATTGACGTCGCGATGGAGCCTGCGATGGAACAGTTAGATATTCATTCAACTTCTGAAGCTTTTGAGGACTATTTGGAAAGGTTTGAAATTTGGAGCATGACCAAGAAGGATGTTAAAGGTGATAAAATTGTGGCTTATTTCCTGACATTCATCGGAAAAGAAGCATACAGCTTATTGAAAACCTTGGCATATCCAGAAAAACCTATCTCACTGCCTTATGCAACTATTAAGGAGTTATTATTAAATCATGTAAAGTGCACTAGTTTTGAATGCCGTGAAAGGGCAAAATTTCATAAGATGACTCGTCGAAATGACCAAAAGGTTAAGGAATTCATTCTTGAATTGCAGAAACAAGCTGCCAAATGTAATTTTGGTGATCAACTTCATGTGCAGCTGAGAGATCGATTAATTGCAGGAATTAACTTGCCGGGTTTGGAAAGAGAGCTGTTAAGAATGCCGAACTGTTCCTTTCAAGATGCTAGAACTGCGTGTATTAACTACGAGGCAGTGAATGAACTTGATATCCAGTCGATGAATATTTCTAATACTTTGCTTAGTCGTCATGATGAAATACAATCTCAGGGTCAATCAAAATTGCGTTCGTTTAACAGTGGTTCCTATTCTCGTGTAAATATGAAAGATATCTCAACAAGGAATTACAAAAGAAATCACAAAGGTGAGACCAAGTTTGGCAAATGTTTATCATGTGGAAAAATTCATTCTCGTAATTCATGTGCATTTCGTAATGCTAAATGTTTTAGATGTGGTAAGATAAGACACATTCAATCAGTATGCAAAGCTACTATTCATTTTGCCTCAAGTAGTACTAAATCTTGTAATTCAGATCCCGGTGATTCAGCTGTTCCTAATGATCACTTATCTTTGTCTACTGTTTCGAAAGGTAATGCTCATATTCAAAAGCGATTATATACATCGCTTGGTTCATGTCATGACTTTATTGTTGACACAGGCAGTATAGAGTCCATTATTTCATTCAAGAACTTGAAATCTTTAGATCCTAATGTTGTGGTACGACCCACTGAGGTATCAATATTGGGGATTACTGGACACAGACTGCCTATACGAGGATGTTGTGAGTTGCTAATAAGAGATGATAATTCTTCGTACATACCTTGTGAATTTTTAGTTAGCGAAACAGGACTGTCAATATTGGGCTTAAGGAATTTGAAAAGGCTTCAAATGGAGCTGTGTTTTCTACTTTCTAAAAAAATTCTGATGCTTTACTTAAAGATTTGATAGCCACGTGTGCTAAGTGCAGTGGAGGTATGAAGATTCAGCCTATAAAACTTCAAGTACAGGGTGAACCAGTATCTCTTAAAAGACGAATAATTCCTTATGGTCTTCGAGAGGCAGTACATAAAACATTAAACGATTTGTGTGCGAAAGGCATAATTGAACCGATCCAGTCCGCAGCATGGGGTACTCCTATTGTTACGCCACTGAAGTCGGATGGCAAAACCCCTAGAATATGTGGTGATTATAGATTAACACTGAATTCCCGTTTGTTGAAGCAAACGTGCACGACGGTCGAGGCTGAAGATATTCTAAATCGACTTCATGGTTCTAAAGTGTTCTCGAAAGTTGACCTAAAAGATGCTTACCTCCAAATCCCTTTAGATCAATCTTCATCTCTTTTGACGACAATTAATACTCCTTTTGGTCTGTTCAAATACAATTTCCTTCCATTTGGTCTAAGTTGTTCTCCAGCTATATTTCAGGAAGTCATGAATAATGTAGTTAGTGATCTTGAGGGCGTTGAAGTTTATCAAGATGATCTCATTGTCCATGGTTCTGATAAGGTAGTTCATAACCAGAGACTTATTGCTTTATTGCGTCGTTTAATTGAGAAGAATATTACAGTGAATCCAAATAAGTGTTCATTTTGTGTATCTAATTTCGAATGTCTTGGATACCTAGTTGATGGTAATGGTTTTAGACCAGATATGAAACGACTAGATCCACTGACAAATGCACCGTCTCCAAAAAACCTTACGGAACTACGTTCACTAGTGGGTGCTCTTCAATACTATTCCCGTTTTATTCCTAATTTTTCTTGTCGTGCAAATTGTTTATTTAATATTTTGACATCCAATACATTTAAATGGGGTGAGGAACAAGAGTCATGCTTACGTAGTCTACTAAAGTTTCTTCAAAGTGATGCTGTTCTTCGAACTTACTCCCCTAGTGTACAGTCTGTACTTATCACTGATGCATCACCTGTGGGTATTGGCGCAGTTTTGGAACAGGAGGGTAGACCAGTTATTTGTGTTTCACGCAAACTTACTGTTACTGAACAAGGTTATTCACAGACTCAGCGAGAAGCATTAGCTGTATATTGGGCTGTTAAAAGACTCCATAAATATTTATTCGGAAAGAAATTCACTATTGTTACTGATCATGAGGCTTTAAAGTTTATTTATCATCCTGAAAAATCCTTAGCACGTTCCTCAGCTGCTATGGTTCAACGATGGAGTATTGCTTTGAGTGCCTATGACTATACCGTTCAGCATAGGAGTGCCAAACAAATTCAACATGTTGACTACATTTCTCGACAGTCATTACAAGATAAACCTGTAAATACTTCAGACTGTTTGTTAGTGCAACCTTTACCAGTGAAACGTCCAGATCTCATTAGAGAAACTCGTAAATACTTTGGATGTATAATTAAAGCTATACGGAAAGGTTGGAATGCTAATTTGAAACGTAGATTTCCTATCTATTTTTCAAAGCGGGATGAGCTATCTACTACTCCTGATGGTATTTTGTGTTTAAATGATCGTGTTGTTATTCCTCCTTCATTGCGTAAATCTGTCCTAGAAAATCTTCATAGTGGATATTTAGGTGTTGAAAAAATGAAGTCATTGTCGAGGCTCACATGTTGGTGGCCAGAGATAAATGCAGATATTTGTCGTACAGCAAACAATTGTGAAAAGTGTCATAAGCTGAAAAATCAACATTCGAAGTGGACTCCATTGCCAGTATCGTCTGAGGCCTGGCAAAGAATTCATGCAGACTATTGTGGTCCGTTTCTTGGCAAATACTATGCGCTTGTAGTTATTGATTCTTTTTCAAAGTGGCCTGAAGTTTTCTTCACAACTTCACCAAATTCTGACTTCACAATTCAAGCATTAAGAAAGGTGTTTAGTCGAGAAGGGGTTCCAATGGTGTTAGTAACTGATAACGGCTCTCATTTTGCTGCAGATGCAGTCACTACCTGGTTAAATGGTATAGGGTGCAAACATCTGTTTACTGCTCCCAGACATCCTTGTTCCAATGGTCAGGCAGAAAATTTTGTCAGGACGTTAAAAACTGCCATTGATTCTATTGCTGCCTCAACATTTAATGAGCTGGAGAGGGGAGTAGATACCTTTCTACTGCAATATAGAAATGCCAGACATTCGGTGACGAAAGAGACTCCATCAAAACTATTAAAAGGAAGAACTCTTCGGTCGAATATGAGATGTTTGGAGTCTGCAGAAGTTACATATTATCGTGGCAATGATCTTCGACCATCCACGGGGATCGTTCTGAAGAATGTCGGGAAATCTATGGTGCGACTTCTAGATATCAATGACTTAAGTACACACAATCGACATGTTGATCAAATACAATTGCAGCAACCAGATAATACAGAGTCTTTATCCAATACATTGTCGGACAGACACAGCATGAACTTGAGGAGAAGACGTACAATTGATTACAGACACTTAGACTCTAATTTAAGCTGTGGCGGATGTGGTGTTTGAATGAACTAATGACTCCTTTGTACTTGTTGAATGTTTGATTTCGAATTCTAAATACAGTACATTCGTTAGTGCTTGTGTGGTACTTCTTAATTCAATTGCGTTATCCCTGGGATTCTTAGTTCATACTATAATTCAAATACTTCTAATTATCATAGAAACTCAGGATCCTTGCGAGAAAACAATTCCTAATCAATCAACTTATCAGATTTCTCATGTTATTGTACCAGGTATGATTTTTCCTAATGATTCACATATTTCTGATGAAATTTCTTACAAATCTGATGAGAATATTTCGGATGAACCTAATGATGATCAAAAAGCTGATTTAGTTTTGATAGATGCTGATTTTTCTAATGATTCTTTGCTCTACAATGACATTCTTAATAAATGTGAGGAAAATACTTCAGAAAAATTCAATCCTGATGACGTCGTATCAAATGTTATTTGTCCTCATAATGTATTTGTTTTTTATGGGAAACTTGTTCAATGCGAAACACAAGTACTAAATGAGTTCGATTTTGAATACGATTCATATGATTTCACATCAACTGTTGTTTATCCTTATCATAAATTCACTTCCAATGTATACTCTAGTCAATGTGAGAAAGATGTTTTAAATAAAACCACATTATTCATAACTTGGGGATATGAAGATCCGACATTATTTCGTGGGGGAGGATAGTCTGAATGTCTATGGTTGAAATTTTAGGTAGCAGTACTTTCAGTACTCAACCGACATGATGATCATACACAATCCCAGGAAGCAAGTGAGTCTGTTCCGATTTTGGTTGTTAATTCTAATACTAATCAGTGCATTCTAGATAATACAGAGTCTTTATCCAATACATTGTCGGACAGACACAGCATGAACTTAAGAAGAACACGTACAATTGATTACAGACACTTAGACTCTAATTTAAGCTGTGGCGGATGTGGTGTTTGAATAAACTAATGACTCCTTTGTACTTGTTGAATGTTTGATTTCGAATTCTATATACAGTACATTCGTTAGTGCTTGTGTAGTACTTCTTGATTCAATTGCGTTATCCCTGGGATTCTTAGTTCATACTATAATTCAATTACTCCTAATTATCATAGCAAACTCGACCATCGCATCAAGAAAGCTGCCTCACCCGAGGTGTATGAAATATGCATATTCAAACTTCATGCTCATGTTTGACTATATTCTGTTATTCTTTAACGCGAATTAAGTCTATAATAATGTACAAGGGTTGACAGCATGTATATTTTGATAACCTTGATACTATCCAGCTGGAGTCAGATATAAAGTCATCAAAACCTACACCTTACCGTAAGGATCAAGTAAATACATGGTAAATTCACGGAATGATACCAAGTTTGAATTCGCACATATATAGCATTCTTTCAAAACAACCTCATAACAATCCACATCTAAATGTGTGGTGAAAAAAGGTTCAGTTACATCAAACATCTTTTGTACAATGTGATCACCAAAGCTTTACAATATCACCATCATTGTCGATCAATTTGCAGATTTACTCATTACTCTGTATCTCACTTTAATACTGTATGATAATTAGGAGTATTTGAATTATAGTACGAACGAGAAATCTCAGAAATAACGCAATTTAATCAAAAAGTACTAGATAAGCACGAACAAATATACTGTATTTGGAATTCAAAACCAAGCATTCAACAAGTACAAGGGAATCGTTAGTTCATACAAACACCACATACTATGATAATCAGAAGTATTTGGATTATAGTACAAACTAATAATCCCAGAAATAACGTAATTGGATCAAGAACTACTAGATAAGCATGGACGAATGTACTGTATTTAGAATTCAAAATCAGGCATTCAACGAGTACAAAGGAGTTATTAGTTCATTCAAACACCACACATACTCCGAAGCTTAAATTGGAATCAAAGTTTCTGTAACCGATTGTAAGTCTTGCTAAACTTAAGTTTATCCTTAGTCTATCCGACAATGTATCGTACAAAGACTATAATTTATAAGGTGCTCATTAGTATTAGAATTAAAAACCGCAATAGGAACAAACTCACCTGGTGCCTGGAATTGTATTTGATCAACATGTCGATTGTGTGTACTTAAGTCATTGATATCTAGAAGTCGCACCATAGATTTCCCGACATTCTTCAGAACGATCCCCGTGGATGGTCGAAGATCATTACCACAATAATATGTAACTTCTTCAAACTCCAAACATCTCATGTTTGACCGAAGAATTCTTCCTTTTAAAACTGTTGATGGAGTCTCTTTCGTCACAGAGCGTCTGGCATTTCTATATTGCAGTAGAGAAGTATCTATACCCCTCTTGCGTCCACCAAATGTTGAAGCAGCAATAGAATCAATAGCAATTTTCAATGTTCTGACAGAATTTTCCGCCTGACCATTGGAACAAGGATGTCTGGGAGCTGTAAACAGATGTTTGCAGCCAATACCATTTAACCAGGTATTGACTGCACCCGCAGCAAAATGATCGGTCACTAACACCATGGGAACTACTTTTCGACTAAACACTTGCTTAAATTGTGAAGTCAGAATTTGGTGTTGTGAAAAAACTCCAGGCCACTTTGAAAAAGAATCAATAACTACAAGCGCATAGTATTTGCCAAGAAACGGACCACAATAGTCTGCATGAATTCTCTGCCAGGCCTCAGACGATACTGGCAATGGAGTCCACTTCGAATGTTGATTTTTCAGCTTATGACACTTTTCACAATTGTTTGCTGTACGACAAATATCTGCATTTATCTCTGGCCACCAACATGTGAGCGTCGCCAATGACTTCATTTTTTCAACACCTAAATGTCCACTATGAAGATTTTCTAGGACAGATTTACGCAATGAAGGAGGAATAACAACACGATCATTTAAACACAAAATACCATCAGGAGTAGTAGATAGCTCATCCCGCTTTGAAAAATAGATAGGAAATCTACGTTTCAAATTAGCATTCCAACCTTTCCGTATAGCTTTAATTATACATCCAAAGTATTTACGAGTTTCTCTAATGAGATCTGGACGTTTCACTGGTAAAGGTTGCACTAACGAACAGTCTGAAGTATTAACAGGTCTATCTTAAAAAGATTGGCGGAAAGGTGGACAACACACGAAGCAGCTGAGGAATGTGCTAAACATTTTTCAAGATGATAAGTGAATTTTAAAGCTTCATGATCAGTAACAATACTGAATTTTTTTCCGGATAGATACTTATGAACTCTTTTAACAGCTCGAAACACAGCTAATTCTTCTCTCTGAAATTGTGAATCACCTTGTTCAGTAACAGTAAGTTTGAGTGTAACAGATAACTGGCACACCGTCCTGCTCCAAAACTGCACCAATGCCCACAAGTGATGCATAAGTAATAACTATAGAATGTAAACTAGGGCAGTGAGTTCGAAGAACAGCATCAGTTTTAGGAAACTTCAGCAGAATTTCAGTTGAGGTGATCCAGAAAATTTCTCGCAAAAGACAAGAATCAGGAAACACCAAGAAGCACTTCATCCAATCAGCGTTCACTTCGAGTTTTAGCCAGAAACATCAAGGAAGTGGAACGTCACATGTAGAGTTTCTGATTGGCTGATTGCTATACTGGTACTACGTTTGGTCGCACTCCAGAATCTTCGAGCAACCAAAGAACCTTTTAAATACTATAGAAACCCTATATTTTCTGTATTATAACGAACCCTTGGAGGACAGTGCTTCTCGCATATATTGTGCATTTTCTCTCGTGTTGAGGTCGCTGCGTAGTTCTAGCTTGGGGGTTACCAGAATAGTTTAGGAAACGAATAAGGCGTTTAAATTTGCAAGACTTATAATTTTGCAGGTATTACTCTTGTTTCTCACCCCATTTGAATGAATTAGACGTCTAAATATTAATAAAATATTTGGCACGACAAGAGAAATCAAGAACAAAGAGCACATACTAGTGAACGGAGTTCTATAGGATCCTTCGGAGACGGCGCATTTATCAATAGAGCTGGTCGTTACATATCTGGCCTAAAACTATTACCATCAACTAGGTATCCAAGACATTCGAAACTAGATACACAAAATGAACACTTATTTGGATTCCCTGTAATATTCTCAATTAAACGACGAGAACACTTTAGAACCATCAAGTCGATTTATAATATCTTCAGCCTCTACCGCCGTGAACGTTTGTTTGAACAAACAAAAATTCAGTGTTAATCTATAGTGACCACATAGTCTAAGGGTCTTGCCATCCGAGTTCAATAACGTTGCAATAGGAGTACTACATTCTGAATACTAAATCAGCTCAATTATACTTTTCGCACACAAATCGTTCAATGTCTTATCTACTGCTTTCAGAAGACCACAAGGAACTACTCGTCTCTTAATTAAGACTGAATCACCCTGTAACTCCCCCTGGAGTCCCTCCGTGGGCCACTGCAGGTCCCAAGCCCGGATAAAGGAGGAGGGTTGGGCATGGGGTTAGAGACCCTATCCCGTAGAAAACTAACTCGCCAAAAACAACGCTAACCGGAAAAAATCATTCAGACCATTTAAGCTCTGCCCTGGGAGTCAGGTTTTCATTTAGAAGAGTTATGACGCCTCATGATGAAACCCGAGTTCCTTCGGAAGTTACGGAGCTGATGCCCCTCCTGACAACCAGAGCAACCATTTATTTAGGTACATGGAATCCTCGTACAATGTGGGAGAGTCTTCCAAATTGCTGCAGAATCACCCTGTACTTTTATAGACTGAATTTTCATACCTCTACTGCACTTAGCACACACAGCTATCAAATCTTTAAGTAAAGCATCAGATTCATTTTTAGGAATTAGTCAACTTTACTTTAAGCCTTTTTCAAATTTTTTAAACTCAGTATTGCCAGTCCTGTTTCGCTAACTAATAATTATGAAGGCAATTCACATCATCCTCGTATGGGCAGTCTGTGTCTAGTAATCCTCAATATTGAGACTTCAGTGGGTCGTACTACAACGTCAGAATTTCATGTTCTTGAATGAAATAATGGACTCGATACTGTCTATGTCTACAATAAAGTCATGAAATGCATATAAAGATTACATTTCGTAATGGTGGATGTTATAACGCTCGGTATTACTTCGTCTAACGTTATAACGCTTAAACGATTATCTACACTAGATGCCTCCCAGTGTCTATTCTACAAGACTTCAACAAAACTCAGATCAAGAACATGTAATCAGCCTGACCAAAACGTGAATATGTTTTCACACCAAAATCCGACACAATCCACAACAATGAACAATCAATAATAAGATGTATATAAGAGTGAGTCACAATAATAAGGATAAGGGAATATATAACTTATCTGACACCTGTCAGACTGTCTACATGTCTGACTAAGCAGACAACCAATCATGATCATTCTCGCCTACACATCAGTGGATAAAGAAACATGAACATTAGCAACAGACGAATTGTTGGGATCTAAATTACAAGATTTAGAACTAATTGAAGCAAAATGAACAGTAGTTTTGCATACCGACTGAATGTAGCAGCTTGTCTTTACAAATCAACGATGAATTCTATAACCTTTTGGTTATTCTGACAAATCATCTTATGAAATTCCACCCTCTCACAACATTCATAACTGGTACACTTTACATGATTTAATACTAGTTCCTTATGAGTTGCATAAGGAAGTGAGATAGGCTTTTCTGCATATGCCCAAGATTTTAATAAACTGTAGGCTTCTTTTCCAATGAATGTAAGGAAATGTGCCACAACTTTATCACCCTTAACATCTTACTTGGTCAGGTTCCAGATTTCAAACTTTTCCAAACAATCCTCAAAATCTTCAGAAGTTAAATGGATATCTGACTGTTCCACCATGACGCTAATATGATAATTAAGAGTATTTGAATTATAGTACAAACGAGAAATCTCAGAAATAACGCAATTTAATCAAAAAGTACTAGATAAGCACGAACAAATATACTGTATTTGGAATTCAAAACCAAGCATTCAACAAGTTGTAGGGGGTCTTTATTTAGATGTAAATTAAATCGCACGATGTTGTTGAAGGGTTCTCCACTATGGTGGCCAGTGATCTGACTCCAATTTGATCGTATGAATGATTGTTATTGAAATATATATGTCGCCTATCCTCGCATATAATCATTGACTTAAATCGCGTTAGTCAATAATGGAATTAAATAACTCAAATAACGAGAATAGTTACACAAAACCAAGTAACAGACATGTGATGAGTAATGGAATAACAAGTTTACACATACCTACGCGCTCATATAAAACCAATCAGGGTTGATAAGCGAATAATTACCAAGGTCGGAATGTGACTCAATTAGAATAAATAGATTGGGCTGTCCGAAAGCTAGAATAAGGTATGTGGGCTTAACATAATAACAGACACTACAAAGGTATAAGGGAATCGTTAGTACAAAAAATTACCAATAGTCTGTACAATTTGATGACCAGTGCTCTCAAATACTCAAAAGACAGTTAAGACTAGAAATTAAATGCTTACAATTTTAATATAATAATTCATTGGGATTATCAGACAGTTAGTACAAATTCCCAGTTCTAGTACTATTAAAAACACAGTTCACAATGAAAACCTGGTGATATATTTGTACAGTAGACATTTCCAACAAAGGTCACATACATACTCAAGGCATATACATGTAGCAAGATAAAATAATGAATGTCAACCAACTGAAAACATGAAATAAATCCGAAGTGATAAATGCAAACCGAAGAATCAGTAGATTATAAGACAATCTGTACAAAAATAATTTGTTCTAAACTTCGATCCCATATCCTGGTAAATCAGCTTTAATGCTTACAATGATATAACAAATCATTTTATCGACATCATACAACTCTCTCTATCCGTTGTTCACAATGATAGCACATTACAATTACTTGTCCTCCATTAGCTTCCATATATAAATGACAAATATACGTGTCATCATGTAAGGTGGCAGCCAAAAACAGTCGGCAGGAAACGCATAGATACATTTCACACTCTTGAACAAAGTGTGCCTGTCATCTTGAATGGACTGATCCTCCCTAACACATTCGATCTCGAGTAACAACCGAATTCACAATCAAGGATGTTAGTACCATGTTATTCGGAATGCCATTGACTTTCTTCAACATTAAAGTTACACCTTGTTGAAGGGTACCTGACATCACATAACCTAGGTCTAGCGTCTCCTATCGACTACCTCTAAACATCGTCTTATGTTTTAACATACAGCACGCGATATCGAATCACTTACACTAGTGACCACTTTAAACCAGCACTAAGAAACACTTGACTCACATAACACTGATCACCATCCAGTGATCAATCAATTGTAAATAAATATCACCAGATTGTTATTCAGAGTGCATTGGGGAAATACATAATATTTATTATCAGATCAAACTGTCTACTTAATTTACGCTCAGTTAGTCAGTAAACAACGTGGAACTTCGTACGTACGTACATCAGTCCGAGTTGCCACACCACATTAGCACAGAGATTCAGTTATCGATTCAAATCCCATAGTGGTAGAGGTACTAAAAGTATAAGTAGTTATAGGGAACATTAGGGTTTGATGATGTTATTTAAGGAGTATATTCCAGTGGAATAGATTCGGAAAGAAAATAAAGAATCCAGAAGTTTAGAGTTTGAGAGAACACACAGAGTTGATGCACCTGCGCCATTGCAAACGATTTTATGCAATGTCATTCAAGGTCTCTAACCATCGGTTGCTATCATCTCGCGGTCCCCAACCATTAATTTGTCATTCAGGTAGATTGGAGATCGTGGGAAACCGAAGTGTGGCTGAAGGCCAGTTGAAGTTATACCTAAAGTGTTCTGCCCATCGATCTAATCTTCTGGATTGAGAATGAATAATAATATGTCCATTTTTCTCTGCGATTGTTTCGCTAACAGTTGGGTTCCTAATACCGGTTTTCTTAACAAGTCTGAACAGTTGCCTGCTGTCACCTATTGCCGCTGCCTTTTCCATCTCTCTTGCTTTCGCTACCCACCACTGTTCACGATCATTGCGTAAGTTATGTTCAGAGCCAGATGGAATGAGTTTTCGAGCATCTATCAGTGCGGTAGACGCTGCTGAGATCCAGTGTTTCTCCTTAACCTTATGGTTTACCGTATTTGCAGACACCACTGCTGTTTCTACAGCTTTTCGGATGTCATTCCACGCTGCCTTGAGGTGGGCATCCCTTACATGGCTGCCTAACTGTTTTTCTAGTCGTTCCTGAAATATACTCTTAGTTTGACCATCATTAAGTAGTACCCTAAGGGGTTTCCTTGCAGCGTCTTTCCTACGTCCAGTAAGACGTGGACAAATAAGCGCTCGCACCAGAGCATGATCCGAGTCTAAGCATGTGCTCCAGAATGAGCGACAGTCTTCTATCGAGCCCCTCCATCGGTGGCTGATAGCGATGTAATCTATTTGGGTCCAACGCTGGGACGAATTAGGGAGTCGCCATGTTAAAAGATGTTTTTCCTTATGCTTAAAGTTAGTGTTTGCAAGAAACAGGTTATCTGAGCACAGCTGCAACATACGGTCGCCGTTATCTGTTCTTTGAGCCGCGACACCATAAGATCCACCCAGGTGTCTTACCCTTTCGCTTAGTTTACCTACTTGAGCATCAAAGTCACCAGCCACTATTACTACATCTGAACGCCTAGCTTTTCGGAGAAGGTCGGAAAGCTTTCTGTAAAACTCATCTTTTGCATCATCTGAGCTGCAGTCAGTGGGAGAGTAGGCAGAGAAGACGAAGAGGCAATGACGAGTGTCTCTATCTTTTCGAGTCCTTACTGTTCCGTTTAGTCGGACAGCGCACAAACGACTGTCTACTGTGATCCAGTCTAAGAGAGCTAGTTTTGCCCTAGGACTCAATGCTATACTTACACCAGCGAGGCCACGGGAAGCAGCATCAGGGCTTCCAGATACACGAAGCGTAAATCGGGTTGGTTCGTTACTTTGATATGGTGAGGTCAAATGAATGACACTACTCGGATCCTGTGTGCGCGTTTCGGAGACGCAGCACACATCGATGGAGCGAGATTCCAAAGTCCTAGCTAAGGAGGCCTGGTGTCCTATTCGGCACAGTGTTCAGACGTTGAAAGCTCCTACGTGTAGTTTAGAGCGTGGTTTCGGGAGACCATGAATAACGTTCCGCGTACTCGAATCGTTTGCACTAGCGGTGCCAGGTGATAAAGGGACGTGAGAAGGGTTGGTCGTAGAGTTTATTTTATTTATTTTAACACATAAGTATAGGTACAGAGAGGCACCAAGTACATATGCGCCACACGAATCTCAATTGATTTGTGTGAGGGCTGTGATACTGGTCGTGCAGATAAGAGAGTTATTAGGAGGTGTAGGAAGGATTTGAATGTGAACAACTTGGTCTCGTATGCTGTTACGGGAATGAGGGCTGATATCACTTCCTAGTTGCCGACACCGTGGAAGGGTATTTCTTGAGGAACCTGAAAAGGAAATCGAATTAGTATTGGGTGCGTGACCGCAGAGCCCAAGGGACAACTGCTTGAGGCCGGTCGCGCACGGCCTTTTTGTGGGAGGTTTTTAATGTGTTAGCTCCGATCTTCAAATGGCCTTACCGCAGGAGACGGAAATCCGTGGGGTAAGGTGTGACATTTTTAGAGTCAACCTTTTCTAACCCCTTCCTTCCTTGTGAGAAGCCAGCATCGTTGCAGATGCTGGTTGTCTGAGGGAAACACCTTACTGCTGTCAAACCTCTGTACAGTCAGCAGTACGACTTCGCCCTCAGACCTTGAGTTGCTGCTTTTAGTCTTAGTCTTACGCTACAAAAGTTCGAAAAAGAATGACTGCTTTGTTCGAATCTAAAACACTGTGTATTCAGATTCGGAAGAAGAGGCTTTAACAAGTGTCAGGGTGTGGTAGAATGTCATTGCACTTTTCGGTGCACCAACAATATAATTTGGAAATACACCCCTTACTTCAGTGACAAAATTACCGTTACTTCGAGGCACCATAATTCTACTCATTCAAATTATAACGCTGAACACCTCTTCACTATAAAGCTATTGTTCCGGTCAAACATATATACATTAATTATCTTGGGAGTTTCATGAACTATGGTCGGTTGTTGTATGACAATCACGGTAAGGATTCAGAAAGGTTGGTTAGCCCTTGCTTAGGTAGGAAAACCGTCTCTTAACCAAAGGACGAGCATATTCTTCATTAGTCCTCTGCTCATTTTATGGTTGCAAAATGATCTCGGAGAGTAGAGGGCACGAATAGGTCACAGATTTTTGAGGAAATTACTTCCTCCAAACACGTGACTAATGGGCGGTCGCGCTCTAATTACGGCTATTTTCCTGGATGAATTACCGCATGACAGAAGCTTATAATCTCTGGATTTCGAAAAAGCATAAGCAAAACGAACTTCATGGATTGCATAAAATATATATTTCAATTCGGACAGTACAAACGACCTCATGCTAAGACAGAATTATCTCACAAGCATCAATGTGCCGTTACCGTTCTCACTACCCACTATCAATTCTTCCATTCGAGCTGACATTCAACTCGCATTATAGCATCGCTAGTCCATTAAAATCTAGCTATTAGCAGTATGACAGGACTTGGTAACGCTCGGAAATGCATACTGCATTGTTAAGAACCAACAGTATCCAATAACGTAATGTAGAGTGCCCTGGATGTTCTATCTATGCCTACTTCAAAAACGAAAGTATCAAGAGTTCGCATGAAGACATAGGCAAATTAATTATCAGAAGACTAAAGTCTGTCCTGAATTAACTTGTCAAGCAAGACCGTTAAAGCTATAGATAGACAAAATAATGATAACCAGTTCTAGATACGCGGACCAACGAGTAGAATTTCAAGTTGTGGATTCTAATCTCAACAAACAATTGATTTGAGCTTAGAAATCACATCTCGAATGATGTGCATCAACTCGGAAGCCTGTTACAAATTGCTTACATTACCATAAGTATCAGATACAATTAATTAATTGTGTATTGAGAAATAACTACATTGAAGGGTGAAAAACTACACAGTAATAAAAATTAAGGACTGTATCGGTCGACAGTACTATCCAGAAAATATACAACGGCAAAATACTACCAAATGAGGAAACTCGTTGTCTATGTTTATAAAAGAGTTGAGAAAATGGGTGTAAGATTAAAAAAATCTACTTGCAATTACACTATTTCGAACCAATGCTAACAACAAACAAAACAGAAGTACCGAGGTAGGTCTCGAATACGGTCTATCGATAACAATACCCTTAACTACATCATGCTAAAATATAAGCGATTTGTAGTAAAGCTCAACAGGGCCTGGTGCGTTTCTCAGAGCTATAATAATTAATCTACTAAAGTAGAATTGCGAACCATGAAAGGATTCAGTCATGAATCGACTTGCTATTGTACATTCATTTACAGTATTAAACGCCATTTTATGGCACAGAAGTCAACATGAGATAATCAATCCCTTTGATCTTGACAGAATACGATATTCATGCAGAGACGTTAGAACAGATTAATTAAGAACAGTAGTTATATAACGTAACTAGAGACCTGTGCTTAAGATCGTCACTAAAAACCTCAAACAACCTAATAAGCATATTATGCTAACGACAATATGCGCCTTAACTCGAGTAAACAGACTACTGAACAACAAGATTAGACTGCCATAAAATCCGATACTCTCATTAATGCAATCTTGTTCCCAACATGAAATTAGACTTTTGCTTAAAGCAATCTCTTGAATAAATACGAGTTTTAATAGCTTTGGTCAAGTATTAACAAGTTATTTAAGTCTGAGAAGATTAGATGATGAGTATCACGAGCAGCAATTGCTCAAGTAATGAATTTCTCGTAAAGTGAATTGATACAATTAAATATTTAAACAAATGAAAACGTCTGAGTGAACCAAACTGTACCGCCAACTGTCACTAAACACGGCACAAGTCTCGTTCGAAAAGAAAAAAGAAGGAATACTCGCAACAACCTTAAGAGCATTTTCACAAACGCAGAACTGACAAACCAGTAAGAATCGAATAAGAAAGTAAGGTTACTCGAGGGCTGAAAAAAATCGACCGAAATTAAATGTAACACGTACGTCATCAATGAGTACAAGAAGAAAGAAGAAAATACGTTCATCGAAATGTTTTGTGTAGTGCCGTATCAAGGATCCATAGCATATTTCTGTGTCCACACTCTAGCTAATTCATCGTATTTTTTACGATCTGTTTTGTACTGACGTGCGACGTCCGGGCATAGAGGATCGTCTGGATTGGGATCCGTCAAAAGTGAACAAATTGAGAGTAGAACTAATTTAAACATAAATTGAGTATTTATATACGAATGTATACCTTTTGATATTGTTAAGGCAGGAGACCATTGTCCACGGAGGATATCTAAGCAGATACTACCATTGGGATTTATATTCGGATGATATATCTTCGTCATGAAGCTGATCTGTCACAAGGCTGGTTTGACAGTAATTCAATGCTTACCTTAGGAGGTTTGAAAGGGTAGTCTGTGGGGAATAGTATTTTCAGGGAAAAGACTCCACCTTCATATGGACTATCAGCCTATACGTATATTATTACAGAATAAACGGACGTACAGGTCCCATAATAGTGGCTTGCCAGACAAATACTAAATGTAAGCTAATTTAGCATACATTGACTTACGATCATCTTCACAAGGACCAGCTGAACACTGAGTTGGAGGATCTACACTTAAGTCCTGTAACTCCTTAATAAAACAATTCTGCTGCACAAAACACTGAACATGTTCTTACTTTGGATATACGTTTTAATGCCATTTGTACAGCTGTGGGACAAGAAATTCGAAACTGCGCGGCAGAATACCACAGTGAGCTCAAACGCCATCACCTCGACTCAATATACAAGATGTTTGAATTGAGCTAATGTGTCGAAAGAGTTTCACGTATTCCGATTACCGTCAGGTTGTATCTGCTCAACCTCGCAGTTTTTCGACTGGTCGTTTTGGCCTCCCACATTGTTTGCACTACGCTCAATTCTATCATTCCAGATGAAAAGTCCCTTGCTGAAGCTATGTTCAGAAGAAGTATTTGAATTATATTCGACGGAATGTTTCCACCTATGCTAGTGGATGGGTACAGACAAAATCAAAATATTCGAAGCTTTAACATGAATATTAGAGTGTTCATCAGGTCATACCTAGGAAAAAATCGTTGTGCACCCGGAGTCATGTAAAAAATAACCATTTTATACGAAGTGCTTGGGACCTTTCGAACCTGGATTAGGCACACCAACCAAACCCACAGAAAACTGAGGAAGTTGAATATGGCAGATGGATGGGTGAGTCTTTCACTGGAGATAATTACAGATCCCATAATGACTGGAAGTGCAAAGGACACTCATAAAAGCTGTATAATAAGAAAGTTGAAACGCCGCAAGAAAGCAGTTATCGAGCTGCAAGTAGATCTGAAAGAAAAATCTGATACTGTAGCGGTTAATAATTCCCCAAAATCAAATAGCTCTGTAAGTTTTCGACATTGGATGCTGACCACAGTTTTAGTGGACTCATCTGGCTGAAGGCGCTCGGTCAAGCATCCGCACCAGATCACGTGTGGGAACGCCGTGCTCAACATCTGCCTCAATCGCTAGCCAGATTAGTGCAAACGATCCTCGATATATTGATAGCTTATCAAATCTCGATCTCCTCGCTTCTGTCTTTTGATTTTACATGGTGGGTGCGCTTCGTATTAGAAGGTGTTACTGGTTAAAGCGTTGTCAAACTCCGAATACCTGTGGCATCTTCATTGGTGAGCCCGACGTGATCTGGTACACCATATTGTAAACTGTGAGTTTGTTCCTTTTTGTGATTTTATATATCATTGTCTTATTTTAATTTCTTTTTTTTTACATTGTGATATATTTTTTTCCGTGTTTTTGGGTTCATATATATATTTGCCACTCGCTCACTTTTCGTACTTGGTATATTACTATGACTGAACAGACCCCTAAAGTATTTAAGTTAAAGACTGTGTCCCCACCCTCTTTCCAACTTATGCCTTTCTGGCCAGACAACATCGAAGCCTGGTTTTGTTATGCAGAAGCCGACTTCTACGAGGACGGTGTGAACGATGTGCGTGCACAATTCCTTGCAGTAGTCAAGGCACTACCGCGCGAATTCAACAGGTACGTAACACCTAGTATGTTTACTAGTGATGTTTCTGATCCATACCAAACACTGAAACAGGCCATCCTTAAACGCGGAGATCTAACCGATCGACAAAGGTTAGATCAACTCCTTAACAACATCGACCTGCAACACGGTTCTGCCACAGACATGTTGCAAAGAATGCGAGAAGTCATTGGCCAAAGAACCTTCGACGACGGCCTATTCAAGCAACTTTTCTTATCCAAACTTCCTCAACAGGTGCAAGCTGTTTTGGTCTCGTTCCAAAACAACGCCGTAAACGAACTAGCGGCATCTGCCGATCGCATTCTCGAGATCACTAGGTCTCCTAACGCCGAGGTTTTTTCAGTCAAAGAAAAGCCTCAAACGACCCAGAATGACATAACACAGTTATGTCATACACTTACGCGCTATCTCAAACTCGGTAACGACCGTAAACGATCACTTACTCCGCGGAGAAGCACATCACGTAGGCGATCTGTATCTAAAACTCGAGAGACGGATAATCCTGATTGGTGCTGGCACCATAACCAGTACGGAAAGTCTGCCAGAAATTGCAGAAAACCCTGCAATTTCCCCAACGCGAAATCCGTCGACGCGAAGAACGTTTCGGGAAACTTCCAAGCCGGCAGGCGTTAACGGCGACCGTATCCGGCGAACATAGCCGTCTTTTATATGTCACTGATGTGATAACGAGAGTTCGCTACCTCGTAGATACTGGCGCAGAGGTTAGCGTTCTCCCAGCGAATTCCGACGACAGGCTACACGAGCCTGTTTTAAATCTACAGGCGGAAGACGGAAAGCCTATCGCTACTTATGGCCAAAGGTATGTTTATCTTAACGTGGGTTTACGCAAACCCATTCACTGGATTTTTGTTGTTGCAGATGTTTCTATGCCAATCATTCGTATGGACCTTCTACAACACCACAACTTAATTATCGATACGCGCGAACGGAGGTTAGTAGACGGAAACACTAATTTATCTGTTTGCCTGACTTCTTTTTCTGGTTGCAGGTTATCCCCAGTCACTATTAAGCACACCATAGACCTTTTCTACCAACCACTACTCGATAAATATTCTAGCATTTACCAATCGCAACCGAAATTGCCGTGTGTAACCAGCAATGTAACACATCACATCACGACTACAGGACCACCTGTCTTCTCGAAAGCACGCCGACTGGCCCCCGAAAAGTTAAGGTTGGCGAAAAACGAATTCGACCATATGATAAACTTAGGGATCATACGACCGTCAAATAGCCCATGGGCATCTCCATTGCACATGGTCCCTAAAAAGGACAGCAACGATTGGCGTCCAACTGGCGAATATCGGAGATTGAATGCAAAATCCATTCCCGATCGTTACCCGTTGCCCCACATTCACGATTTGACAGCTACCTTGAAAGGTGCAACTGTCTTTTCAAAAATTGACTTGGTAAAAGCTTATAACCAAATTCCTATGGTCACTGAAGACATTCCAAAAACCGCTATTATAACGCCCTTCGGACTCTATGAATTTTTGCGAATGCCTTTCGGTCTGAGAAACGCGGCACAGACTTTCCAAAGGTTCATAGATGACGTTTTTCGAGGTCTCAACTTCGTACATGCATACGTTGATGACTGTCTAATAGCAAGTCCGGACAGAGAATCACATCTCCAGCATCTGGACATTGTTTTCGACCGACTACAAAAGCATGGCATTACCGTAAACATTCAGAAATGCCAAATCGGAACCGAATCCTTAGACTTCTTAGGACACACTATAGATGCGCATGGCATTCGACCCCTTAGAACGAAAGTGGCGGCCATTCTGGATTACCCAGAACCGACCACTATCAAGCAATTGCTCACGTTTAACGGTCTGGTAAGTTTTTATAGACTATTCATACCGAAATGCGCGTTACTTATGAAACCCCTTACCGACCAACTTCGTGGAAATGCGAAATCCATTAATCTAGATGACACTACCCGAAAAGCATTCTCCACAGTTAAGGAACATATCGCCCGAGCAGCAATGCTTGCTCATCAGGACCCTAAAGCGCCCATTAGCATCTCAGTAGACGCATCCGACTCAGCAATCGGAGCAGTCTTACAACAATGGGTTAACCACTCCTGGCAACCTTTGGCATTTTTCTCTAGACGGTTGCTAGACACTGAATCGAGGTACAGCACATTCGGTAGGGAACTTCTAGCTATGCATTGTGCTGTCCGGCATTTTCAACACTATATCGAAGGCCGTGAAGTTATCATTTTTACCGACCATAAACCACTTACCTTCTCCTTAAGCTCTTCTTCGGACAAGTACTCACCACGTGAGTCTCGACAACTGGACTACATTTCGCAGTTTACTTCAGATATTCGACACATTTCTGGAGCAAACAATGTAGTTGCAGACGCCTTGTCTCGTATAAATTCCTTGAACAGTTCCCAAGGAATCGACCTTTTAAAACTCGCTTAACTTCAAAAAGAAGACAGTGATCTTCAGCACGAGTTGGCCTCAACAACACTTAAACTGCGCATTAAACAGATGGGAACAGGTAACGAAACCTTACTTTGTGACACATCTACAGTTAGGGATCGCCCAATCGTGCCGAAACAATATCGACGCAAGGTCTTCAATACGTTGCACAGACTTTCTCATCCAGGTGTTCGTGCAACCATCAAGCTTATAGCAGAACGGTTTTGCTGGCCTGGTATGAATAAAGATGTGAGGGAGTGGGCACGCTCCTGTGTAAGCTGCCAGAAATCTAAGGTTATTAGGCATAATAAATGTCCCTTAGGCTCGTTTAAAACTCCCGATACTCGCTTCGATCATGTTCATTTGGATTTGGTAGGACCTTTACCAGATTCAAATGGATATTCTTATCTTTTTACATGCGTAGACCGTTTTACTCGATGGCCAGAAGCAGTACCCATCAGAGATATTACTGCTGAAACAGTGGCCCGCGCCTTCGTCGAGAGGTGGATAGCAAACTTCGGCTGCCCAACAACCATTACTACAGATCGTGGACGTCAGTTTGAATCTGAACTGTTCCGTTGTCTGACCATGAAACTAGGAATCACTCGCTTTCGAACGACGGCCTACCACCCACAAGCAAACGGATTAGTAGAACGTTTTCACCGACAACTAAAAGCGTCACTATCAGCCTCAAACATTTCTCAGTGGACTGACGCTCTTCCACTCGTCTTACTGGGCATACGCAATGCAGTGAAATCTGACATTGGATACACTGCATCTCAACTCGTTTATGGTACGACCCTTCGACTTCCAGGAGAGTTCGTGGACTCTTCATCCTCTTCGATGGACATGGATCTAACCTCCTACGCAAACAGGCTTACAAACGCAATGCGTTCAGTTAAACCTGTTTCCACTCGACCACAATCAACTGATGTTTTCGTTCAACCTGACTTACTACATAGTACATACGTTTTCGTGCGTCGAGACTCGCATCGACGACCTCTCGAATCAACATATGAAGGACCTTTCAAAGTTCTTCAACGCGAATCTAAGTACTACATAATAGATAAGAACGGAACCAACGAAAGCATCAGCATCGATCGCCTCAAAGCAGCGTATTTAGAAGGAAATCCTATTCACGTCGATTTTCCTTCAATACAATCGCACGACACAACTCCTGCGCTTATAATGCCTCAATCGACAGCAGACACACACGTTGATACTGTGACAGTATCCGAAAATAAACTCAAAACAACGCGTTCTGGAAGAAGAGTAAGATTTCCAGAACACTTGAACGATTACTGCACGTAAGACACAAGTTAACATTTTATATCCCCTCGATTTTCCCTTGTACTATATATAATTTTTTTAAAAAAAACCTGAATTTAATATGCTTATATATTATTATTTTTTTATTTCAAAAAAGAAAAAAAACAAAAAAAATAACGATATTATAAAAATCTTATTTTACGCTACTACGTGAGCATGAGTTTGTTTTCCTTTTTCTTCGCCCGTTTTGTGTTCTCACGCGCGTACGAGTTTTTTCCGACATGCACTTACATATTTTTCTTTTCTTTTCCAGGACGACTGGAAAAGACGATGAAAAGAACGATGAAGTTGCGAAAAACGAAAATCTGCATTGTACCTTTTTTTACTATATTGTACATCATGGTCCATTATAGTAAGGAAAGACGACCAGACGCTGCTAAACCTAGCAAGCTATCAGAAGAGTGTTTACCAACGAAAATCTCGTTGGGTTTAAACTTCTGGCTGGCCACGTCTTAGGGTCATCACTACCCCACTAGGGGGGGAGTGATCTGTAGCGGTAAATAATTCCCCAAAATCAAATAGCTCTGTAAGTTTTCGACATTGGATGCTGACCACAGTTTTAGTGGACTCATCTGGCTGAAGGCGCTCGGTCAAGCATCCGCACCAGATCACGTGTGGGAACGCCGTGCTCAACATCTGCCTCAATCGCTAGCCAGATTAGTGCAAACGATCCTCGATATATTGATAGCTTATCAAATCTCGATCTCCTCGCTTCTGTCTTTTGATTTTACATGGTGGGTGCGCTTCGTATTAGAAGGTGTTACTGGTTAAAGCGTTGTCAAACTCCGAATACCTGTGGCATCTTCAATATAAGAGACGTTAAAGAAAAAAGATGTGATGACGGCCGCTAAGTTAAATTAAAAAAAGCTCTAAGAATTACAGACAGAGCCAGAAATGTTCAATTGAATCATCTTTTGGAAGAATATTAAATAATATGCACATGTAGCTTCGTGATCAGATAAATGGTAAGAACCATTGCATCTGAATTGGATGAATGTAATGATGATTTTGTTTTTTACCAAAATTTATAAATACCTGAGAGTTTCACAGCACATTTGACATTGTTTGGAATAAGATTCCTTTTCATTAGTGTTCTGTTTGACACTTTCGACTTGGAGGATTCAAGTGTTCGAATGCTCAATTAGTACGTGGTATATCAAGAATATGAGCTCTAAATATGACACAAACCACAAACAAACGTTGAATTAAAAAAAACTGAAATCTGAAACCTTATGAAAATGCATTTATTTTATATATTCTATCGTTATCAAACAATCAAGTAGACGTAGGCTAAACATATTCAACATGAATCAGCACATCAACCATCTAAAGGTAATATTCATTACAAACGTTCACACAACACGAAATAACAATAAAAAGACAGGCACTTAATAAACCACTAAGCATATAAATGAATAAGAGTACACGTAAGACGTATGGGCACAGATTAACGAGGATACAAATATGTGAACTATATTATGTATTGAAGGTGAAAATTGCATATGTAGAGAACAGATATTAAATTGATAATGATGACTTAATAGTAACACACTATCCGAATTACGAAATTCTATACAAAAGCCAAAATAAATCACGTTAGTGTATGTACCAACATGAAAGTTGTAACAATAATCGATAACAAATTCATTAAGCACAAACAATATAATTTACTAAAACGGATGACACTACTTATTATTAAATAAGTAGTTAACAAATATAAGCAAACAAAATAAATCAGTCATGATGCTTGAGAATTCATACGAGAGATTTTACGGGCCAGTATGCATAATCAAATGATATAATCAAATGATATACACTCCAACTTTTAGTATTTATGTTAGAATATATATTCATCGGGTTATATCTTTTATTGCACTGGCTGACTCAAAAAATCTCTTCGTCTAGAATTATAACTAAGATTTATTGAATGCGAGAGAAAACGTTGTATTTCAGTGAAACTATACCATACACCTGAAGTTGACACATCTATAAAAATGATTATGAAACTGCTAAGCTTCTCATTGTCGAATCAACACAGACTATTGAAGTTCAGAATGATATTGATCAAGATTCAGTGATCAATTAAGTGTATACATAACTCAGTTAACATAGAGGATATCAATCTCGAACTGAATAGCCCGGTGCTAATGCCTTAGATTGTTTAGCTGAATGAATTGGGTTAGAACATAAGACAGAGCATTAAATTCCTCAAAAGTACAAGAACAGCATGTTTACTAGTGTCAACTATGTCAAGAGTTCCCTGTTGATTATCTCCAATCATTTAACATTGATGAAACTGTGTTTTAAATAAAACCCGTATCTAAAAAGGTGGTAAGTACTTCAGGTATTTACATTTCAAACCAATTCATTTCACTTAGTGATAAGACAATGTATTCTTTCACACATCAGACTTAAACAATTTAAGCATATTATTTCAAAATGCATATCACGAATCTCCCACACATTGAGGAAAGCACTCAAATGCATCAAAAAGGCAAGTACTCACATGGAATCCTCAAGGCCAAAGGGAAAGAAGAAGAACAAAGAACACATTACGCTGAAAAATGGAGATAGACATGAGAAAAATGAACAAGAATTGGATGGAACTAGAAAAGAAGGCCTAAGACAAAGTCGGTTGGAGAATGCTTATTGGCGGCCTATGCTCCACTGGGAGTAACAGGAGTAAGTAAGTAAGTAACTACAAATCTCAAAGTTTACAGGAATGAACTATAGTTTTCTAACTAGATTCTGATTAAATCAGGAGTACAGAAAAGTTTCATCATTTAATCACGAGTCAAAATGTCTTTTAACTCAACTTATTAGTCCCCATTTTGCTTTTTTTCATTAGCTTATTTTTCTTTAAGAACTAAGTTGTTTACTACTTATCAGTAGTATTTGAAAAAAATAAATAGATTGATTGAATGAAAGTAGTAGTTGTTAGGATAATGAAAAAAAAGATTAAAAACATTGAAAATATGATTGGAAAAGACATGATAAGAAGATATACACGAAACTGTTTTTGATGGAATTTTGTTCTTTGAAATGGATAGTTTGATTGTGAAGATTTCGTCATTCTTCTGAACGACATCATCATCATCATCAGCAGCATAAAAAATGCACGTAGAAGTACAGTTTCCCTTAACACCTTTAAGTATAGGTTATAATTAGTACTCACAATACTCCAACTAGATAGTTTGCAATTATCAACATAAGTTAGACCTTACTTACTTAATTACTTACGCCTGTTACTCCTAGAGGAGCATAAGCCGCCAATAAGCATTCTCCAACAGACTCTGTTTTGGGCCTTCTTTTCTAGTTCCATTCAATTCTTGTTCAGTTTTCTCATGTCTATCTCCATTTTCCGGCGTAATGTGTTCTTTGTTCTTCCTCTTTGCCTTTGGCCTTGAGAATTCCATTAGATCTGAATAAATGGAAAATCATTTAAAACGAATGAGATGGAGAGAGGAGGAAGAGGAGGAGGAGGAGGAGGAGGAGGAGGAGGAGGAGGAGGAGGAGGAGGAGGAGGAGGAGGAAAAATCATCAGTACATAGACAAGGTGAAATTCACTTGGTATTGTTTGTTTGTATCTTACTATTGTTGTTTAGAACTGCAATTGATCAGTCTCTTATTGACATATGTGCATCCTGTGAGGATTGCCTTGATATTTTCTTAATTCACAAGGTTTATAAACAACGATAGAAGGTGGTGGCTAGCAGTGGAATGAATGACGTAAGCTTCGTCCTACTTGGGACTTTTCAGCTGGATTGACCTGAATCTTAGGGTTGATGTTCACTTTGAGACTAGAATCCAGTAACGTTCACTTCAAACACGTTATCCACTTTTTATATATAATTAATAGTAGATATAATGTGTTATTTTGAATTATCCTTAAATTTAAGTTATTATTTAGCAAATATTTTAATTCATTTAGTTAAGATTAATACATACTTTTCCTATCATGATCAAGGCGATTTGCTACATATGTAATAACCCATATGACTATATGTCAACATTTTAAACCATCGGTCAATGAGATTTTTTGGTTGATAGCATTCGATCTGCACTGATAAAGACTTGACACACATGACATTGATCACTACCTAGTGATCAATCAATTGTGATTACATCTCAATTCTACAGGAAGTCGGTCGCAGTCCGGATAGATCAGTGATAACGTCTCTGACTGTGAAGCTGAGTGACGTGGGATTGAATCCGCAGGGAGCATCAGTTCCCTCAAGATTACTGGTACACCTTGATGACGAGTGTCAAGTAGTACAGAGCACGTGTCCAGGGTTTCCTGTTGACTACCTCCAACCACTATCTAATCTCAACATAGTTCACGCAATGTCGAGTCACTTAGACTGATGGTCACCTTGCAACTTGATCGATAGTATTAGATCTGCACCAAATAGGGATTGACACACATGGCATTGATCATCACCAAGTGATCAATCAATTGTGATTTCTTAAGTTGTATTGTGATGTTCAGTTATGATCAGTTTTTCATTAGAAATATGAACCTGTCTTAGTTAGATAACTAACGGAAACCTAGAAGCACTAGATAACCGTTTCATCCCAGTACAAAACTCCTCATCAGTATGCATCTACGAACCTAAACGTGGTAATCGAACATAGGGTTGTCAGTATCACACGCTAAACTTCAGTTTCCAGATCATTGAGCCGGCATCCAGTGGTATTAATGTCTAACTTTGATTAGTCCTCCATATTGAGCGACTTAATTTCTACTGTCTTCATAGAGTAACTGTCTTTAATCCGAAACGATTTACCTCCACTGGTCACAGCTTCTCACTAAAACTCTAGAAATCCCCTTGTCGAAGCTAGTTATTAGTTAAAAAATGATGATTTTCAGTATGGAGTTGTGATAATGTTTGAATTTCACTAAAATGATGAATCGATCTAAGTTAGATCATCAATAAAAGCCGAATGTCAATGTCCGTGCATTAACGAATAATACTTTTGGATGTCAACACATTGGTCTAATAGTTAAGCGTTGATACATCAGACTGAAGACCTTTGGTTTGGTCCTCACGTTCAAGATCATAAATGTGAACTGCTATGAAGTTTTATTCTAGAACGAGACAATTGACGCCCAGCTGACAAGTGAATTCCAACTAGAATGAAACATATGTTCTCTATTCTAATGATTGTCACAATTCAAAACATAATAAAAATTTGTGATTATACCCAAGAAACACTCATTACATACAATAGAGTATACTTATAAGAAGAAAATACCAACTTTTATCATTTATGCACTACGTTTAAAACAACACTGAATTGTTCAATATCAAAACGATTCAATCTATTAATTCAAACAAGAAACTAATATCAGAAGAAGTCTTTTGTGAATATGATAATAATATTAATAGTTGAGATCATGAGTCAATTAAAGTTAAACCACCATAGAAATCCTGGAAGCATTGAACAGCCGTAGTGCTGAAGAGTCTTACAGTAAGACGAAACAACCATCCAGTGTTTTCAGGTTTTCTATGATGGTCAACTATTAAAAAAAAAACAAAAAAAAACAAAAGAAAATAATAAATAATCTTACAATTAAACTAATAATTATACTTACCAAAATAGATTTACAGATGTACTTACTTACTTACTTACGCCTGTTACTCCTCGTGAAGGAGCATAGTCCGCTCACCAGCATTCTCCATCCAACCCTGTCCTGGGCAATCCTTTCAAGCTCTTTCCAGTTCTTATTCACCTTTTTCATATCTGCTTCTATCTCCCGACGTAATGTGTTCTTTGGCCTTCCTCTTTTCCGCTTCCCTTCAGGATTCCAAGTTAGCGCTTGTCTCGTAATGTAGTTTGATGATTTCCTCAATGTATGTCCTATCCATTTCCATCGTCTTTTCCTAATTTCCTCTTCAGCTGGAAGCTGGTTGGTTCTCTCCCACAAAAGGCTGTTGCTGATGGTATCCGGCCAATGGATGTTGAGTATCATGCGTAGACAGCTATTAATAAATACCTGTACCTTCTTGATGGTGGTTGTTGTAGTTTTCCAAGTTTCAGCTCCGTACAGTAGAACTGCCTTGACGTTCGTATTGAAGATTCTGACTTTGATATTGGTTGAAAGTTGTTTTGAGTTCCATATGTTCTTCAGTTGAAGGAATGCCGCTCTAGCTTTGCCAATCGACTTAGATATTCTGCTGCCAGTCATTTCATTTTCAATTAATGATACATATATAATATACATGATATTGATCCTCATTCAGTGATCAATCCATTATAAATACATCTTAGTTCTACAAGAGATCAAATTGCCACTCAGCTAGTATGTTTGATTGTAAAGTTGAGTAATATACTATTGAATTTATCAGGTAGCATTAATTCCTTTAAAAAAATGATGACAAGTATAGTTTCTTAGTTGATTTCTTTTCTTTTCTTTTCTTTTCATGTCTTTTCTCTTGTTTTATTTTCTTTTCTTTCTTTTCTTTATATTATGCTCAGCTTGCCTGATCTTCTATGTTACGTAATAGTTAACCAATCATATTCAAAGTTTAAATAAACATTGAATAATCTATTCTAATCGGATAACAATAAGATATTATATTACATAGATTAGAATAGATAAGATTAGTTTTTCTATATGTAGATGTATTGAGTGAAGTGATTCATTTTAGAAATTAAAATCATTATATATTACTTATAATATTTAGTATGATTAAGTAGTAATATATATTATTAAGATATTAGATATTTTGGTGTAGGGATAGGCTATGATGAATTCAAGGAAGTTCTAAAAAACTTGAAAAGAGTCAAAAACATTTCATTGAATCATCTTTTAGAAGAACATGACATAATATCCATATGTAGTTCCGTGATCAGATCAATGGTAACAACCATTGTATGTGGATTAGATGAGAGTTTAATATCCTATTTGATATTATTTGGAATAAGATTCCTTTCCATTAGTTTTTTGTCTTCTACTTATGACTTGAAAGGTTCAAGTGTTCGAATGCTTAAGTATTACATGGTATTAACAAGAATCTAAGTTCTCGATATAACATGGAGAATAACAAATTAGACTAAAATCAACTATACAGGATATTATTGTAAATTATGGTAAATAAAATAAAAATCTACTAGGGATCTATATGTAAATACATGAGAATGCATTAGTACATACATACATAAACTGAAATGGTTGGATCACGTCTTGCGTATGCCTGAACACCGATTACTACGACGCGTGATGCTCACTAGTGTTGGAGATGGTTGGAAGAAAGTTAGGGGGAGTCCAAACCAAAACGTGACATCACTGATTGAAGTTGCTAACTTCTAGTCTTAACCATGTTGGTAGATGCAAACTACTTGGTTGGGGTCCGCTGGACTATCGTAACCAATGGTTGAAGACTGTGTGTGTGTGACATGGCTGAGAATCGATCACAATGGCGTCGATGTATGCACTCTTTGTCTTCTCTTAAACTATGGGAGTAAAATTGCTTCATATCTTTCTTTCTATGCTATATCCTTACATAAAATCTTTCCTTTTTATATAACACCATTGAGTTAACTGCTTCTACGAATCCACTGTTCGTCTTGCTGTGCTAACTAGGTGTGGCAACTGAGACGGATGCATCTATGTGTCCGGTCCTACGTTGTAACTGACATACATACTGATATGATGGGAAGAAAAATCAATATTCGATTGATTTAATCAATATGAGTTTTATTCATCATTATATCCTTTTTTATTCAATGTAATGATTATGTAATGTAGTATTTGTTTTCTTTTCTAGTATGATATTTTATTTTGTATAATATACAATATTCTTGTATTCCACGCACGCACGCAGCTACTGAATCACTCATGCTTTGGTGATGCGATTGAAGTGGATGAATTGATTTCTCAACTGCACACTGAACTGGATAATGATTGCAGCCTCGATGAATCCTCGATAACCCGTACTTCAAACGAAACAGCTGTCACTCAAGATCCGCCCGGTGATCCAGTACTCCTCACTCCAGAAACATGCCCGGTAATGGATCCAAATTCCATTATCCCCGAAACAGTATGTACAGACAGTGATGCATCCAGCTCACAAAAGGACGCTCTGATAAATGTTCATGGAAGTGTTGCAGTAACCGCCCATGAAACAGAAAATAAATCGAGCAGTACAATGAATGCAGTTGCTCCAAATGGTTCTCATCATTATGTGACACAAGTTTCTGACGAATTTTATTATCGAGATTCTCTTTTACCAGAACACAGATCAGATGCTGATTATCTTAATGATTCATCATCTACAAGTGAGGCTCCCAATAAAATTGATAACAAGATTTCAGAAGATTCACACTCTGATGACCTCAAATTAAATGGCGTTTATCCTCACTACCTGGTCCATTTTACTGGATTCTCACCTCAATATGTTTTAAATACAGTCAAGCTAATTGTAATTTGGGTATATGAGGACCCAATACTGTTTCGTAGGGGAGGACGAACTAGGAAAATTTAAATCCTGATATCAACTCCGGATCTTCAAAAAAAGGGGAGGTGATATGATAGGAAGAAAAATCAATATTCGATTGATTTACTCAATATGAGTTTTATTCATCATTACATCCTTTTTGATTCAATGTAATGATTATGCAATGTAGTATTTGTTTTCTTTTCTCGTATGATAATTTATTTTGTATAATATACAATATTCTTGTATTCCATTGACTATGAACTATACTCAGTATATGATTTGTTATAACTGTAAGTATTTTACATGTATGTGATTTTATTCTAATTATTAATCAAAACGGATGTACGACCAATATATAAACGAGTATATTTTCTACTAAGGAGACTTCGCTCATTTCTCTGGTTGCTGCAGAATACACTTCTCATACCGAGCTTGGACTTCTCCCTCTAGATAGCGGGGCTGGGGCGAAGCAATAGCTATCTTACTGGTCGTTGATCACCGAATCTCGTTCTCGTTCTCAAATTACGTGAACCCGTGACAGTTTTCAACCCTAACACATACCTACCTACCTACCTACCTACCTACATACATACATACATACATACATACATACATACATACATACATACATTCACACACATAACTCTGTGTCATGAACCCTAAATAGACATTTCAAAACAACTTATTCTCGTCAATTCACTTGGTGTTGTTTTACTTGTATCTTCCCTATTGTTGATTAAGATTACAATTGATCAATCTCTTATTGATTTATGTGCATCCTATGCATATTTCACTAAGTCACAAACTTTTTAAAGTAAAGATCAGTGTTAATGGTTAGCAGTAGAAAGGAATATGCACATTTTGTCCTATTTTAGACTCGTTAACTGGATGTACTTCATGTGTTCAATAATATTGTATATGTGTGTTTCATACTGTATAACTCTATCCTGGTAATACGTCAAATATACATTTAACATAAATTAATGTATTAAATCTATTACTATAGTGAATTTTTCCCTAAGAATTTAAAAAATATTCATTAGAGTATTTAAACAATGAATTTATAAAATTTTTTAAAAATGTATCTTTCATTTAAAACTCATTTATAACACTTTAATTGTTAGAATTATCTTATACAGAATTGTATATTTCTACATTAATTACAATGAAACACTTTCATAGACATACACAATCATCTTCTCTAATTATT
>OX336419.1:853931-916431 GCA_946903255.1 Schistosoma spindalis
TTTCTACCTGACACGGATTAGCTCCAATGGTCACAACTTCTCAGAAGCACTCCGAGATTTTTTTCACGAAGCTAGTCACTAGTGAGCACATGTTAATTATCAGTATAGGGGTTGTGGAGATTATTAGGTTTTTGATTGAGATCATGAACCGATTGATGTTAGACCACCATTGAAAACTTCTATAATCTCAACATTGTGCAAAACCAATAACATATTGATCGATATGAATAGCCTAGAGTCTTTATGGGTTCTTATTTCTACCTAACCCTACCTGCCCGTTGAATTTAGAACACAAATCTCAGCCTCCGAGATATAAATCATGTATTTCAAATATACTAAGTTTATATACAAACCAAATAGACCATATCACATCAGAAAACAGGAATTAACATTTATTTTTGATGAAGTTTTTTTCTTTGAACTGGATGGTTTAGTTGTGGAGCTTTCATCATTCTTCTGAACGACATCATCAGCAGCACAACCTTCAGATAGAAGTGAAGTGTTCAAATTTCTTCACATGTGATTCACAGCTTGTCCCATACACCTGAATGTTGATTAGTTCTTGTTGTATCACCCCTATTGATTTGATTTTTGATCAATGATCTGATATCATATGATTAGAATGATAGAGTTTCTTTTTCTATTTCGGATCAATGAAGTACAGATCAGAAATGTAATTGACTATTATATATTCCAGTATGTAAAATTAATTGATTTATGATAATCATTCATTTGTTCTTCTACAGTGTTACCAATTCATTTGGTATAGTAACTTATTTATAGTCTCTAATTTAAAGAATGTTTCCAAATCAATATTTATTGAAACCAATTGGTATTAAAGGTTTGTTCATCTTACTTACTTACTTATGCCTGTTACTCCTAATGGAGCGTAGGCCACCGACCAGCATTCTCCAACCCACTCTGTCCTGGGCATTCTTTTCTAGTTCTATCCAATTCTTGTTCATTTTTCTCATATCTATCTCCATTTCTCGCCGTAATGTATTCTTTGGTCTTCCTCTCCTCCTTCCGCCTTGAGGATTCCATGTGAGGGCTTGTCTTGTGACGCTTTCCTCAATGTGTGTCCTATCCACTTCCAGCGCTTCTTCCTGATTTCTTGCTCCACTGGGATCTGATTTGTTCTCTCCCACAGTAGGTTGTTGCTTATAGTGTCCGGCCAGCGGATCTGAAGTATTTTGCGTAGACAACTGTTAATAAACACCTGTATCTTTTGGATGATGGATTTCGTAGTTTTCCAGGTTTCCGCCCCATACAGTAGAATAGTCTTGACATTTGTATTGAAAATTCTGACGTTATTGTTGTTTGCCAATTGTTTTGAGTTCCAGATATTCTTCAGTTTAGAAGAATTATGACGCCTCATGATGAAATCCGAGTTTCTTCGGAAGTCACGACGCCGATGCCACTTCTGACAACCAGAGCAACCATTTATTTAGGTACATGGAATGCTCGCACAATTTGGGAGACTCGGAGAGTTTTCCAAAAATTGTTCATCTAGATTTCTGTTATGTAATTTGCGTCTGTGTGTGTGTGTCTGTCTTTAAAATGTTTGATTATGATATGATTTGATCATGAATTGATTACAGTGAACCATAACAACAAGATTGAAAGTCCTGAGTTCAAATCCTACGTACGAGATCATGGATGCGCAGTGATGAGGAGTCTTACACTAGGACGAAATAGCCATCTAGTGCTTTTAGTTTTCCATTGATTGTTTCGCTGAGAGTGACTCAAATGTTTACTGTTGTTCAGGAACAGTACAATAAAGAGTTCCATTAATTATCAAGTATGAAATGATAATGAAAAGTCTTAGATTAGAAAATAAAATAGTTTACAATTTAGAGCTAATTAGTCATTAACAAGAAATTTTTCATCTAATCTAATAAACAATTGAATATATGATCTTCACAGTTTAAATCATGAACTGATCTTATTTAGACTACTATTAAATCCCTAAAAACAAAATACAAAATGAGCATTTCGTCTTAGTACACAGACTCTTCAGGAGTACATTTGCACAATCTATAAATCAGGAATCGGTCTCAGGACATTTAAACTCGTACATAAACGTTCTTTAAGCCAGTGAAATGACTGACATCCAACAATGTTTATGTCTAACTTTAATCAATCATGAAACATCTTTAATCTTTACAAATCTTCTGTACTAATAATCAACAATTGTCAGTAATTCAGTCATTTCTATTTATTAACTTTACAACATACAACAGATTGTATGCATATAAATGTATTGCAAAACACAATATATGTTAATGATGTTTACCAATGTTATCATATGGAAATATGCTAATCTAATACAACTAAAGTTTATTTTCAGAAATAGGATTTGTGAAAATTATAGTAAGTTAATAGTTGTATTTATGAGTCAATTGAAACTAGACCACTATGGAAAACTTGAAAGCACTAAATGTTTATTTCGTTCTATTGTAGGACTCTTCAGCAATTCATATCAATGGTTCCACCCTATGAGATTCAAACCTACGACTTAACAATCTTGATATTAATTCAACAAGAGAATATATGAAATCTCATATAGTAGATAACTATTATGTTTTCTTTCATAAATTCACTATTCTATATGCATATACAGACTTAACTACTTACAAATACATATTCATAAGTAGTATTTTGAAATTATTTTCATAGATCTATCATACAAGAAGAAAGTGTTGATTTCATGAATCCATCTATTTGTTAATTCGTTCGTCGCTCCCAAATATTCGGGTACAGCGGAGGGTATGAAGAGTCAGCTCTCCCTCTCCTAATGATCTCACATGACCAAGCGTTTACAACCACTGCCACGGAAGTTCTACTCACTGCCTTTTCGGAGCTGGGGTGTTGTTTTACGAAACTAAGAGGACAAAAAGCGAACGCAGGGCGCTTTGATTAGGTTGGTGGACACGAAGGATTCATCTTGGGTAGTTGAAAGACACTCATAGGCACCAGGATCTTGAGAGAGTAAATGATGTATGAACCAGTTATTGGTCACCGACTGCCATGGAATAGCATCTCTTGACGTTTCTCCACTACCGTGTGGATCAGACCTTTAGGTTGAGTGCTCTAGGTGAGGCCCCCTACTTCAGTCTTGGCACCTGGGCAGTATTACGACCCACACACATATCAAGTGACTTGTGTGATGTATATGTATTCTGTGTACCCCTTTTGTACCAATATTTATGTGCTCAAATAAATAAATAATTCGTTCGTCACACCCAAAATATTATTATTCATGAAAGTGATTATTAGTGATATGTGCATCTACCAGTTCAACTTCCCATGTGGATTAACATATATAGGCCGTAGCCAGTACCTACTTTCAACTCGAATACTAGAACATATTCCAAGGTGGTTTCCCAAAAGATTAAATGAAATCAGTTTGAATTTCCATTCCAATCTATAGATCAATTTAAATGTTTGATTATACAAATCGTTGAAATCTACTAAGATTTCTTCATAGTTAACGTCTGAAAACGGTAGAAATCTCTTATTATTCATGAGATGAACAGTGAATTACATAGATACAAAAGAAGTACATAGCTTCCTTTATGAAAAACTCTCTTTACCTTTTGAATTATCTCTCATATCTCCCGGACTTTATTCATAATTGATATCATGAATGGATCAATGTTATACCATTATGAAAATCCCGGAAGGACTGGACAATCGTTTCATCCTAGTATGGGACACCTCATCAATACTCAGTTATGATCCCGCTCGCGAGATTCCAACTCAGGACGTATTGGTCTCTTTCATGTAAACACTTAACCTGTAGGCTAATCAGTTGACATCCAATAGTGTTCATGTTTAACTTCAACCAATTCCATTTCTACAATGTTGAACAGTAGTGGAATTTCGCACATAAGACCAATAGGTTTCGATACATTTTTGAAAGGAATCTTAAAAGATTTTAATATTTTTAATCAAAGAACTAGCTACATAGTTACAATATAATCATTCATTCAATCTCTAACTATGATACTTAATCTTCAATATGATTTATAATCCTAATCCTTAAGTTTCTGCAGCAATTTGGAAGACTCTCCCAGTCTCTCACATTGTACGAGCATTCCATGTACATCAATAAATAATTGCTCTAGTTGTCAGAAGTGGGATCGTCCTAGTGACTTCCGAAGGAACTCGGCTTTCATCATGAGGGGTCATAACTCTTATAAATGAGGACCTTCTGACTTCTAGGGCAGAGTTTAAATGGTTTGAATAACTTTTTCTGGTTAGCGTTCTTTAGCAAGCTAGTTTTCTACCGAATGTGGTCGCTAACCCTATTCTCAACCCCTCCTTCTTTATTCAGGTTTGGGAAGGGGAGTAGCCCCGGGAGGGATTCTAGGTGGAGTTCCATATTCTCATACTTAACATTAACTTTTAATAAGCTTTATATAATAAATTATTTATTTATATCACATATATTATTTTGAATGAATAAACAATCTAAGCAAAGATGGATAGTTGCTAGTAGTGGAGTCCAGGATGCGCGTTTCGTCCTAGATGTACATGAATCTCAAAGTTGATGTTCACTCCGGGACTCAAACTCAATAACTTTCGCTTCAAACATCATTGTGTTATCCATTTAGCTACTGAGTCCTGACAGCTACTTGCTTATTCAATGAGAAGATACATGTAAAACAACATCAAATGGATTAAACAATGTATTTAACTTCCCCATGATAACAAATAGTTGTCAATTAATTATAATTCATTAATACGATAATAACAAAAAGTAAGTAAGTAGGTAAGTAAGTAAGTAAGTAAGTAAGTAGGTAAGTAAGTAAGTAAGTAAGTAAGTAGGTAAGTAAGTAAGTAAGTAATTAAGTAGGTGAGTAAGTAAGTAAGTAAGTAAGTAGGTAAGTAAGTAAGTAAGTAAGTAAGCAAGTAAGTAGGTAAGTAAGTAAGTAAGTAAGCAAGTAAGTAAGTAAGTAAGCAAGTAAGTAAGTAAATAATGTTCAACCGTATATATTTCTTAGTTTACAAGGCATGTTGTAAGATGTTTTAACTATTATTCATTTGAGTATTTCAATTAATGTTTTTGTATGTATGTAATGTGATTGTTATATTTAAAGAATTGATTACATAATTAGTTCTCACTACTTCATAAATCATAATTGTACTATAAAATACTTAGTTACCATATTTTGTGTAAAATCATATGATAGTAACTATGGCAACTAAATTTATATAACTGGAACATTGTTCGAACAAGTGGTGTAGTCATAAAATTATATTGAGTTAGAGATATTATAAATATTATAAAGATAACTAATGTAGTAAACAAGAACACTAATGAGGACAATCAAATATATTTGATTGCAATATTATAGAACATCTTGAGGTGAGATGATCATTTCTACGACGCCTTCGTGACCTTGAAAGTGTCCACTTAATAACTAAGACCAAATGAGGTTTATATACCAGTGCGTGTGTGTGTGTGTGTGTGTGAGAATTAGAATTATGATTTACAGTTGATGGTTAGAGATTAGGAAATAGATCTAGGGTTTTCATCACGAGTCGACATCAGCTATAATACCAAAACTCTATTTAACTAAATGAATAAATGAATTTCGAGCCAAAATTCAAGATCTATTTATCTTATACGTGATTGATTTGTCACATCTTTGATAAAATTTTCATTTGTAAAATATTAATCAATTATCACAAACTTGATTATTCTTTCGTTTTCACATCAACCATTCACTATTCTCATTCTCTTTTCATTAATCTTCAAAACGATCCAATCAGTTATAAGATCACATGTCTTAGATTTTAGCACGAAATTCATTCATCTATTTGGTTAAAGAGCATTTTGACATTTCAGCTGATGTGAACTCGTGATGAAAATCCCCAAAATCTAATTCCTAACCGCTAACCATCAACTGTAAATCATAATTCTAATTCCCCCCACACACACACACGCATGGGTTTATATCCTTCCTTTAGTCCTAGTTATTAAGTGGATACTCTCAAGGTCACTCTGACGTCACTTAAAGGTCATGCATATATTATAGTCTCATCCTTTTAAACATCTTAACCCTCTACCACCAGATATTTCACTTTCGGTTCATGTTATATACTACTTATATCTATCAACATTAGTTGTATATACTTATAGTGTCGGTAATTATGTTAAGCCCATATACCTTATTCTAGCTTTCGGACAGCCTATTCCATTCATTCTACTTGAGTCACATTGTGACCTTGTTAATAATTCGCTTATCAATCTTCCCTATCTTTATATGAGAGTGTAGGTGTGTGTACACTTCTTATCCCGTTACTCATCACATGTCTATAACTTGGTTTTGTGTAACTATAATTATTGATTAACGCTTGGTTAAATGAGAGTTGGCTTACCCGCCATCTATACTTTGCGTTGTTTCGTTTCGCTCTATTCCATTCGCTTCATATATAAAGTTGTTATAACGTGTGATCGATAATAGGCTGCTCTCTAATAGGCGGATCACACGTTATAACAACTGGCGACGGGGTGAAAAAAAAAGCCAAGACAATCAGCATACAGAATTCTCGCCGGTGTCCTTCAACGACATTGATTGTTAATTAATCATACAGTATTTCTCATAACCGAGCTGATTCAGAAAATGGCTATCTCTTCCGATCAATTACAGTTGCTATTCGAGCGACAGCAGCAGCGTTTCAAAAATAGCCAATTGAATGTTTTAAACAATTTACGCACACGGCTGCTAAATCATACATGTTTTAGAGATGTAACAGAAGTTGATAAATTAATTTCTAATTTGCAGACCGAGCTGGAAAATGACTGCAGAACGTATAAATATTTCGACAAAAGCCTCTATGAATCATTGATGAGCAGTAATGTAAGCGAAGCAGTAGCAGTCATTGATGATCCACCCAGTGATCCAGAAATGTCCATTTCAGAAACATGCCCTGTCGTGGGTTCAAATCCCATTGCCTCCGAAACACCATGTGCAAACACTGAATTGTCCAGCTCACAGACAGACGACGTCTTATTAAATGCTCATGAAATTATTGCAGTACCCGCCCACGAAGAGACGAAAGATGAATCAAGCAGCATAATGAAGACAGTTGCATCAAATGGAGCTCATCATTCCAGAACAAACGTTCCTGATGAATCTACTTATTGGAGTTCCCTAGTTGCTTTATCAAATATGAGTTATCTTAATGACTCATATACTTTTGATCAAGTTCCTCACAAAAATGAGATAAATTTGTCGAATGCATCAAACGATGATCAAGAACCTAGTAAAATTTTGATAGATACTGATTATTCTAATGATCAATTATCTACTAATGAGATTTTCAAGAGATCTGATGAAAATGTTTCACAAGAATCAAACCTTAATGATCTCATGTCTAGTGTCGTTGATCCTTACCATCTAGTCAATTCTAGTGAACTCTCTACTCCATTCGAGAAATATACTTTAAATAGAGTCACACTAACTGTAACTTGGAAATATAAGGATCCAACATTATTTCGTGGGGAAGGATGAAGTCATAAAATTTAAAAATGGATCTCAACACGAAGTCTTCAAAAAAAAGAAGGGGAGGTGATATGATGGAAAGAAAGTCAATTTTCGATCGATTTACTCATTATAAGTTTTATTCAACATTACTTCTGTTTTGATTCAATGTAATGATTACTCAATGTAGTATTCGGTTTTCTTTTCTCGTATGATATTTTATTCTGTATTCTTGTATTTAATTGACATGAACTATGCTCTATAGGTGATTTGTGATAACTCTGAGTATTTTTCATGTATGTGATTTCATTCTAATTATTAATCAAAATGGTTGTATCAATCACTATATATATGTATAAATGAGTGTGTTTTTCGACTAAGGTCGTCGTTGTCATCATAGTGTTTTGGGGCTAATAAAACTTCACTTATACCAGTCTTGTGTTCTTACTTTCGCGTCGTGGGAATTGTGAAAGTCTCTTCGTTCCGAGCATAAGTGATCAGCGATTCCGACATAACAATCAGAGATGACCAGATACAAAAAGTAGTATTCGATTCACAAGTCATAACAACTGGCGACGGGGATTTTGGAAAACATTCACAAGACATAACAAAAGTATATGTATTCAAAAGTCCATTCTCGTTATTTGACTTATTTAATTTCGTTATTGACTAACGGGATTTAAGTTACTGGGATTATATACGAGGATAGGCAATATATATATATATATATATATATATATATATATATATATATATATATATATATTTCGACAACGATCATCCATACAATCTACTTAGAATCAGATCCACGGGCCATCAAAATGCATAGCCCTTCGACGAACATCATCCGATCTAAATGATAACAAAATAAAGGGGCCCCACATATCATAAGATCATTGATATATTATTAAAAGACAAATGATTTCTTATCTCAATTTTATTTTGTATACAATAAGATGTATATGTATAATATGTATTCATACAATAAGAATAGAAAGTCTATTTATTATTATGATTGATTATGCAATCAAATATTTACAATAACAATAAGAATATGAGTAAAATATGATGAGTTATGTAAAACAAAAAGAAAAAAAGAAATATACATTTTAAGGTTTCATTTATACTATTAATATTAATATCAATAGAGAGAGTGTGTGTGTGCGAGAGGGTGAGAGTGGGAGTGAGTAACTGAAGGTAAGGAAGAGTGAGTGATTAAGTAAGAGTGAGAGAGATACAGAGGGAGGGTGAGAGAGTGAATGATATATTAAAAAGGTTTACTACAATATTACCCTGCTTTCTTAAAGTAAAAAAAACAACAACAAAAAACAAAAAAAAAGAAAAAAAAAGGAAAGAGAAAAATTCACAATTTATCGAATCAATACAAATACTGAATGAGAATGATAAGTTTTATCATTTGAATAGTCATTTATTATTTATATCGTTGTTCAGATACAACATAACTAAGTGAAACATGTATAAACAAAAGTTTTGTAATCAGAAAGAGGGTTTCTTTTCTTTGTGTATATGTGTGAGTGTGAGTTTAGTTGGATGTGAATGTGAATGTGTAAATATTATAGTAATTTCAATAGTTAAAATTATGAATCTATTGAAATTAGATCATCATAAAGAAAAACAACAACAACAATAATAATAATAATAATAATAATAACAACATGAAAGTACTGGTTAACTGTTTTGTCCTATTTTAGGACACTTCAACAAACAATACACATTGACAATTTCAACCATGGGTTCGAATCTTACAAGTTGTACTGTACTAGAACAAAATAATCATTCAATATTTATTAAATAGTTCTCTAATACTCTCTAATTCATGATTTCAATTATGGAATTATTATATAATTAATTATATCATCAAAATAATAGAATCATTTACATTTGGTTTATATAACATACATTCAGTTCAATTAAATAATTATTATAATCTATTCCTTTGATAAATTAATTAATGAATAGAATAAAATTTAAAAAAGAAAAGATGTTACGTCATCATTTTTCTTTTTGGTGTAAATTAGGTGTGTGTGTGGGGGGGGGGCAGAAATTAAAGATCATGCCAAAAACACATTTCACCCCCCCACCATAGCAACTAAACAAATAAACAAACTAAGCGTGAATATAATAAAGTAACCAAAGAAATGACTAAGGGAATAACGGTTACTATGGTATATATATATATATATATATGTTCCCTTAATACATGATTCATTATATTCAATGGATATATATGTATATATAGATGTCTATATGAAATGTATTACATACTTATAATATACTTTTATATATAAATAGATTCAATGAAATATGTTAAGAAAAAGAAAAAGAGATGAGGAAATTCGATGTATCGTAAAGTTTTGAATGAACCGCCTGATAATTTTTTTAAATTTATTAAAACAAATATGAGAAAGATATGAAAAATTATTTAAAAGAATATATATATATATATATATATATATATATATATATATATATATATATATATAACCATATGAACTCCTTTCTGGAGCACCTCTGAGTCTACTGCCGGTTCTAATGTCGGATCAAGGAGTAGGTGTGGTTATGAAGTTAGTGACCCCATCTCGTAAAATAATAACACGCTATAAAATACGCTAATCAGAAAAAAAATATATGAAGATGAATGTTCTATAATGATGATAACGGTGATGATGATGACGATAATGAGGAGGAGGAGGAGAAGAAGAAGAAGGACGAGGAGGAGGAGGAGAATGATGATGATCAAGAGAAATGGTTAGTAATAGAATGATTTTGATCTGTTATTGTTTATTGATATATTATGATTACCATTTCTTTTATCTTTATTCAATGGGATCATCAGCTAATAGCATAGCTTTAAGTTGACTATCTTCCATACATCCTTTCATAAATTCTTCACGTGTTAATACACCATCACCATTTTCATCCATTTTTTCAAATATCTCTTCAGCTCTAGCTTCTGGACTAATATCAACAGCTGTATTATCTGTACCAAGCATTGAATAAATAGCCTAAAATAAAGTAAATATATGTATAGTAGTGTTAGGTTTCAATAAACATAATGAATGGTAACTTTTACGATCCATTTATGGACCAATACTAAAAGTATATTTTTATCGTATCATTGTTAAATAACCAAACTATCTGCATATTCCTGTCCCCCTTATTATGAGACTTATTTTGACCTATGAACTATTATTATCCGATATACCATTCTTGAATTATGCCCAGTCTATCAATAACTATCTCCCACATTCACAGCCACACTTAACTAACTCCTGTACAAATGTTGTTTCCTATTTTATGGTACGATATGGTCTGTCTGGTTGGTATGTAAACCGAGTATATTTGAAATACATGATTTATATCGTAGAAGCTGAGATTGGTGTTCTGGACTTAACAGATTGAGCTAGGCTAGGCGGTAAGCAGGATCAAAAAGGACTCTAGACTCCTCGTTCGTACGTGTTTTATGCGTCATTGGTCCGATCGATAATTCACTGCTCTCTAATCGGTCGTCACAAGTTATAACAGGTAGAATATGAAATAGAATTCGAAGTACACTGTAATGATTTCGTTAATCAATCACTTTTTTAATGGTTATTATATAAACCTCAACAAGGTTTGTTATCAGAATGGAATAAGAAGAAACGGTAACTGTAGTTTTATTAGAGGATAACACAGCTATCGGTACATCGAGGGGGGTTTAAAATAGACAGGCAAGCATGAGTATGTATGAAGAAATATATAGGTAAATTTATCGTCAAATCGCATAAAGGCACAGTAAGTCAAAGCAAGGACTAATAATAAGATTCGCGTACCTATATACTTGGAGAAGAGAATGAATGAATGAACGATATTTAAAGGATCAACATTTGAGCTAGAGTCTATTCTATAATCTAGTGTTCATAATAATACAAAGAAATATGCATATTGTCTGTTAAGTAAGTTAATATAAAGGGCTTAACTAAAATGTTAACCATAATCGAAATTGATTGTAGAACAATTACCATGTAATGGATACATACAATAGTGAAGACTTCTACCTTAGTTAAATACTGATCGAATTGTCTAGTTCTCTAAGTTAAATCCCGAGTTCCTAATTTTGGGGAAAATGTGACCGGTTTTGGGGAAATGTTGGGGTTTTTATGCCATTTCCCCCAAAATTCCCCTTTAACCTTGCTGAAAGTCATTTGACTTTGGAGGTTCCCCTGAAATTTCCCCAAACTTGGGAGATTGGGATGTTTTACTTATAGAGCTTTCATTTTCATTATCCTCTAATAAGTGACATCGTCGAGAATGAAAGTTTCTTTTTTAAATTACCTTTTACTTTACTTGTGGAATAAGTAAGAAACTTATTTGGACACAAAAATAGGCAATAATTTCTTTTCCTAGGGTAGAAATGATAGCTCTACGATGAAACCATCTAGCTCAAACATCTCATCGACGCATATACATATACTGCTGAGGAGTCTCATAATACGACGAAAGTGCCGTTTAATGCTCTTAGGTTATCCGTAGTGGCTAAGCTTCAACTGACTAATGAATTCAACTATAGAATCACTAAAATCTTCACAAAACTCTCTTCTCATAATAATCATCATGTGCTTTCAAGAGGTATTTCCTAGAGTTCTGGTGAGAAGCCATGATTAGTGGAGTTCAACTAGGTCTGTTGTGAGATAGTAACTCACGGAAGACAATGGTGGATGGTGGTTCAATTTCGTGGATTATTTGAAGTTAGACATCAATACTGTGAAACCTAGATATGATTGACCACTGAGAGAAGACGAATAGACACTTAACTTGCTCTGGGCCTTACTGTGTGCATAAACTGTTGATGTTTGTATTAAATGAATCTATTATTCCGTCTATACTTTAGCTCTCCTTATATTTAATCAAAAATCATGTGATTAGTGTAATGTGACCCTCGTCTATGTATAACTAATTATTCAAGTATCCAGTTTAGTGACAGTATAATCTCCGATGCAAATCATATATCCCTTGAAGCGGTATTGTGGATGAGCACTGCTGAGGAGTCCAACAATAGGACCAGTCGGACGTTGAGTGCTTCCAGGTTTTCAATGATTATTTATCATTAATCGGTTCATGATCTTCATCAGAAAGCAAATCACATAATCGTATTATCTCAGTAAACGAACAACCATTATACAATAGGATATACGACAATACTAAGCTAAACTAAACCGTTAAGCTTATAACGTATATGTAAATGTTATAGCCATGATTCATTTGTCGAAATACGATTCAGAAATAATATTGGAAATTAGAATTAGGAGTTAGGGTTAACGATATTCATCTAGAAATGGTATCAGTTAAGATGTAAGAATCTTGAAATCCATATTTTTTAGTCAGTCAGTTATCAACAACGTAGAACTTCGTAGGTAATCAAATCGTTTACTGTAGCAGCGATAAAGGTGATAAAGGAATATGAGAAGGGTTAGTCACGAAGATAAGAGAGTTATTAGGTGTAAGAAGGATTTGATTGTGACCAACATGAGGGTTGATGTCAATTCCTAGACTACCCACACCATGAAAGGTTATTTCTTGAAGAATCTAAAAAAGAAGTTGGATTAATGTTGGTCTTAACAACCTGAGAACATGACCGCAGAGCCTAAAGGAAAACTGTTTGAGGCCAGTTGCGGATGGTCTTTTTGTGGGAATTTTTTAACCAGTTAGCACCGTTCTTCAAAATACTTTACCACCGAAGACAGAAATCTATGAGGTAAGATAAAGCGTGACATTTTTAGGGTTGACCTTTTCTAATCCCTTCTATTTCCTTATGAGATGGCAGAATCACTTCAGATGTTGATTACCCGAGAGAAACACATTACTGCTGTCTTATAATTGGTTGAATGAATTAGTAGACAATCTGATATTACTTTCCCCTAACATCTTCTTATCAATAGGAAGAGGAGTATTTTAAAACTAATCTAATAGAATACAATAAATATCTGACAAATGAAGAGGTAAACAAGTTTATTTTAGTTTCCGTCACAGCAATAACCATTGAAATGTATCCTAAGTATAGTGAACAACTTCAAGTTTCTTTATGTTTCTTTTAAACGGATTGTACTTATCCTTTTAGATGTTATATGACTTGTATTTATTTCATTTTAACTTATCTGTTTATATTTCACTGATTGTGAATTACTCAAAAGTACACACATACACACATACACACGCACGCACATACATACATACAAACATCCATAATAGATTTACACTTAAATCAAAACTTGAATCATTCAATCAAAAATCTTTCAATCATAATTTTTTTTTGTAATTTTTATGATTTATGTTTGAGGTAGTCGATTACCCGTTGTCATGGTTACCGATGATAGTCACTTATGCGGAAGAGAGAGAGAGAGAGAGAAAGTGTGAGGTGGAGATAAAATAAAAATATAAATTGTATAATTGCTCTAACTTGATACAATCTAAGCAAGTAGATACCAACCAACTGTTCTCAATTATTTTGTAGTATGATTTTCAACTTTCAGTATATTTTTGTATTGACTGGTCTTAGTGACTAGAATTTTAAAAAAATTTATATGTTGTATCCTGTTATAAGTTGTTAAGGGGGAGAGAGTGAGAGAGAGAGAGAGAGAAAGAGAGAGTGAAAATTGGAGATTTCTATACGGTACAATGAATTAATCAACTAACTTATTAGTTTTAATTGTCATTCAAGAAGCATAGTCTATAACATTCCCTATGTTCCCTACATTCCTATATACACCTATCAATTTATACAGAACAATATCCGGTTCCTGTGAATTCCCATTTATTGTTGTTGTTGTTGTTGTTGATGATGATGATGATGATGATGATGATGATGATGATGTTGATATATTATCCAAGTATTCATTTTACTATTGTATTCACTTCATTCTATATACCATAATATGACAGAAACTTTAGAATATTTAGAAGTTATATGGGTTAATAATGATAATTCTCTATGTGAAGGGGGATATTTGTGTACATTTTAGTAATTGTTGAAATCATGAGTCAATTGAAGCTAGACGATCATTGAAAACGTGGAAGTACTAAAATCTCCACAAAAAACCCCCTTCTCATAATCATCATGATGTGCTTCACTAGTGACTGACTTCAAGAGGTATTTCATGGAGTTCTAGTGAGAAGTAGTGACCAGTGGAGTTCAATCGAGTCAGTTGTGAGATAGTAACTCACTGATGACAATGGTGGATGTGTCGCTCAATTTCGTGGATTAGTTGAATTTAGACATGAACACCGTTGGATGCCGGCCGGCTCAGTGGTCTAGTGGTTAAGTGCTCGCGCGCGAAACCAATAGGTCCTGGGTTCGAGATAGGATCGTGGATGCGCACTGCTAACGATTCCCATAATGGGACGGAACGGCCGTCCAGTGCTTCCAGGTTTTCCATGGTGGTCTAGGTTCAATTGTCTCATGATCTCAACAATTGAAATTCTCTATGTATTTGTAAATGTTATTTTGATTATATTGAATGACATTTTTTTGTTATATTATGTTAGCTACTTGTTAGTAGTGTTGAAATTTATTTTTAAAAAGTTAAATTTGATGGAGTTTTGTTCGATGGGCTAGATTATTTATTTATATGAATATATAAATATTGGTATAAAAGAGGGCACAGAATACTTATGCGCGATACAAATCACTTGATTTGTATGTGTGGGCTGTGATAATGCTCGGGAGCTCAAACCGAAGCGAGTGGTTTTCTTAGGAGGATACATATGGAGCCATCGACTTAAAGGTCTGATCCACAAGGCAGTGGAGTAATGTCAGAAGATTCGCTCCCATGGTAAACGGTGACCAACAATTGGTTCATACACCACTTTTTTTCTCAGGATCCTGAATCCTATGACAATTTATGATCGAAATTCATTTCATTAGAGTTTTTGAACGACTTATCTATCAATCCATCAAGAAACACTGTCTAGTTATAAAACAACTAACAGTACATAGCAATCTAATAGGTTCTGGGCTTGAATCTCGCGGGAGACGAGATCGTGGATGCGCACTGCTGAAGAGTCTGACAATAGGATGAAACAGCCGTCCAGTTCTTCCAGGTTTTCCATGGTGGTCTAGCTTCCATTGGCTTATGCTCTTAACCATTAAAAATCTAATTAACACTCATATGTTGAATTGTCTCTTGTAGTAAAAGAAAACGGTTAAATTTACGTATATATATATATATATATATATATATATATATATATATGCTGGGAGTCGGGCTAGTGTTATGGGTTAGGGTTATCATTCCATAGACCTTACGTCATTAATTGACATTAGTTTTGATGTAATAAGATTAGAGTTGGGTTTTTATTATTAGAATAAAAGTTTTTAATATGAGTTCTAATGTTTACTCTCAGAGCTGTGATTATCTTATTAACATTTGCTCTTTAATTGGTTGAAAACTGACTTTATTCTCTTGTTGAGGACGTTAGATTCCTAGAACTCACTTGGAAAAGAGCCTAAGTTTGTCATTTTATTAAGAAAATTTGAATTTCTTTGTTTTCGCGCCAAAACCGCTCTTTTCACCTTCATGGCGTATTTCCAATTTGAGAGAATCTTAAATGCTATTGGTTTGTTATGTCTTTCAGTATGCTATTTTGTAACTCTCCCCAAGGACGGTTTTGTGCTGCATATATATGTTTTGATTTGTGTCTGTTGTTATCGTTCGTACTTCTGGCTTTTTGTGGAATATACTTCCTCGTTCAGACTTCGATTTTTCTCTCTAGTTAGCGAGGGTGGGATGCAATAGAATAGTTAGTTTATTAGTCTTTGATCACAAGTCCTTGTTCCGTTCACAGTCTATATGAACTCGTAATCGCGTTAAACCTAACATTTCTTATGTTTGTTAGTTGTTATATCCCGGTGGGAACAATGAATGGTAACTGTTAGAATCAATTTCTGTACTAATACTATACATATATTTTTATTGTATAATCGTAAGCTTTATTCCAATCTATGAACTATCATTATAGGACTTACCATTCTTGCGTTATGCCCAATTTATTAATTACAGTCTCTCACATCCACAGCCACTTTTGATTTGATCTTGTACAAATGTTATTATTTTTAATAGTTGAGATCATGAATCAATTAAAACTAGATCACCATGGAAAACCTGAGAGTACTAGATGGCCTATTTTTTCTACTCTGAGACTCTTCAGTATTGCGCATTCACGACCCCATCTCGCGGGATTCGAACCTAGGGCCTGACAATCTCTCACACGAAGGCTTAATCACTAGACCACTGAGCTGACCAGCATCCAATGGTGTGAATGTCTAATTGACTCATGATCTCAACCCCTTGTGACAAATGTTATTTTCTATTTTATTGTGTAATGTAATCTGTTTAGTTTGTAATATAAATTCAATATATTTGAAATTTATGATTCATATCATGGAAGCTGATATTGGTGTTCTAAACTCAACAGACAGGAAGAAGAACCGATAAATACTCTAAACTTGTTCATACTTGTTTTATGCATTACTGATCCAATCGATAAACCATTATTCTCTAATTGACGACATCATTAAATCATACATTGATAAGGAGTACAATCATACAAGTTATAACATTAGTAAATTATAGTTTTAACAAAACACTAACTCAATGTTAAAGTGAACAAAACAACATCAACTTATAAGATGCTTCAATAATTCTTCGACGCATAACGGAAGCTCATGAAGAGCAGACTAGAGAAAATCAGGCTGGTTTTCGACCTGGACGTGATTGTATAGAACAGATATTCACACTACGTCAGGTCCTAGAACATAGACATACATTCAGACGCCCCAAAATGGTAGTATTTCTCGACCTTAAGGCGGTATTTGACTCTGTTGATCGTGAGGTCCTATGACAGTGTTTGTCACTGAAAGGAGTACCAAAGAAGTACATTCACCTTATAAAGGATCTGGTCGAGTGAGAGTTTATGGCGAACTGTCATCAGAACTGATTACCTCAAGTGGTGTTCGTCAGGGCTGTCCACTTTCTCCATTCTTGTTGAACTTTGTCGTTGACGTGCTTTTAGAAATAACACTTTTCACATCTGACTTTCCAGGGGTTGAACTTCTACCGAAAGATTCACTTGTTGACTTAGAGTATGCCGATGACATAGTTCTATTTGATGAAGACGCTGACAAAATGCAGAGTCTGCTGATCATTCTAAGCAAAAATGCAGGTATATTCGGCATGCGATTTTCTCCCTCATAATGCAAGATGTTGCTTCAGGATTGGGTTGCGTCGACACCCGAACTAGTGATAAGCAGTGAAATAGTTGAGCGTGTCAACCGCTTCACTTATCTTGGAAGTCTCATCAGCCCTTGTGGTCTGGTGTGTGACACAATCTCAGCACGGATACAGAAGGCTCGACTAGCTTTTGCCAACATGCGTCATTTATGGCGTAGGCGAGATATCCGTCTATCAATCAAAGAAAGTGTTAACTGCGCAGCAGTTCGTTCCGTCCTACATTATAGCAGTGAAAAATTACCGGTAAGAGTAGAGGATATTCGTAGGTTACTAGTATTCGATCATAGGTGTCTTCGAAACATTGCTCGTACATCCTGGGACCACCGAGTAAGTACCTCAGCTGTTAGGAAACGAGTACTAGTTAAGGATGGCAAATCAATTGATGAAGTAGTGAAACTTCATCAGTTAAGATGGATGGGACATGTATGCCCAACCACCAACTGCCTTGACTTGCGATGTTTTCTAATGTAGGAGTAGATTGGAAGAAAGCTAGGTAAGGCTAAACCAAAACATGGTACAAATCCATAAAGTCACTTACAAATGAACTGAGTCATGTTGTTAGATCCGCAAGATGATAGTAATCGATGGTTAGAGACCCTGAATGATATGGTTCAATATCATTTGTAATGGTGTGCACAAGTGTATCCACTTTTTCTGTTCTCCTATATTCTAATCTTCTACGTTATTATTGACTAACTTAAATAAGACAAAACATTTTTATTACTAATTCTATCAATCTAATACAAAATTACAATATAAACTTACTCTTATAATTTCAATCATTTCAGTTCGTTCTATTGTACCATTACCATCAATATCATACATTTGATAAGCCCATTCTAATTTCTCTTCTGGATCACCACCTGATGTAATATTAATAGCTAATAAAAATTCTTTAAAATCAATTCGTCCAGAATTATCTTTATCAAATGTACGAAATACATGAGTACAAAATTTTTCAGCATTACCATCTGGAAAAAAACCTGAATAAACTTCAATAAATTTTTTTTTACTTAATTGACCTGATGGACAATCACGCTGTTAAAGCAAAAGAGAAAAATAAAACGAGAAAAAAAAAGAAGAAAAAAGAAAAAAAACAAGAAAAGTAATCAATATAACAATAAAAGAGAATATGAGATTGAATAATGTTACCATACATGTTATGAGTGTTGTTAAACGGTATAAGGGTGTCATCTCAATGAGTCAGTAACAATGTGGAACTTTGTTACAGTGGATAGCTAGGATGCAATTAGATGATCTAGACTTTGCAGATGATCTGGCTCTTCTATCGCATACACAACAACAAATGCAGGAAAAGACAACCAGTGTAGCTGCAGCCTCAGCAACAATAGGTCTCAATATACACAAAGGGAAAAGCAAGATTCTTCGATACAACACAACATGTACCAATCCAATCACAATTGACGGAGAAGCTTTGGAAAATGTACAAACCTTTACATATTTGGGCAGTATCATCGATGAACACGGTGGATCTGATGCAGATGTGAAGGCACGGATTAGCAAAGCAAGAGCAGCATATCTACAACTGAAGAACATCTGGAACTCAAAACAATTAGCAACCAACACCAAAGTCAGAATTTTCAATACAAATGTGAAGACAGTTCTACTGTATGGGGCGGAAACCTGGAAAACTACGAAATCCATCGTCCAAAAGATACAGGTGTTTATTAACAGCTGTCTACGCAAAATACTTCAGATCCGCTGGCCGGACACTATAAGCAACAACCTACTATGGGAGAGAACAAATCAGATCCCAGTGGAGGAAGAAATCAGGAAGAAGCGCTGGAAGTGGATAGGACACACATTGAGGAAAGCACCGAACTGCGTCACAAGACAAGCCCTCATATGGAATCCTCAAGGTCAAAGGAGGAGAGGAAGACCAAAGAATACATTACGCCGGGAAATGGAGATAGATATGAGAAAAATGAACAAGAATTGGATGGAACTAGAAAAGAAGTCCCAGGACAGAGTGGGTTGGAGAATGCTGGCCGGCGGCCTATGCTCCATTGGGAGTAACAGGCGTAAGTAATGTGGAACTTTGTACGTACGTACGTACATCAGTTCAAGTTGCTATACCACAATAGCATAGTGATGCAGTTATCAATTCAAATCCTGTAGTAGTAAAGGTAGTGAAAGCATAAGTAGTGATCCGAAAGATTACGGTTTGATGATGTTATTTAAAGAGTATAGTCCAGTGAAATAAATTTGGAAAAAGAAAAAAAAGAAAGGGACATGAAAAATTCAGAAGATTAGAATTTGACAGAACACAAAGAGTGGATGCATCTGCGACATTGCAAACGATTTTGAGCCATGTCACTCAAGGTCTCTAACCATTAGTTGCTATCATCTCGTAGACCCTAAACAGGTAGTCTACACCTACCAAAATATGGCTTAGTCCACTTCTCGATTGTTTACATCGTAGAAAAGTTCTTCTGAAGGTGTTTCATTAATTCCAAACACACCTAGATTGTATGTATTCATTTCTGTAGTAATTTGAATAATTTACTGAATCTTTTATATTCTACAAAATATTCCATATATTTAAATTAATGGTTGTTCTGATTGTTAGAATAGGCATCAGACTCGTGACTTCCGAAGGAACTCGGTTTTCACAATGAGGTATCATAACACTTCTAAATGAAAACATTCTAACTTTCAGGGCACAATTTCAATAGTTTCAATTATTTTTTTTCCTGGCAAGCCCTAACTTGGAATAGTGAAGGGAAGTGGAAAAGAGGAAGGCCAAAAACATATTACGTCGGAAAATAGAAGCAGATATCAGAAAAGGGTAAATAATAACTGAAAAGGATTGCTTAGGACAGGGTTCGATAGAGAGTGCTGGTAGGTTACCTATGCTCCTCCATGAGGAGTAACAGGCGTAAGTAAGTATGTAATGTAATATTTGCTGATGAAATACATTTGATTGTTCCCCACTTGTGTTCTCGTTTATTACATTACCAGCATATTAGTAAATAAACGAGATTCCACAAGAGAATATATTTATTTGTTTATTTGTTATGATAATCGTAAACAATGTATGTATATCAGAAGGGCTGGATGGTGGTTGGAGGTGATCAACCACCATCTAATCTTACAATAGTGCCCGCAGTGTCGAGTCACTTAGACTGGTGGCCACATTGCAACATGGTCGATAGCATTCGATCTGCATTATTAAGGACTAGACAAGCATGACATTGATCACCACCCAGTGATCAATCAATTGTGATATCAGAAGGGCATTTTTGGACATTGTAGTAATTTTATTAGTTCAGATCATGAGTCAATCGAAGCTAGACCACCATGAAAAAACTGGAAGCACTGGAAGCACTTCTAAGGAGTCCTACAATAGGACGAAACGGCAGTTCAGTGCTTTCAGATTTTCCATAGTGGTCTAGCTTCAACTGACTCATGATCTCAACGATTGAAATATATGTATAGTTTATTAAACTGTTTATTAACTTACTACTTATGTAAGTAGTTAAGTCTTGTTAAGCATCAAGAAATGTTAAATAATATATGACTTGTTCATATAATGTAAGAACTGAACTACTATGAATTGAGTTATAATGTTTCTATCACAAATTTATGATTCAGATAATCCCTAATGAAGTTAATCAAGGAAAACTATCTTTGTAGACTATTCTAGAAATAGATGAAACACTCGAATAGATGCATCTACACTTTGTGTTCTCTCTAATTCTAATATTTTGAATTCATTATCTCCCTTCTGAAATTTATTGCATTGGATTATACACCTTGAATAACATCTTCAAACTCTAATCTTTTCGATTACTGCTTGTAGTTTTACTATCTCTACCACTATGAGATTTGAATGGACAATTGTATCTCTGTGCTAATATGGTATGGCAACTTAAACTGATGTACGTATGTACAAAGTTCTAAGTTGTTGCTGACTAACTGACTAAGATAACTGAACAAAAAATAGTATGCTGAAGAGTTCCATACTAGGAAGAAACGGTCATTCACTGCTTCAAGTTTTTCAATGGTGGTCTTGAATGCTCTTAGAGGTATGAGGGTATCTATCACTTCCCGGTTGCCTACACTGTGGAAGGGATCTTCTGGATGTACCTGAAAACGAAATTGGATTAAAGGTGGTCTAAGTGACCTGAAGGCGTGACCGTATTGCACTTGTTAGAAAGGCGTACTTGTATAATTCTTCAGAGAACTGATGCTCCCTGACGGATTCAATCCCGTGTCATCCAGTTTCACAGTCAAAGATGTTATCACTGCGCTATTCGGGCCCCGACTGACTAAATAGCCAAATAGTACAAAACTCGGGTTCAGGGTTTCCTGTTGACTACATCTAACAACCATCTTATTTCAACATAGTGCACATAATGTCGAGTCACCTAACCTAGTGACAACATTGAAACTTGGTCGATATGATTTGATCTACACTAAGAAGGACCTAACATACATGACACTAATCACCATCAAGTGATCAGTCAATTGTAAAAGTTCTTCAAATCTGCTTTTGACACTTTAGTCCTTTCATGTTAATCGATTTTAATTTTCTTTTCTTTTCTTATAGTAACTAATTATTGTTAGATAAGATACAATCTGATTAGCTAATTGACATAGTTTGCTTTTGTCATTGCAACTTTCTTCATCAAGTTCAAGGTAATATTCTCAAATTCTACCTGAAGTTTGTACTGATGATGTCGTTCACAGGAATAATGAAAGATTCATGACTGAACCATTCAGCTCAAAGAACAAAGCTTCATCAAAATTATGTTCTCAATCTCTATTTGCATTGATTGTGTAACAAGTTAGTAATTGTACAAGGTTCGTTAAACCAAATTCAGTGGAGTGAGGTTTGAACTTACTGCCTATTTATTAATTTATTTATTTGGATATAGATATATAACCTACTGTAGGAGAAAACAAACCAGATTCAAGCAGAGGAAGAAATCTGTAAGTGGATAGGATAAATATTGAAGGAAACATCAAACTGAGTCACAAGACAAACCCTCACTTGGAATCCTCAAGGCCAAAGGAGAACAAAAAGACCAAAGAACACATGATGCCGAGAACTAGAGACAGACATGGAGAAGAATGAACAACAATTAAACAGTGTGTTAGAGAATGTTGGTCGGCAGCTTATGGTCCGTTGAGGAGGGGGGTTAACAGGTGTAAGTAGTTAAGTAAGTAAGTAACCATAGTAAAAATGATTACTATGGAATGAATTATTTAAAAATTCAATAATTTATTCCATATTTAATTGTTTATAAACTGTTGCACATTAAAAATTAAACATTAAACTTCCCCCCCACCCCCTCCCACCCTGATTTTTTATTGTTTCTAAAAATAGTATACTAAAAATTGAGAAACCGAAACTGAGTATTACTAGTACTACCAATAATAATAATAATAATAATAATAATAATAATAATAATAATAATAATAACGTTTTGATTCTTTCCTGTTCCACTCAATCTAATATTATGTTGCTAACTCTATATACCCTACGTATAGGTAATATCTACTCTTTCCCACTTGTTTCATTAAACATCAATTCATGCAATTTAAGTATCCATGACTGTTTGTATAAGTAGTTATGTATGTGTGTGTATGTCTCTCTGTGTCCGTGTGCGTGTGTGTGTATGTGAATATGTGGGGATATAAGATATCAATCAGTAGGTTAGGTATATTGTAATATGTCATAATAATAAATGCCATATTCTGTTTTTTTTTCTATTTTTCTATATAGTAACTTATCCACCGGAAATGGTTGCTACTACACTCACTATATACATATATATATAGTAAGATTCCATAACTTACTACTTAGATAAATTGCATAAAGTAGTATATCTAAGTGACATAAATAAAAAACAAACAACATTAATGGGTGAAATATATTGTGTCTCAACAACAACAACAATAACAAAAATCAATAAAACGTACAATTTAGGGAAATTTGTATCATATTAGTAAGACTCAGTAACTAATCTACTCAATTAGAAATTCACTATAATAATAAAATCAGGAAGAAGCGCTGGAAGTGGATAGAATACAAATTGAGGAAAGCACTCAACTGCGTCACAAAACAAGTCCTTACATAGAATCCTGAAGGCCAAATGAAAGGAGGAAGACCAAAGAACATATTACTACGGGAAATGCAGATAGACATGAGAAAAATGAACAACAATTGGATAGAACTATAAAGGAAGGCTCAGGACAATGTGGGTTGTAGTATGCTGGTCGGCGGCCTATGCTCCATTAGGAGTAACAGGCGTAAGTAAGTAATTAAAATTCTGGTTAAATTATTTATATTTTAATAAATAATGATAAATAATTAAATAAAAAAATGAATAAATAAATGATTCAATGAAATGCTTGGTTGACTGATTGATTGAGATCATGAACCGATCGATGTTAGACTACCATTGAAAACACGGAAGCACTGAACAGCCGTTTCGTCCTACTGTGGAATTCCTCAGCAATGCGCATCCACAATCTCCACAAAACCCCTTCTGATAATAATCATCTACTCACTAGTGACTGACTTCAAGAGACATTTCATGGAGTTCTAATAAGAAGCAGTGATCAGTGGAGTTCAATTAGGTCTGTTGTGAGATATCAGCTCATTGAAGAAAATGGTGTACGATGGCGTAACTTCGTGAATCGGTTGAGGTTAGACATTAACACCATTGAATGCCGGCTCAGTGGTCCAATAGGTTAAGCATTCGCGCGCGAGATTGATAAATCCTGGGTTGGAATCTCGCGGCGGGTCAGGATCGTCGATGCGCACTGCTGATGAGTCCCACAATAGTACGAAACGGCCGTCCAGTGTTTCCAGGTTTTCAATGGTGGTCTAACATCAATCGGTTTATGGTCTCAATCAAAACTTAACAATCTTTACCCCCCCCCCCCAAACTGATGATAGATGATTGTTCATTTATCACTGTTGTCGTCGTCGTCGTTGCTGTTGTTGTTGTTGCTTATTAAATCAACCATAAAATGTCATATGATTTGAAGTTTTTATGATTATTAACTTTTTTATCTTTGTTTCTGTTTTTGTCTTACCGACTAGGTAGGCTGTTGTTAAGGGATATTGTTTTATAATTGAAACCAAAAAAAGAACAACATGATAACAATAATGTCGTTATGTCACCTGACAACGTATTCCTTTCATTGGAAGTGTGGGGGTGGATGGATGGGGCAGGAAGTAGTAAATAACTATTTTTCATGGTCTATAATAAAATAATGTCTATGTTTAAATTTACTTGGTGTTGTTTTACTTGTATCTTCTCATTGTTATTTAGGACAGCAATGGATGAATCTCATGTTGAAATATATATGCATCCTGTTCGGATTGCCTCGATATTGCCTTAGGTCACGAGCTTCATAAGCAAAGATGGATATGAGCTAGTAGTGGAATCTAGGACGTCCGTTTCATCCTATTTGAAACTCGTCAGCTAAATGTACTTACATCACAGAGTTGATGTTCATTTGCTAAAAAGAACTTGACATATATATATATATATATATATATATATATATATATAACATTGATCACCACCTAGTGATCAATCAATTATAAAAGATTTAACTTACCAAGTCCTAACAATGATAGTCGACTAGAAACTAACATAGTTGACATTGACATTCACTTAACTCATTCAGATTAACATTTAATTACTTTATTTAAACAAATACTACTGAATTAGTTCATATTATTGAACTGGTTTTATTAATGATTTAGACATCTTACAAAGTCAAAAGACTAAATCGATAAGGAAAATACCCTTTATGATTTGTGCTATATGATAAGTTTTCTAATTGAATGCTAACTTCAGTTGCTAAGCTCTTCTAATAACCATCAGATTAAATCTACACAGCAATTTGAACATAAAAGGAATGTTTTACTCTAAAGGTTCGTTTATGTACAGAAAATCTAGGGTATTTATAGTATTATAGATGAACTTGGGTCTTCCAGAAAATTCTGGAATACTAGTAAACATTACTTACTTACATACTCACGCCTGTTACTCCTAATGAAGCATAGGCCGCCGACCAGCATACTACAACCCACATTGTCCTGAGCCTTCCTTTATAGTTCCATCCAATTGTTGTTCATTTTTCTCATGTCTATCTGCATTTCCCGTAGTAATATGTTCTTTGGTCTTCCTCCTTTCATTTGGCCTTCAGGATTCCATGTAAGGACTTGTTTTGTGACGCAGTTGAGTGCTTTCCTCAATGTGTGTCCTCTCCACTTCCAGCGCTTCTTCCTGATTTCTTCCTTCACTGGAATCTGGTTTGTTCTATCCCACAGTAGGTTATTGCTAATTGTGTCCAGCCAACAGATTCGAAGACTACTAAACATAGTATAGCAGTATAGGTAATCATTCAGTGAGAAACTCGTCATGTGTCCTTTCACATTCCAGATGTTTCTGGTAAAATTTCTATTGAATACGCATTGGATAAGATGTTTGTCTACTTGTTCAAGTAATTTTCTGGATCTTCCCAACACTATGATTAACATTATTGATTTCCAATTTGAACTCACTATATATGTGACTACTTGTAATTATATTGAATAAAATATTCTACTAATGTTAATCTATTTATATCTATTTTGGATCACGAATCAAAAACAACTTGGTGGCCTGTTTGAATATCTAGGTTATCTGTTCCTACAATCTAGATCTTTCAACAAGTTAATTGTTTTTTTGGCGAGACTATAACTTATGGACGACCTTTGAATGAATCTTAGGTAATCTTGAAAAGTGTTAGCCAATCAGCAAACAGTCAACATAGAATAAAAATATATCATACAAAACCAAACAAATAAAGTGGATACACTTCTTATACGTGGTTCAAAAACTTGACAAGGTTAGAAAGAGGTTCACAGGTTCTAAAATCATAATGCATACAGTAGAGGAAATCATTTATATGGCTACGGAATAGCAGCCTCTGAAACCATGATAAAGTCTCAAAAACTCTTTCAGCCTCGACCACATGGTTTCAATATTGTCTATGTGCACTGTGGTTGTTGAGTACACAAATGTCACTTGTAGATAACTACACGATACACATAACCGAGCCTATGTAGGAGTCTGTACGCTCTCCAGTTATCTGTATATGTTGTAGTACCTGGCTGCAGCTAGTTTTTACTGGTGCTTTTATTATCCAGTTCGCGATAATTGTCATAATTTACCTTAGTTAGGAATTATATATGGGGTTTTCATCAAGAACTGATATCAGCTATAATGCCAAAAGTCTATTTAGCCAAATGGATGATAGACTTTCGCGTTAAAATCCGAGATCTGTTATCATATACCTGATCGGTTTGTTCATAAATTATAGTCTCACCGTTTTATTTGTTATAACCGCTCAATTATCACGTTTTGTACAAAATTCTCTGTGAACCAATCGTACGTTAACATTAGGCACTGAAGTTGACGCTGTGACCTTGAACTCTCTCAAACGCTTCTGATTAGTTCGTTCATAAATTAGAGTCTCGCCGTTTTTTTCCTTATTTGTCTTAACAGATCATTATGTCACAATTGATTGATCACTGGGTGATGATCAATGTCATGTGCATCATTTCCATATTAGTGCAGATCGAATTCTATCGACCAAGTTGCAATCTGGCCATTAGTTTAGGTGACTCGATATTGTGTGCACTATGTTGAGATTAGATGGTGGTTGGAGGTAGTCGATAGGAAACCCTGCACCTAGAGTACCAGTTCCGTTAAGATTACAGATACACCTGGCTGACAAGTGCCAAGTAGCATGAAACCCGTATCCACGGTTTCCTGTCTATTACTTACAATCACCATCTAATATCATTATATCAATCAATCTCATAACCTATTCCAGTTTGTTTCTGAAATGTATACAACTTTTCATTATGATCAATCACAGATATTATGGTTGCTAATCACATATGCAACAAAAAGAATATACATTACCTAGATGCCGATTGACTAAACTGCTAACATCTAAACTAATGATCATTCAATAGATCTCATTAAAATCATTAAAAAAAAAGTACAAAACTTAAACTTTCTAAAATACTTTCTATTTATAGTTAAAGATACTTCATTTAATCATTTTTTTTGTTGAAAGAATATTCTTTATTGAACAAATTCTAATTATGGATTAATAGACTATAATAATAATAATAATTTTGTTTTACCAGTTCTTTATCTAAAAGAAGAAAGGTTGTAACATTCAACTTTTCAAGTTATATTAAAGAACAAAGATTTTAGCAGAATAGTATGAATTCATTTTATTTCGTCCCAATTCTCATCAGTTGCTTACAACCTGTGATGATATTTATAAATCATAATAAGATAATGAGTTTAAATGACTTACATGATGAGAGGGTTTTGTTAGAAGTTATGTTGAAGACATATTCGTATAGTATAGCAAGGGTGTAAATGAAATTAATAGACTGAATATTGTAAATATATACCTAATGTGATGAAAGAATATTCTACATCATTAATTGTGACAACAGTTCAAAAAGGGGGGGGGGCTAGAAACAATGGATTACATAATGAGTAAAAAAAATTTTGATAGGAATATAGTGAGTAGAGTTCAGTTAAAAGATTATTAATTTGAAATGTAGTTGAAGAAATAAAAATAATGAAAATCAATGATGTAATAAGTACAAAAATAATAATAATAATAATTTATGGTGCAGCGAAGGAATATTTGTCACCAAGGCAAAGAAACATTAACAACCATCTCCTTTTGAACACATAGGTCAGGTTTTTGACGCCTGATGGCAACGGCTTCAGCAAACTCCAGTCTTCTGAAGTTTGCTGTAGAATATTCTTTCATCACATTAGGTATATATTTACAATATTCAGTATATTGATTTCATTTACACCCTTGCTACACTATACGAATATGTCTTCTATATAACTTCTAACAAAACCCTCTCATGTAAGTCATTTAAACTCATTATCTTATTATGATTTATAAATATAACAGGTTGTAAGCAGCTGATGAGAATCGGGACGAAATAAAATGAATTCATGCTATTCTGCTAAAATCTTTGTTCTAGCTCTTTTCAAAATGATAAAGGGAACTATGTATATGAAATTATATTAAAGAATTTCATCTCTTAATATAACAACACCAATTATATATTACTGAATAATGCCATTAATAAACATAATAATAATAATAATAATATTAGTAGTATATAAATACTTACTATAAATCCATTATACCATTGTTTAATTTGTCGTTTAGTAAAATGTGTATTCTCTTTAAGAAAAGTTAAATCTTCTCTTGATAATTTTTTTCTTGGTCCAACAAAATTTCCCATAATTTTTTTTTGTTTTTTTTGTTTTTTTTTTGGATTTAATCAAACAATCTAATCAAGTAAGAGAAGAATAAGAAGAAGGAAAACATCAGTGAAATTATACATTTCATTGATGTAAACAAAAAGGAAAAATAGCGGTAAAATAATCATTTCTAAATGAACCAATCAGATTTGAGGAAACGTATTTGGAATTTTGGCGCGAAATTCATTGATTCAAATAATGAATAAGATAATAATATATGAATAACCTATGAGTGACGTTAATGTGACTTTGAGAGTGTTCAGTTAATAACTAGAATCAAATGAATATTATAAAACAGTTTGAAGTATATAGATTATGATTTATATTTGATGATTAAGGTTTTCATCACAAACTGACATCAGCTTAAATGTCATTGCTTTATTTAGCCAAAATGGATGAGTGAATTTCATACGAAAATCTAAGGCTTGTTATCGTATACTTGACTGGTTCATCCATAAATTATAGTTTCGTCAAATAGAGTTTTGGCACCGTTAACCATTAACTGTAAATCATAATCCGAATTCATCTCATTGGTTTATAACTCTCATTTAATCGTAGTAAATAGATGAACATTCTCAAGATCATTATTCTAGCGTCACTCGAAAGTCCTTCATAAATTGTAGTCTCATTGGGATATTGAATATTTACATTGTTTCAGTATGGAATTCAAAAGTAATAAATACACACATACACACACACACAATACACAGGTCAAATCATTGTAATATATCATTCATGAATTAAATCTATTTCTGTTAACATCTTTCGAGAAGAAAACTATAGTCGTGTATTCAGTAGGGTTTTAGTTTAAGACGAGTTTCTCAGGTTCTAATGAGCGTTCATAAATGGTAGAGCATAGTTGTGTCAGAAGTGAAATAGTCATCATCAGTACAACTAGATAAAGGATTGAATTTTAGAAGCCTGAAAATGCCCTGGTATAATCGAGAGTAGGGAGATTCAGATCTCCCTTGACAAATGCTCTCAAATGGCCACGTGCATACAACAACTGACAGGGAAGTCTTACTCACTGCATTCTCGCGGCATTACTGTTGTTTACGACATTGAGAGAACAATAAGCGGATGTCCGGCGCTTTCACCGGATTGGTGGACATGGAGGATCCACCTAGAGGAGTTGAGAAACTTTCATTCCAAACCAATGGTGAACATCGACTCGATGATCCTGATGGGATGAATGGTGTATGAACTTATTGTTGGTCACCGACTACCCTGTGACTATATCTCCTTACGTTGCTCCCCTGCCTTGTGGATTACACCTTTAGGTCAGAGTCTTCGGGTGTGACTTCTTAAGAAAACCACCTACTTTGGTTTTGGCACCCGGACAGTATTCCATCCTCACATAAATCGAATGATTTATGTGAAGTATATCTATTTGATACCTTTTTTGTACTAATGTTTGTGTGTTTGAATAAATAAACAAAGAAATATAAACCCATACTATTGTATTTCAGCTTTATAGCTTAGATTTTAGAAAATCATTACGTGATATATACATCCTAGGTTCGACCAATGATTGAGTCTTGAATATGTACTGAAGAGGAGTCTTACACTAAGGATGGAGTTACTAACCCCATGCCTAACTCTTCTGTTTCATCCAGGCTTGAGACCAGCACTAACCCCAGATGGTTTCCAGGTAGAGTTTTGCAGATTCATAAATGCACGCATATATTCATATTCATATTTTATGTTAAAAGATTCTGAATATTAAATTAGTAAGGTGAGATGTGCTACTGATATTGACAGATATAAGTAGTATATATCATCAGTCGAAAGTGAAATACTTAAAGGTAGATGGTTAAGAAGATCAAAGAAAAGAGAACAATAACAAAGAGTGATTAGTATGGAAACCAAAGAACAATAAAGTATGACACAATTGAATGACATTACTAAATGGTTCTCAAATTTTACTAAGAGATTCTGTAATTTTGTTCCCTCATTTATGTTCTCATTCACTACAATAGTAAGGTTAATCACAAAAAACCCATAATGAATATTCATCATAAAAATAGAATGTTCTATGTTGAGTATTTAGGTAGAATTGTACTTCTATGTACTTCTTTAAGGACCTATGCTGGAATAAAATGGCCTCTCAATTGAAATCAATTTATAATAAACAGCATTTACAGATTAAATCAAATCTATACAGAAACTACTTAATAAAAGATTTCAGTAAACATAATAACCACAATGTAATATATCGTTTTATTAAGATTTTAGCTACCATTTCCTTCAGTTCAATAAATACTTTTCCAATTTTTCTGCCGGGGGGGGGGTGAGGGAGGTGTTGGAAACGGACAACTAAACTCACTATAATGAACCACAAAATAACAATTTATCATTGTCTAATTCATTTCCTTTTAAACATTGATATCATTTATATATAATATACAATTAGTTATTTCTCATGTCTCCAAGGTATATTCTATCCCCAATATATAAATATGGTGATTGCTTTTGTTAACATAGAAATCCTTACCAATAATAGTTATTGTTCTAGAAATTAGACCGGAAATATTAATTACAATTGATTTACATTATTATGTAATATGAAATCACATGGATTAATTGTATATTGTATATATATATATATGTGTTGTTGTTGTTTTATTGATATTTTAATGATTTACAAAAAGTTCTTTTAAGAATCCTGTTCACGGGATTCGAACCCAGACTCTTCGGTCTAGTGTACGAATGTTGAATCTTTAGACCATTGAGTTGATAATGTTAATGTTTAATCTCGAAATTGCTCTAACATCTTCCATTGTACTGATGTAGGTACCTGTCTCTATCTCATATAGATTAACTTCACTGGTTATGGTCTCTCACTAGGATTCTAAGAATTCCCTCACGAAGCTGGTCATTAGTGAGTATATGGTAATTATCAGTATGGGGTTGTGGAGATTATTAATTTATTGATTGAGATTATGAATCGATTGATGATAGACGACTATTAAAAACTTGTAAGCACTGGACGGCCGTTTCGTCCTTTTTTGAGACTCCTCAGCAGTGAGTATTCACGATCTTGCTCGCGGGATTCAAACCTAGGACTTTCTGTCTTGCATGCGAGAATGGTTAAATTCTAGACCACTAAGTTTACATTTCACGATTTTATTGTCTTACCTCAATCAATCCACAAAATTGCACTATTATCTTCTATTGTACTGAAGTAGGCACCTCCCTCTATCTGATATGGATTAACTTCACTGGTCATGGTTTCTCACTAGAATTCTGAGAAGCTAGTTTCTTGTGGGTACATGGTAATTATCAGCATTGGGTTGTGGATGCCAACTCAGTAGTCTAGAGGTTAAGTGTTCGAGCACGTGACCAAAGGTCTTAAGTTCGAATCTCGCTAGAGAGATCGTGGATGTACACTGATGAGGAGTCTCATACTAGAATCAAATGGTCTTCCAGTGCTTCCAAGTTTTGAATGGTAATCTAACATCAATCGATTTATGATCATAATCAAAGTGATGACGTTTTCGAAGCACTATAATCCATAAATGGTTTAGTGGCCCGTGATCTAACTCCATTTAGATCATATGTTGATTGCTATTGAATGATTGTTATCGAAATATATATTCTCGCTATTCTCGTATATTACTATCGACTTAACTTGCGTTGATAAATAACGGAATTAAATAAGTTAAATACGTGAATGAAGTTTTGAATACGTATATTTTGTACAATCATTGATTTGGACAGACAATCAGAGGAACGGAGCGAATAGAGGAGAGTGAAACAAAATGAAAGGATGCGCAGTGGAGAAGGCGTGTAAGTCAACTCCATTTAGCCAAGCGTAAATCAATACTTATAGTCAGATAAAAGTAAGTTACTGACATAGGATAAGATGTACACACATACGCACACACGCTCATATAAAAACAGTCAGGGTAGATAAGTGAATAAGTAATAATGTCAAAACGTGACTAGTAGAATGGATAAATTGGTCTGTCCAGAAGCTAGAATAAAGTATGTGAACTAAACATAGTAACTGACATGACAACGGTACCAAATGTGAATTATGCCATATTGTAAACTAATGTTGATGAATCTGAATACTACTCTCTGGATATTGAAACTACAATTCCAATAATAACTTATGTGAATGGAATATATATTAATGAGGAATCTGAACAGTTGTTCATAGCTCTCGGACTTATATCAGTTCATTCTTTTTTGAAAGTAAGATCTATATTCAAATTGGAAATATTTTCATTTCAATGTTAAACATTTGAAATTATCTCAATAACAAATCATCTTCAAAATACACACCATAATGATTATTCAAACGGACGTATTTCACGTGTAAACATTCAAAGAAATAATTATAGTGATCGTATTCAAACGTAAAATCTATGGTAATTGAAAATACTCGACAGGAAACCCTTGAACTCCGGTTTTTTGTTACTTGACAATTATCAGCAAGGTGTACTTGTTATTATTCTTGAGGGAACTGATGCTCACTAACGGATTTCATCCCGTGTCATATAGTATTGCGATGAGAAATGTTCCTGCTGAGTTATTCAGGTCACGAATGACCTGTAGGACTGAGATATATTTACAAATGACGGATCACTGGATGGTGATCAATGTCATATATGTCAGGTGCTTCTTAGTGCAGATCGAATCCTATCGACCGAGTTTCAATGTGGCCAGTAGTCTAGGTGAATCGACATTGCATGAACTATGTTGAAATAAGATGACTGTTAGAGGCAGACAACAGTAAACCCTTGACCAAAGTTTCGTGCTACTTGACACTCTTCAGCAAGGTGTACCTGTAATATTGAGGAAACTAGTGCTCCCTGACGAATTTGAAGCCTTGTCACCCAGTTTCACAGTTAGAGATCTATCCGGACCTCGACCGGCTACCTGTAAGACTGATCTGTAATCAAAATTGGTTAAATTTTCGTTTTTTTCTCCTCTTTTTGTCAATTTTTCATTTAAATAGTTGAAATCATGAGTCAGTTGAAGCTAGACGACCATGGAAAACCTGGAAGCACTGGACGGCTCTATGAGACTCTTAAGCAGTGCGTATTCATGATCTTCACAAAACCCCTTCTGATAATAATCATCTAATCACTAGTGACTGACTTCAAGAGACATTTCCTAAAGTTCTAGTGAGAAGCAGTGACCAGTGAAGATCAACCAGGTCTGTTGTGAGATATCAGCTCACTGTAGATAATGATGTACAGTGGCACAATTTCGTGGATTGGTTGAAGCAAGACATTAACATCGTTAAATAACGGCTGAGTGATCTATTGGTTAAGCGCACGGGCGTGAGATTAGTATGTCCTGGGTTCGAGCCCCTCAGCGAGGGGGCGAGATCGTGAATGCTCACTGCTGAGGAGTCTTTCACTATGATGAAACGGCCGTCCAGTATTCTAAGGTTTTCTATGGTGGTCTAGTTTTAATTGACTCATAATTTCAACTATTGTAATTTCTAAAATCTTCACAAAACCCCTTCGGATAATTTTTTTTATTTATCACACGAAAACAGTTCAAGTATAATACTACTTAATACATCCTTAAGTAATACAAAACTAAAAGAAAATGTTATTATTACTTGAATCCATTATGATCTTTCTAGACAATTTCTCTCATATGATCAATATTAGTACTCAAATGTATAATAATAATAATAATAATAATAATAATAATAATAATAATAATAATAAGGCATATATATATTTGAGATCTGTTCAATAATTTACTTTGGATGTTATTTTTATTCGTGTATTCACCATATTCTAAATCTATTTGTGTATATGAACGTCTACATAGAAATATGTCTATGTATCCAAGGGATACATCTATCTATCTATCTATCTATCTATCTATCTATCTATCTATCTAACTACATATGCATATATATATATGTGCTCACATCCATTGTTGTTAACCAATAACTCACGGTTATTATATAAAGTTATTATATAAGAATTATTGAACTCTATCAATTCACCTGTTAAAAATAAATGACACAATAGAAAGAAAGGATTGATAAGAGAGGAAGAAAGAACGAGAGAGAGAGAGAGAGAAAGAAAGAAAGAGAAAGCTAAGGTGAATTTCAGTTCTATGAGGTAAACTTTACGACTAGTTGAATAATGGATCTGTTATTATTATTATTCATGTCATTATTATTGTTACTGATGATTTAGTTTGATTTATTTACTTCGAAAAACGTGATCAAAGAAGAAAACAAAACATAGAATTTAAGTAGGTCCTGGGTTCGAATCTCGCAGGGTGCGAGGTCGTGGATGCGCACTGCTGAGGAGTCCCATAATAGGACGAAACGGCCGTCCAGTGCTTCCAGGTTTTCCATGGTGGTCTAGCTTCAACTGACTCATGATCTTAATCATTGAAATTACTACAATTTCCACAAAACCCCTTCTGATAATAATCAACATATGCTCACTAGTGACTGGCTTCAAAAGATATATCCTGGAGTTCTAGTGAGAAGCAGTGACCAGTGGAGTTCAACCAGGTCTGTTGTCGGATAGTAACTCACTGAAGACAATGGTGGATGTGTCGCTCAATTTCGTGGATTAGTTGAAGTTAGACATTAACACCGTTGGATGCCGGCTCAGTGGTCTAGTGATTAAGTGCTCGCGCGCGAAACCAGTAGGTCCTGGGTTCGAATCTCGCAGGGGGCGAGGTCGTGGATGCGCACTGCTGAGGAGTCCCATAATAGGACGAAACGGCCGTCCAGTGCTTCCAGGTTTTCCATGGTGGTCTAGCTTCAACTGACTCATGATCTTAATCATTGATATCCAAGGATAAGTTTGTATATGTCTATCAACTGATATAAGTAGTATGTAATATCATGTGGAGGTGGAGAATCTATTGGCAGAAGGTTATGAAGGTTGAATTGAAAAGAATAAGAACAGAATTTTAAGCTTAAGAATAGTGTTCAGTCTACAAGCCCCTGTTTTTTTAGAGGTGATTCGGAATATTGTGAAAAATGTACAGAGGGTAGATATTTGTGCAATTTCAGAACTAACGAATATACCATAAAAAGAGTGGTTTGAAAAGTTAGATCTCTTTACTCTATCCTATTGCAGATGAAGTGATGATCTGATTATAATGTTCACAATACTAAAAAATGATTATGGATCTAATATATTCATCTTTTTCTTCTTACTAGATCAGGACATCTAAGAGGACATAGCAGGTGAATAGAAAAGCCTAGAACGAAAACAAATAACCCTGGCATACAGATTTTTACACTGAGTTATCAATTCTTCAAATCTGTTACCCGATACAGTGGTGTCTGCACCTTCAATTGATTGATTCAAGAGAAGACTAGACACTCACAGTAGTATACTGAAAAAAGGAATAATACAGGCTGTAAGACTTCTGTCCTTACACTACACAGATCTGAATCTTGATTGTAAGGAAATGTGAATAGGAAGATTCATACAGAATGTGAAAGACAAATGATGGAAATTTGCAAATGAAGTATGGTTATCATATTTTACCAAATATTTTGTTGTCCCTACTTATGTTCATTATACTAATATTGTTATTCCAAATCGGACATAAAAGATTTCTATAAGGTTATATACTATCATTTTAAAACAATCAATTGAATGGAATTCATCACTCTACATCACTTTCATTGACTACGAGAAAGCATTTGATAACGTGGACAAGACCATACTGTGGAATTTTCTTCGACACTACGGCGTGCCTGAAAAGATAGTCAATATCATATGATATTCTTATGATGGATTAAATTGCAAAATCCTGCATGTAGGACAGCTGACAGACTCGTTTGAAGTAATGACCGATTTCCGGTTAGCTTGCTTACTCTCACCCTTTGTCATTCTACTGGTGATCGACTGAATCATGAAAACGTCAGCATCTGGGGGAAAGCAAGAGTTAGATTGGACAGACAAGTTGCAGCTGGACGAGCTAGATTATCTGTCTCTTCTGTCTACTCAAAATACTTCGAGTTCGTTGGATAAACACTATCAGCAACAAACTACTGTAGGTGAGAACAAATCAAATTCCAAAAAATGAAGAAATCTGGAAGAAACGCCAGAAGTAGATAGGACACATATTGAGAAAAACACCAAAATGTGTCACAAGGCAAACCGTCACCTGGAATTATCAAGGCAAGACCAAAGGAGACGTGGAAGATCAAAGAACACACTACGTCTAGAAATGGAGACAGACATGAGAAGAATGAAGAACAATTGGATAGAACTAGAATGTTTGCATTACTGTACATTTACCATGGTTGTTACTAGGTTTGAAGCTATCACGAGTTACTAAATAGCATACTAAAAGACGCAATGGACCAATAGCATTTGAGATATCCCCCGAATGGGAAATACGACATAAAGGTGACACGAGCGCTTTTGGCGCGAAAAACAAAGAAATTCAAATTTTCTAAATAAAACAACAAACGTAGGTCCTTTTCCAAGTGAGTTCTGGAGAACTAACATCCCCAACAATTGTATTACATTCTATACCAATTGGGATTAAGTATTGATCTTGGTCATTATCCCATGACAGTCATGAGAAAGATATTAAATCTCAGATCATATACCATTGTTGATATTAATTAAAGTAGAACTTTTATCATTATACCATCAACAATATACTCTCTGAAAAAATCTAGCGACTATCTAAACTCAACGGCTTAGTGGATAATGAATTGAAAATTGAAAAGTTAGGTAATGGATTCGAGTTATAGTGTGGTGTGTGCTACTTATGTAGACATAAGTAGTATATGATGTTAGTCGAGGACAGAATGTCCGGCAACAGAGAGACAAAAAGAACGAACAGTAAAGAATGAATACAGAATGAAATTTGTATGAACATGCAAGAACAAAGGAAGTCTGAGTCATTCCAACATTCTCCAATCCCCTCTGTCCCGGAACTTCCTTTCTAGTTCTATCCAATTGTTCTTCATTCTTCTCATGTCTGTCTCCATTTCTCGGCGTAATGTGTTCTTTGATCTTCCACGTCTCCTTTGGTCTTGCCTTGATAATTCCAGGTGACGGTTCGCCTTGTGACACATTTTGGTGTTTTTCTCAATATGTGTCCTATCTACTTCTGGCGTTTCTTCCAGATTTCTTCATTTTTTGGAATTTGATTTGTTCTCACCTACAGTAGTTTGTTGCTGATAGTGTTTATCCAACGAATTCGACGTATTTTGAGTAGACAGCTGTTAATAAACATTTGTATCTTTTAGATGATCGCTTTCGTCGTTCTCCGATTTTCCACTCCTATACAGTAGATATGTCTTGACATTTGTATTGAAAATTCTGACTGTGGTGTTGATTGACAGTTGTTTTGAGTTCCAGATGCTTTTTATTTATAGATATGCTACTCTTGCTTTGCCTATCCACGCCTTCACATCTGCATCAGATCCACTGTGTTCATCAATGATACTGTTCAGATAGGTAAAGGTTTTTATATCCTCAAAAGCTTCACTATCAAGTGCGATTGGAATCTTGATTTTCCCTATGTGTATGTTGAGAACTACTGCTACTGAGGCTGCTGCTACACTGATCGTTATCTCCTGTATTTGTTGTTGCGTGTGCGATAGAAGAACCAGATAATTTGTGAAGTCTAGGTCGTCCAACTGCATTCTAGGTCTCCACTCTCTATGTTGACATCTTTATATTCCAATCGATCACAAAGAGAAACAGAAAGATTTTTAGTTCATACGCTATATAATTCGTAATATTATCCATCTATTCATTTATTTTCTTCTACTTCAATCCAGGGGAGAAAGAACAACGTCTATATAGTGTAAATATAAAGAAATCATGAGTCAATTAAACCTAGACCATTATGGAAAACCTAAAAGCATTAGATGGTCGTTTCATCTTAGTATGAGACTCTTCAGTAGTGCACATCCACGATCTTGCTTTAATTGTCTCATGAATTCAACGATGAAATGACTAAAATCTTCACGAAACTCCCTCCTTCTAATATTTAGAACTGTCTATATAATAGAAATATATACTATTTGTTCAATCTCTCCTACGGTTTCTATCAGATTTACATATAAAAATCATGATAAACATACAACATACAAATCAATTAACCTTGAAAAGATCAGCGAATTAAACAACAGAGGAATCTTGTTATTGTAAACAATAATGGATAAAATTCTTTTTTTCTCTTTTTGTTCTTTTTTGGGGGGGGGAGAAAAAAATCGAACAAACAGAATTTCTCTTTAGTTTAACTGAAAAAAAGTAGAAAGAGAGAGAGAAAGGTGAGAACGAGAAAACGGGATCGTAGATGTGTACTGCTAAGGATTCAAATACTAATCTCCACAACCCCTCTCTGATAATAATAATAATCATATGCTATAAAATTACTAAAATCTTCTCAAATCCACCTTCTGATGATAATCGTCATCATGTGCTTCACTAGTGACTGGCTTCTAAAGTTATTTCATGGAGTTCTAGTGAGAAATAGTGACCAGTGGAATTCAACGGTATCGGTTATGAGATAGTAACTCACGGAAGACAATGGTGGATGTGTCGCTCAATTTCATGGATTAGTTGAAATTAGACATTCACACGATTGGATGTCGACCAATTCAATGGTCTAGAGGTTAAACGTTCACATGCGAGACCAATAGATCCTAGATTCGAATCTTGCGAGGTGGGATCGTAAATGCGCACTGATTATGAGTCATATATTAAGAGGAAACGGTTGTCCAGTACTTCTATGTTTGTCATAGTGGTCTAGCTTATGAATTCAACTATTAAATTTTTTTCCTTAGAAAAACAAAGTAACATTTATCATAACTAAAATGTACCAAATAAAGGTGATAAAACTTCAAATGAATAATAAGTTAAATAAATTGTATTGAATTATTCTTTCATTCTATTTACTTGGATGTATCTATGTGATCATGTTCTCTTTAAATGTTAGAGCCGAATGTACAGAGAGATAGAACGTGCGAGCGATCGAGCGATCAAGCGAGAGGGAGTTCGGTTACCTCCTAGTAATAATTTTGTATGATTAAGTATTTATTGACATTTCTAGTGATATGTTCATAACAGGTTGAAATGAAGAAATTTATAATCCCTTCCATTGATACAGATGAGATATATCTAAAGTATACAAATTCTAGAAATTTAAGGGTATGGATAGAGTACTAAATTATTCTCACAATTGATTGATCACTCGGTGGTGATCAAGGTCATGCATGTCTAGTTTTTATTAGTGCAGATCGAATGCTATCAACCAAAAAATCTCATTGACCGATGGTTTAAAATGTTGACATATAGTCATATGGGTTATTACACTTATAGCAAATCGCCTTGATCATGGTAGGAAAAGAATGTAGTACACTTGGTCTATAGCATTCGATCTGCACTAGTTAGGACTTGACACACATGACATTGATCGCCACTCAATGATCAATCAATCGTGATTACATCTCAGTTCTACAGGAGGTCGATCGAGGTCAGGATAGCTCAGTGATAACGTCTCTAACTATGAAACTGGGTGACACGGGATTTAATCCGTCATGGAGTATCAGTTCCCTCAAGATTACAGGTACACCTTGCTGAAGAGTGTCAAGTAGCACTTAATCCGAGTGCAGGGTTTCCTGTTGACTACCTCCAACCACCATCTAAACTAACTTACTATTTCCATTGGCTATTAATATTTCTTTTAAGATCTCCAAAGAGTAATATACCTATCACGTAACTAATGATAATCATTAGTAAGGTGTATGGACTATATTATTTACTTATTTAAACACATAAAAACTGGTACAAGGAGGCATCAAATAGATATGTGTCATATAAATCATTCGATTTATGTGAGGATGGGATACTACCCAGGTGCCCAAAACGAAGTAGATGTTCTTCTTAGAGGACCACACCCGGAGCCTTTAACTTAAAGGTCTGATCCACAAGGCAGTGTAGCAACGTCAGCAGATGCAGTCCCATAGTTGATTCATACGCCATTTGTTTCCTGCAGGATACCGGAGGCCATGTACACCATTGGTTTGGAATAAGGCTTATACAACTCCGCTAGGTAGACTTTCCGTCTCCACCAACCCGGTCAAAGCGCCGGACATTCGCATTTCGTGCTCTCAATTTCGTAAACAACAGCAATGTTATGAGAAGGCAATGAGTAGAACTTCCCTGTCAGTTGTTGTATGCACGTGGCCATTTGGGAGCATTTGTCAAAGGGGACCTGACTCTCCCTACTCTCGATTATACCAGGGCATTTGGTGTCTAATAATATAAAGATGAACCAATCAAAATAATGAAAAGTATTCAGGAGTTCTGATATGTAATGACCTTTCGTCATATAAAATGGGTAATGAAAATTGTTATGTTCGCTAATTGATTAATACAGAATACCGTAATACAACTATAACCTTCGAATGTATAGAATCCCACAGTCACAAATCAGAAGAAGAAGAATGAAGAAGTGCTTGTTGAGTAAGAATCAAAATGTATAGAAAATCATGGGTATTTATAGATATTAGAGTTTTTATATCAATATTATAATTCAGCTAATCTACAAAAGAGCATGTTATGGTAGCATACCACGTTGATGTTCTATAAAGTTCCATCACGTTCTGATTGAATGGAAACGCTTCGGTTCCTTTGGGGTCTCTAAAGGCTCCGTCGTAGTTCTTGAAAGCCTTCTCAACAATAATACATGAATGTATTAAAGATTTTTTTAGACAATAATCACTTTTTTGTTATTGAACTCTTTATGGTTATGATAGAACAAACCAGCCTCCAACTGAAGAGGAAATTAGGAAACGACGTTAGAAGTGGATAGGACCTACGTTGAGGAAATTATCAAAAAGCCCTAACTTGGAATCCTGATAGGAAACGAAAAAGAAGGCCGAAAAACACTATATTAAGTAATGGAAGCAAATATGAAAAGTATAAATAGCAATTGGAAACAACTGGAAAAGATTGTCCAGGACAAGGTTGGATGGAGAGTGCTGGTGGGCGGTCTATACTCCTCCACGACAGGTAACAGGCGTAAACGATGATGATGATGATTATGATTATGATTAAGAGAAATATGTTAAAAATAGATTATCAATGCAAATGAATCTTCATTTCAATCCATTTGATTACGTAATGATAATAAGCAAAGAAAACCAAATACACTTCCTAAAACTACTAAACTTTACCAGGTTTCATCAATCCTATCATTGAAATAACTATATATCATCGTTATCACTTAATTGAAAGATATTACTTAATTATACTACTCTTTAGAATTAGATAAGTAAAAAGAATTCTTATGCAATAGTGATTACGTAATAGAGATTTTCCAAGATTGAAATTGATTATATTCAAGGAAAAGGATTTTTATATAACTAAATGTATTTTAGTAGCCAAATATCTGACTCCAATTAGATTGTATGAATGATTGTTATTGAGATATACATATGTCGGTTATTTTTGTATATCAGCATCAATTTAAATTGTGTTAGTGAATAACGAAACTAAATTTCATGGAGTTAAACATTAACACCATTGGATGCCGACTCAGTGGTCTAGAGGTTAGGCGCATGGCACGAAACTGACAGGTCCTGGATTCGAATCTCGCGAGGCGGGGTCGTGGATACGCACTGCTGAGAAGTCCCACAACAGAACGAAACGGCCATCCAGTACATCAAGGGTTTTCCATGGTGGTCTAGCTTCAATTGACTCATGATCCCAACTATTGAAAGAAACTAAATAAGTCAAATACGAGAATGTATGTTTGAATCCGTATATTTTGTACACTCATTGATCTGGACAGACAGTAAGAGGGACAAAGCGAAGGAAGTGAAGAAGAGAGAGCGAAGCAAAGTGAAAGGATGAGCAGTGGGGAATACATATGAGTCAAACTCCATTTAATCAATATTTACAGCCAGTTATTGACATGTGATGAATAGTATAGGAAGTGTATACACGTATACGCCCATAAATAAGAACAGTCAAGGTTGATAAGTGAATAATTAATAAGGTCAAAACGTGACTTAAGATAAATGAATAGATTAGTTGTGGCCAGTAGTCTAGGTGAATCGACATTGCATGAAATATGTTGAAATAAGATGACTGTTAGAGGCAGACAACAGTAAACCCTTGACCAAAGTTTCGTGCTACTTGACACTCGTCAACAAGGTGTACCTGTAATATTGAGGAAACTGGTACTTTCTGACGGATTTGAAGCCTTGTCACCCAGTTTCACAGTTAGAGATGTTACTAGTGAGCTATCCGGTCCGCAACTCACCTCCTGTTGGACTGAAATCTATATCCAATCGACCGGTTAGTAGGTGGCGATCGATGTCATGTATTTCAGATCCTTCTTAGTGCTGATCGAATCCTAGAAAAATTATAGTATTATATACAACTTTGAGTTGATACATGCTACTTAGAAATATGATAGAATTGGTAATTGTCCAATGAAAAAGTGACAATCCAATCCATCATTTTGCAGAATGAATTTTTAAAATATTTCCAAAGAGTTGTAGATCACCAACGTAGATGATCTATGTCGAATGATTGGGGGCATACTCAAGTTAAACAGGAATGGTGTGACCAACAGCTAACGTTGAAATCACACCTCACAGTCAGCACATGACATGGATTATCCTTTCGTAGTATCAAGGTATTATGGATACTTTGAAGACCGTATAACACAAAAGACGTCACTACAGAAATATAGTGAGATCACCACCGCATTGACCAGCCTATGGCATATGATTAATTTGTGCGCGTTGGTTTTCTTTGAATTTGACAGGGATCGATGATCTGTCCGATATTCAGTCACCCAACTTCCAGATGATTTGGCTAGCGCTCAGTGACATTTCACTGACCCTACAGAGTACTGATTAGTTGAAGTATTTTCATCATTTATCGATTATGAAGATCTTTTTCGAAAATGATGAGGTCTGGTTTGTTTGTATATAAACCAAGTATGTTTGAAATGTATGGTTTATACAGTGGACGCTGATATTGGTGTTCTGGACTGAACGAACTGGGCTAGGTGAGAGGTAAATATATAAAGGACTAATATGAACTCAGAATTGATTCTAAGCTACTCGTACCGTTTTATTAGTCATTAATCTGGTACAGTACCAAAATCATATAAGTCAGTGTGCAAATTGACGATTTAGTCATGTAATATATTAGCAGGTCCATGGAATAGAACAGCGATACTATAATTTACTGACGAACCAATCAAATATAAGATAACAAATTTTGAATTTTGGCGCGAATTTCATTCACTCATTTGACTAGATGGTATTTCTGCATTTTAGTTGATATCAGTTTATGATAAAAATCCTAAATCTAGTTTCTAACCTTAATCATCAACTGTAAATCAGAATTCTAGTTCTGCTCGCTAGTCATCCATACATTATAATCTCTTTAATATAACAAGTAGAACACTACTGCGATACAAAAACAATCAATATGCAACATTACATTATTTATTCAAGAATAGAAAGAACATCTTAGAAGTGAAATAGTGTTAGTGATTACAATCAATGACTATTGATACATTCATTACATCAATTATGATATGTATAGTTTTAATGCATTGCTTAAACTAATTGGATAAGAGATTGTAGTATCGGTTGCTATATGAATCTTATATACCTTATTCTAGTTTCTGGACAGGCCAATTCATTCATTCTATTTGAGTCACGTTTCGACATTGTTACTTATTCACTTATCAACTCGAACTGTTTTTATATGAGCGTGTATGTGTGTGTATGTGTGTGTACATATTATCCTATTCATCACATGTCAGTAACTTAATTTTATCTGGTTATAAATATTGATTACCGTTTGATGAAATCGAGTTGGCTCATTTCAATCCGCTTCTCTCTTCCCTTTTTGTTTCATCTCCCTGATTCCCTGTTCAAATCAATGAGTTCATGAAATATACCTATTCAAAAATCAAGATGTAACTGAAGAAGCATGAATAAATTCGTGTGTTTAAAACCTAGAATAAACTAACATGAGCTTAACATAGCAACTAACTCTACAAGATAATCAAATATTTTTTTTAAATTAACATTTTAAGCTATTCATTGATGAGATAATTGAGCATATGCTCACTAGTGACTGTTTCCAAGAGCTATTTCATGGAGTTCTAGTGAGAAACAGTGACCAGTGCAATTCAAACGTATCGTTTGTAAAATAGTAACTCACTGAAGTCAATGGTGGATGTGTCGCTTAATTTCGTAGATTAGTTGAAGTTAGACATATACACCATTGAATGACATCTCAGTGGTCTAGAGTTTAGGCAAATTGAACAAAACCGATAGATCCTGGGTTCGAATCCCTCACTGCGGGATCATGGACGCATAATGCTGAGGAGTTTCACACTAGAATGAAATGGCCATACAACGGTTCTAAGTTTTCTATGGTAACCTGGCATCAACTGACTCATAATCTCAACTAATGAAATTTCTTTATTAATCTATCATGATCTGGATAATCTTAATCGATTGGTTGAGATGGAAGTCTGATTCTAAACCAATCGTGCGCATGAGCTCCAGGATCCTGAGGGAACGTATTGTTGATTGCCGACTACCATCTAACATTGCTCCACTGCCTTATAGAATACACCCTCAGGGCGAAGGCTCCTATCTTTGTTATTTTTGCAGAATTCGAAAGAGGATAGAAGTAATGCCTGTTATCATTACTATTATTATTATTATTATTATTATTATTATTATTAGTAGTAGTAGTAGTAGTAGTAGTAGTAGTAGTAGTAGTAGTAGTAGTAGTAGTAATAGTAGTAGCAGTAGTAGTAGTGATGGTAGTAGCAGTAGAAGTAATAGTACCATAATTAGTAATACTATCATTATTATTAATAATATTATTATCAATGAAATAATTAATTAATAAGAAGTTCGTTGCTATGACAATTGACCTTGTTAATTTATATTTTAAAAAATTCAAAAAAAAAAAAAACGATTTTTTTTAAAATTTTTCATCTGAAAAAAAATATTTTTTTTTTATAAATATCCCTGCAAAATCAATAAAAATGTCCTTAAAATTGAAAGAAAATATTCACAATAAATAAATATGTAAATATTGAATATTGAACTAAATGAATCAAATGTCAATTTTATAGAATTTCAATTATATATAATTAATATTATAACCTAATAATATAAATCAATGAATAGTTGAGTTTATAGAAAACTTGTAAGCATTTGATAGCTATTTTGTCATATTGTGAGATTTTTTAGCAATGGGTATCTACGATTCTGAACCAAGAGATTATAATCCAGGATCTAACAGTCACTTGTACACAAACGCTCAAGCTGTAGATCATTAAAGTTGATATCTAGTAGTGTTAATGTCTAACTTCAAACTAATCCACAAAATTACATTATTGTTCACTATTGTTTTTAGTAAGTTACTATATCACAATCAACTTAGTTGAACTTCATTAATCATGGTTTCATACTAGAACTAAAGGAAATATCTCTTGAAGCCAGTTATTAATGAGCATATGATGATTACTATAAGAAGGGGGTTTTGTGGAGTCGATCTAAATTGGATCATTATTAAAAACTTGGAATCATTGAATAGCTGTTTCGTCTTAGTATAAAACTCTTCAGTAGTGCACACTCACGATCCCGTCATTCAGTGATTTCAGGTTTTCTATGGTGGTTTAGCTTCAATATTGTTTATAATTGAGAAAATCTATCATGTGTATAAATCTTAAGTCTTAATAAATACTTTCTTTCAATAAATATAACTTAAATCTCCATAAAAACCCCTCCTGATACTAATCAACATATGCTCACCAGTGACTGGCTTCTAAAGTTATTTCATGGAGTTCTAGTGAGAAGCAGTGACCAGTCGAGTTCAACCGTATCATTTGTGAGATAATAACTCACAGAAGACAACGATGGATGTGTCGCTCAATTTCGTAGATTAGTTGAAGTTAGATATTAATACTGTTTGATGCCGACCGATTCAGTGGTCTAGTGGTTAAGCATTCGCGAGCGAGACTGACAGATCCTGGGTTCGAATCCCTCGGTGTGGGATCGTGAATGCTCACTACTGAGAAGTCCTACAGTAGGACGAAACGGCCATTCAGTGCTTTCAGGTATTTTTATGGTGGTTTAGCTTTAATTGACTCATGATGTCAACTATTGAACTTACTACAATCTCCACAAAACTTCTCATATTGTTACATCCTCTACTTGATTACGGTAGAATATGATATATGACTAACGGCACTCGAATATGTAGAACCACACAGTCACAAATAAGAAAATGGAAGAAGCACGAGAAGTGATTATTGGGTAAGAACAGAAATATGTGCAAAAAACATGGCAAGGAGGTAAATTATGCTATCCTTCAATAGTAGCACGCCGTTTTGATATTTTAGAAAGCTCTATCATGTTGTGACTGAACGGAATCTCTTTGACAACTTCAGTATCTCTGTAGCTCTCATATTGCTCCTTGAAGCCGTTCCAACACATTCCAGTAAATTTATGTAAGTTATTAACAGTAATTCTTGGAACTTTATTTCTATTGATTGTTTGTATCTTCCCATTGATGTTTAAAACTGCAATTGATTAGTCTCTTATTGATACATATGCATACTGTGTATTGCCTCGATATTGTCCTTGGTCACAACGATTATGAGTAGAGATGGATGATGGATGCCAACAGTGGAATAGTAGACGCATGTTTCACCATTTGGATGTACCTGCATCTCAGAGTTTATATTCACTCGAAGATTCGAATCCTGTACCGTTGGCTATGGCGTTTGAAACGAACGGTGCATCCAGCTAACGAGTCCTAAATGGAACCAAATGTGCACTATCCATCTTTGCTTATAATGTTTGTGAATTAAGGCAATATTGAGGCAATGCACACAGTATGCACATTTGTCAAGAAGAGACTAATCAAGTGCAGTCTTAAACATTTATTGGAAGATTCAAATAAACAACATTAAGTGAATTTAACGTAAACGTGAATTCATGAAATAAAATGAAGAACTTATCTACGATTTACATCTATTTCGTAAGTGATGTTTCTATAAGTTGACTGTAAAAATTTCGTCAGATGAGAAAAGTCTGAATTCTGTTTAGAAAAAAATCATACATCGATTTATGTATTTGATTGAGATCATAAATCGATTGATGTTAAATCACCAATGAAAACTTGATAGTACTGGACAGCTGTTTCGTCCTTTTACGGAATTCTTCATCAGTGCACATCTACGATCTCGTTCGTGGAATTTAAACCTAGAACTCTTGCTTTCACTTAACCTCTAATCGATTTAAGTAAACCAACTCATACTTATTTTCAGTTAATGTAAGACTTATTGAGATTTAAGATGAATATTTTACCTAGAAAACGATAATAAATGAGACCTAAGTTTATAAATAACCATTCAATCCACTAAGATTACAGATTCATTCATGTAATGAATGTTTACGTGCATTGAATACCTCAGGTTATCTAGTTTATGTTATCATATATAAGTTCTTTCTGTAAAGGATTACTTCGATGATACTCATATTTTCACAGGAACCTTTGTTATTATCTGAAATTCTAATACCTAACATTCACTAGTTGAGTGTTACAATATAATAGTGTAATCTTAACAATCGGTCAATATACATCCCTTCATTTATTTTTGATGGATTTAAGATGAAATAGGACAATCTTTAAGAATGAATATGTTATGCTTTTTCACTGGAATACCATGAAATGATTAAATTGAAGGACTAATGATGAGACTATCATTTATGAACGACCTATGAACGATGATAGACTGACCTTGACAATGACTACTTAATAACTAAGACACAATGAGGATTATGAAGCAGTTAGAACAATAAGGATTATGATGGTTAAGGTTAGAAACTGATATCAGCTATAATGCCAAAACTCTATTTAATCAAATAGGTGAACGAATTTCATGCCAAAATCTAAGACCTGTTATCATAAATCTGATTGGTTCGTTCATAAATTATAATCTCACTGTCAACCATCAAGAATATGAACTTTCAAATTAACCAAGTTATTACTATGATCTAATGATTAACTAATCGATTTTGTGTACATATTATTAATACTATATTGTCATTGATTAATAAACCTACCCTGATAGTCTGTAACTAAAACAACAGACTTATTTTCGATGCTTATCATATTACAAAAAACAAATAAATTACGGAGGAGGGTGGGGTTCGACCGTTGCTTACTAATATCAATTCCATTAAATCATTATTCAATCAGATGACTTTGAGTAATACATTCTGAATGTAATAGGTATTTGTAGTGTAATGAACAAGAACACCAATGGGAACAATCGAATGTATTTAAGCACATAATTACAGAGTATTTCAGTAAAATCTGAGAACCATATATGAAATCATATCAAACTTGAGTGTTCCTGTTTCATTGTTCATGCGTTTTCATACAAATTGCATTGTGTTCCTGCTCTTCTTTTCTTGATGTTCCTCCATCTTCTGCTGCCAGACATTACGTTCCTAACTCGCGTGATATACTACTTATATCAATATAAGTACCACACACCATAGTAGTAGCTTGTCAGACAAACATTTTTTTTATAAGAAACCTGATATCACTATGGATTGATTAGCTTGTAGTGACCTACTTCTATCAGGAGAACGCGCTTGGTTTAATGAAAACGATTATTATTATAACCAATTGTACCAGTGATTATTTTACTGTACTCGTTTGTTTAACTGTGCTAATGACAGTCATTACACACTCACTCTCCCGTTGACTTTGATCTTGTACGAATTCGGTTACGCTTAGTAACTATGCTTTTACTCTTTTGGCACGATCTCGGTTGATAAACTGAATTAAAGGATATAAAACTGTGGAATATAACAACTTTCATAAATTCATCACTGTCAGTGATTTTAGATATTACTCAAATGATACTACTGACTTTTAGTCCGATAATTCGAATCGAATTTATTGATTGTTCATTGATGTAGTGACTCTTTGATTTTTTTTTGGGAGAGAGAAAATGTTCTGAACTATTGTCTTCTTCCTGTCTTTCTATCTCTCTGTTACTTTCTTCCTCAATTACATGTGGATTAGTAATATGGTTTAATGTTGTCGTGTGTTAATTGACTAGTCTATCTAGTTTGTATGGTATTACAAGAATCTATTTCCAACTGTTTGTATATGTATTATGCATAAATAATATATTGATTGTATCTAAGGGAAATCACAGAGGAGAGACTGGACAATAATGATCAAATATAATGATATATATATATATATATATATATATATATATATATATATATATATATATATATATATATAAACTGTGTAATAGTTAAATACGATTAACTGTCAGTCAATCAGTCAGTCATTCAGCTACACCGTAGGACTAGGCACTGTTATGTCCTGTTAAGCATAATGAATGGTAACTGTAAGGATCCATTTATAGACCAATACTATACATAGATTCTAATTGTATAATTGTTGAGTAACTAAACTATTCATATTCGTGTCCCTCTTATTATAAGCTTTATTTTGACCTATGAACTATTATTATACGTTTCACCTTGAATTATGCCCTGTCTATTGGTCACTGCCTCCCACATTCACAACCACATTTGACCAAATCTTTTACAAATGTTGTTTTCTATTTTATGGTACTTTGTGGTTTGTTTGATTGGTAATATAAACAGAGTATGTTTGAAATATAACGACTCATATTGCAGAGGCTGAGATTGGTGTTCTGGACTTAACTGTCTGAGCTAAGCGAGTATCAGAACCAATAAGGACTCTAGACTGCTCATACGGGTTTTACGCGTCATTGATCCGATAGATAAGTCATTGCTTCCTAGTTGGCGTTATCATTACTTATCCATTAATAGGGCACACAGGTCATAATTTATAACAGGCACATATATGCTTCGGTCCAAGTTGCCATAACTCATTAGCACAACAAGATGAACATCAAATTCATAGAATTACTTAATTCAATGGTAGTAATATATAAAAAAAAGGAAGATTTCCTATAACGATATAGTACAGGAAGAAAGAATTAGTTCGTAGAAGAGAAGTTTAAGCGAGTGTATACACCTACACCATTGTAATCGATTCTGAGCCACGTCACCCACAGTCTCCAATTATTGATTACCATAGTCAGACGGATCCAAACCAAGTAGTCTGCATCTAACAACATGGCTCAGATCAGAAGTTACTGACTTCAATTAATGATATCACATTTTGGTTTGACCGCCCCTAACTTTCTTCCAATCATCCCCAACACTAGTCACCATTGAGCGTTATGGTAATCGATGTTTAGGAAAACGCAACACGTCGCCTAATCATTTCAGTCGATGAAGATTTACAATCTCATCAATTAATTAACTCTTCTATTTTATGGATCATGAAACAGTAGATTTTTGTTTTGTTTTCTAACAACCTTAATATCTACATTGATTCGAATCAAAAAGAGGTTTAAATAAATCTGAGTAAGGAAACAAAACAAGATTGGTCAATAATATTAATTAAAATAGAATATTCTAATTATATTATTATATGTTAATCCCATGTGATTAAAACTTGTTCATGTGCCAGTTAATGAGATATTATCCGAAACAAGGGAATGTTTCTAATGAACTAAAAGGTTACAAGAGATTAGGGACAATCAGATTATAGAATAAATGTATTACTTTACTAACAAACGAATCAGATTTAAAATTCAAAACTCATTAAAGAAAGAACATCTTTCGATACTGTCTTTAGTTATAAGGATTATAAGTAAAGATAGATGATAGCAGCTAGTAGTGGAATAGAGGATGCGTGGTTCGTCCTATCTGAGGGGGGAAACTGTCACATTTCTAAGTTGATGTTTATTCCAAAACTTCAACCTCATACCGTTCACTTCAAAGGCCATTATGTTATTCACTTAACTACTGAGTCCTGATAGTCAATTGCTTGTGCATTGGGGGTGAATTTTAAATTCATTTGTTATTGTTTGTTTGAATCTCTTCATTGATGTTTAAGACTGAAATCGATCAGACTCTACTAGGTTTGAAGCGTTTATGAGTTCACCTAATCTGTGAAACGAAAAAGGAAACTTGGTGGCCAAAGATCGATAAGTTAGTTATTCGATGTGTCCCAGCCCCACTAACTAGAGGAAGAAGTCCAAGCTTGATTGAGGAAGTATATTCCGCAAAAAGCCAGAAGTACGAACGATAACAACAAATACAAATCAAAGCGTATATATGCAGCACAAAACCGTCCTTGAAGAGAGTTACAAAATAGTATACTGAAAGACACAACAAACCAATAGCATTTAAGATTCTCTCAAATTGGAAATACGACATGAAGGTGAAAAGAGCGGTTTTGGCGCGAGAGCAAAGAAATTCAAATTTTCTAAATAAAATAACAAAATTAGGTCTTTTTCCAAGTTACTTCTGGGGATCTAATGTCCCCAACAGTCTCATATTAGTATATGTGATTTTTATGAGATTTTCTCGACATTGTCTTTAGTCACATGGATTATAAGTAAAGATGGATGATATTGGCTAATAATGAAATGGCGGATGCCTATTTCTTTCTATTTGGAACTCGTCAGTTTGATGTATCTGCATCTCAAAGCTAATGTTCACATCATCCATATTTACCATCTACCTTTGCTTAGAATGCTTGTGAATTATGGCAATATTGAGGCAATACACACAAGATACATATATGCCAATAATAGATTGATCAATTGCAGTACTAAATAACAATGGGATGATTCAAGTAAAACAACACCAAATAAATTTAAACTTCACCCCATTGCACAAGCAAGTGGTTATCGAGACTCAGTAGCTAAGTAGATAACTTGATAGCGTTTGAAGCCAACTGTCTGAGGTTCGAGTCTCGAAATGAATATTAACTCTGAGATACAGGTACATCCAACTGACAAGTCCAAAATAGGACGAAACACGCACCAGCCATTTCACTACTAGCTAATATCATTCATCTTTACCTGTAATTCATATGACTAAAGACATTATCGAGGCAATCTCATAAGATGCACATATACCAATATGAGACTGATCAATTTCTGTTTTAAACATTCAAACAAAGAACACTAAGTGAATTCAAAACTTCACCACAGTACACAAGCAAGTGACTATCAGGACTCAGTAGTTAAATGAATAAAGTAATACCGTTTGAAGCAAACGGTACTATGTTCAAATCTTAGAGTGAATATCAACTCTGTGAAGTAGGTACATCCAGATGATGAGTCTCAAATAGGATGAACTCTACTTCCATTGACGACATGCAAAATTGATAAACATTCGAAGCTGATTAGTTTATCATACAAAGAAATGACACAATTTCTATCCCTCATATTCTAATCTTAACTCCATACATTTCTTCTGGGTAAATCCAGTGAATTAATCAACTATTATCATTTGCACTCCTATTGGATGAAAACCTGTTATGAGACTATAATTTATAGACGTATCAATCAGATAGAAGATAGTAGATCTTGGATTTCAGCATGAAACTCAGTCATTCATTTGACTAAATAAAGTTTCAGCATTTTAAGTAATATCAGTTTGAAACAATTAAAGCTAGATCACCATGGAAAACCTGAAAGCATTGAATGATTATTTTTTCCTATTATGGGACTTCTCAGCAATATGAATTCACGATCTGGCGAGACTCTGATTTATGGACAACTTTTGAATGAATCTTAGGGGACCTTGAGAAAGATTGGCCAATCAGCAAACAGACAGTATGGAGTAAAAATATATGATACAAAACCAAACAAATAAAGTGGATACACTTTTTATACATGATTCAAAAACTTCTCAAGATTAGAAAGAGGTTCACAGGTTCTAAAATCATAATGCATACAGTAGAGGAAATCATTTATATGGCTACGGAATAGCAGCCTCTGAAACCATGATAAAGTCTCAAAAACTCTTTCAGCCTCGACCACATGGTTTCAATATTGTCTATGTGCACTGTGGTTGTTGAGTACACAAATGTCACTTGTAGATAACGACACGATGCACATAACCAAGCCTATGTAGTAGTCTGTACTCTCTCCAATCATCCGTATATATATTGTAGTACCTGGTTGCAGTCAGTGTTACTAATGCTTTTATTATCCAGTTCTCGATAATTGTCATAATTTACCTTAGTTAAGAATTATAATAGGGTTTTCAACACGAACTGACATCAGCCATAATGTCAGAAATCTATTTAGCCAAATGGATGATAGACTTTCGCACCGAAATCTGAGATCTGTTATCTTATACCTGATTGATTCGTCCACAAATTATAGTTTCGCCGCTTAATTATCACATCTTGTATAAAATTCCCTGTGAACCAATCGTACGTTAGCATTAAGCACTGAAGTTGGCGCTGTGACGTTGAAATCTCTCAAACGCCTCTGATTGGCTCGTCCATAAATTAGAGTCTCGCCGACTTAAAGTTTTAAAGATTATTCCTTGAAATTGTTTACTTCCGGTTTATATTGATTTTATCAAAGAGCTATTATTATTATTATTATTATCATTATTATTATTATTACTGTTTTTTAACAATTGAATTCATGAGTCAATTGAAGCTAGACTACTATAGAAATCCTAGAAGCACTGGATCGTTGTTTCATCCTAGTATGGGACTTCTTCAATAGTGCAAACCAACGATCTCGCTCCACAAGATTCGAACTCAGAATCTATCGATCTCAGTCTCGCACGTGAACGCCTAACCTTTAGACCACTGAGCCGGTCAGTATCTAACGATGTTAATATCTAACTTCAATCAGGTTTTTCATGGTGGTTTAGCTTCAATAGATTCATGAATTCAACTACTATAATCTCCACAAAATCTCTTTTTGATTATTCTTTTTTAGTTTTTTTTGTCAGCTATTAATAATGATGTTTGTGAATACTGTAATAAAACAGTTGATTGTCCTGTAGTTCCAGTGATATTTCTTCACAGCAGTTAATTGTATGATGCTTTAAATACAATAAATGGCTTTTGAAATATGATCAAAGGTAATTCCATGACATTAATATTCATTTATTGCCCCCAAATTCCCTGATATGGTAGAAAGTTTGGAGAGTTAGCTCTTCCTCGACAAATGCTCTCACATGGTCACGTGCAAGTGAAGTCACATTCATTGCCTTCTCGTGGCATTACTGTTATTCACAAAATTTAGAGAACGAAAATCTAATGTTCGGTGTTTAACAGGTTTATTGGGTAGTAAGGATCAACCTAGGGGAGTTAAAATACCCTCATTTCAAAACATGTACATGGGCTCCAGTATCCTGATGGAAACAAATGGCATATGAATCAATTATTGGTCACCGGCTATCATGGAACTGCATCTGCTGACGTCGCACCACTGCCCTGTGAGTTAGATTTTTTTAGTTGAAGGCTCTGGGTGTGCCCCCGCTAGGAAAGCCACCTGCTTTAGTCTGGGCACCCGGACAGAATCCAAACCCTCACATAAGTCGAATGATTTATGTGATGCATATCTATTTGGTGCCTCCTTGTACTAATATTTATGTGTTTATATAAATAATAGATATTGACGTAATGATAAAACTCTATACATGATTGATATCTAGTTCTTAGATTCTTATTATACCGCGTACAACTAGATTACTCAAATGCTAGAACCCTCCAAATTTCAAATTAGAAAACAGAAAACAAGTGGAAGGAATGCTATTCCAAAACAGTGTCAATTATAGTACAAAACTGTCAGGTATTCGTAGTTCTTTTTTAGTAAAAGCGAAATCATCATTATAGTCCCCCAATCCGCATATAGGGATGGTATTAACATTTTTCCTATAGGGAAGCTACACGTCGAGATTCTGAAATCTTTTTCCGAAAGATAATTGGATGGAATATCTTCGACTCTTTCTGAACTTCTTAAAGCTTCCTTGAGTTCACTCGTGAGTCGTTTCCACAATGATTGTCAAATATTCACTAGAATAATTAGAGTTACAATGTAGATAGAATCATATATCTTTTTTTGTCTCAATATTTCACAGGAAAGAGGTACTTCTAATTAATCTAAACGTTTTATAGAGATTGTTAAATTCTATATTCTTTATTATATGAACCGATTTTAGACAGATAATCAACATTGTATGTAATAAGATGGTGGTTGGATATAGTTGATAGGAAATCCTGAATTGAGGTTTGCAACTTGGTTGATAGGATCTGATATGTACTAAGAAGGACCTGATATACATAACAATGATCACCATCCAGTGAACAAACAAATGTAAATACATCTCAGTCCAACAGTAGGTCAGTCGCGGCCTGGATAGTTAAGTGGTAACGTCCCTGACTGTGAAGTTGGGTGATATGGCATCGAATCCATCAAGGAGCATCAGTTCCCTGAAGAATAATACAAGTACACCTTTCTGAAGAGTGTAAAGTAGCACGAAAAGTAGGTCCGGGGCTTCCTGTTGACTGCCTTCAACTATCATTTCATCTCAAAATAAGTTGTACGTTTTCAATAGTTATGTGAGAATTCGTAAAAATCTACAAATTTTTTATGTTCTACGATGTGGTGTAGCATTTAATGTTATATCACGCTTTCATGGATTATTTTAGCTTTTGAGTAGATCATCTAATTCATTCTTTTTAAATCCTTATCCATATATACGTTTGAGCTTATCAGTTGTTCGTTTGTAACTTTTATTGTTTTTATGAATGAGAGTGCGATAGCGAAAGCCCTGGGTTCAAATCCCGTGTGCAGAATCGTGGTTGCGTACTGCTGAGGAGTATCACTTTTGGACGAAACGGCTGTCTAGTTATTCCGGGTTTTCAATAGTTTTCCAGTTGACTCGTCTTCTCTCTCGCTCTTTCGCTTATCGATCAGTCAAGTAATAGAGTAGTTTTCGTCATTCTATCCAAAACCGTTAGTCATAGTTTGAACCAATAACTGGTCTCAGATAAACCATCAGTGAAAACCTGTGTCCGCTTGATTGCCGCTTTGTTCTAGTTTGGAACTTCTTATGAATTCAAACGTACTACCATACATCCTGGAATCAAACCAGAAACCTTCACTATCAAGCACGAACGTCGAACCTCTTGACCACTAAGCCGAAATTCTGAAGTATTATTAATCGATTTCAGGCAACCCACGATATTAGACAACTTTCATCCATTTCGTGAAATAGACAGATGTTTCACATCTGACACGGATTAAATTCTTGGATGCTCACTACTAAGAAGCTTAACAGTAAAATCAAACGACTATTCAGTGTTTCCAGATTTTCAATGGTGGTGTCGCTAAGATCAGTTATGTCATGGTCTCCCTCTGAGGCTACTGCCGGTCTCGAGCCCGGATAAAGGAAGATATTCGGGCATGGGGTTAGCGACACCATCCCGTAAAAAACTAACTCGCTAGAAAAACGCTAAATTCTCTCAATCACTCGTTTATTCCATTCATCTATAAATTAAACATATGTAACTTTTGGAAAGTATTCGTTGTTGTATTTCACTTTGTATGTTACATACAAAATTATGTTTATTAAATATTTTATTTATTAATACAAATCAGTAGGTTTGTGAAAAAAAACTTGATAAAATCAATTCACTGGTTGAAATCACGACTCAATTGAAGCTAGACCACCATAGAAAACCTGGAAGCACTGGACGTCCGTTTCGTCCTAGTATGGGACTCTTCAGCAGTGCGCATCCACAAAACAGCCGTCTAGTGCTTCCAGGTTTTCCATGATGGTTTAGCTTTAAGTGACTCATTATTTCAATCAGTGAAATTTCTAAAATCTCCACACAACCCCTTCTGATAAAAATCAATTCATTTTGTATTGTTTGTTTAAATCTTCTCATTAGGTTCGAGTCCCGGGATACACATCAACTCTGAGTGGCAAATATATTCAGCTAACGAATCCATTTGTGCTTATAATGCTTGTGAATTAAAGCAATACCGAAGTAATACACACAATCTACATAAATAATACCAATAAGAGACTGATCAATTGTATTCCTTAACATCAATTGGATGATTCAAGTAAACAATATCAAATGAATGTAAAATTTCATCCCATTACACAAGCTAGTGAGTATGAGGACTCAATAGTTAAGTAGACAACGTGATAGAGTTTGAAGCAAACGCTACTGAATTCGAATCCCTGAATACATATCAAGAAGATTCCATCAAATGAATTGATTACATCATAATAGAAATAGCTGACATTTATTTGTACTTAAGTATATCTACTGTATACATTCTATGATAACAACTTACATTGTATATTATAGCTTAATATAAATGGAACGAATATCTTTCATAATCCGTTACTATTATTATTATTATTATTATTATTATTATTATTAATCTTGAATGAAAAGTCAACATTGACAGTAAAGCAATTCCCCTGGTAATAGTCGTACTTTATTTTTCCAAGGGCATTTACTTAAGATCACTGAATGTATTTCTTTTTATTATTTACCACCACCACCACCCCTACCCCTACCTCCACCAGTGCCACCCCCTTGCACCACCACCACCACCACCATAACTCCCCCTTGATTTGTAGTAAAATATACATTTGAATGTGAATAATAATAATAATAATAAATTATGGTAGGATAATCTATTACTTTATTCTATTCATTTGTTACCTATAATTTATATCTTTTATATAGTAATCATAATAATACCTTTAGGCTATTAATCAATCAATATTACTATTCAATTACATAATTATTATCCATCTTGATTAAAGTTCTGTTTGTTTGTTTGTATTTTATTCCCCTACAATTCATATAATTATGTAAGTAATAAAGTGTATCCATATGGGAATTCAAATAACGACAACAACCGCAAAAAAATCTATTTTCTCGGTAGTCCACTCAAATTAATTCAAATATAATCCGGTTTTGATTTTTGTTTTACTGAAGAAGAAGAAGAAGAAGAAGAAGAAGAAAACGAAACATTCGTTCAAGGTCACAATTTTTGTTGTTCCGATTTCTTTTCTTTCTCTGTTTCTGTTTCTCTCTCTCTCTTTCTCTTTCTCTCTCTATCTTTCTCTGTTTCGGTTAAATCAAGGAGAAAAGAGTATGAAGACTATTTTGTTCATTTTGTTTTGGTGCATATAGTGAATAATAAAATAAAACATTAGGTTATATACATCATAATAAATTATTATTATAGTTGAGATCATGAGACAATTAAAGTTAGACCATTATGGAAAACCTGAAAGTGTTGAACGGCCGTTTCGTTTTATTGTAGAACTTCTGTGTAGTGCGTATCCATGATCCCGCCCCTTGAGAGATTCGAATCTAGGATCTTTTGATCTCGTACGTGAACGTTTAACCTATAGACCATTGAACTGGTTGGTATTCAACGATGTTAATGTCTAAATTCGACTAGTCCACGAAATTGATCGACACATCTACTATTGTCATCAGTGAGTTATTATCTCACAATAGACCCGATTGAACTCCACTAGTTCCTGCTTATCACTAGAACTCCATGAAATACCTCTTGAAGCCAGTCACTATTGATGATTATCATCGGGAGGGATTTTTGTGGATATTATAGTAAATTTAATAGTTGAGATTAAGAGTCAATTGAAGCTAGACCACTATAGAAAACCTGGAAGTACTGGACGGCAGTTTTGTCTTACTGTAAGACCCCTGAGTAGTGCGTATCTACGATCCCGCCTCTCGCAAGATTTGAACCCCGGACCTGTCAGTCTTACACGTGAACGCTTAATCATGAAATCACTCAGCCGGCATCGAACGGTGTCAATGTCTAACTTCAAATAATTCACGTATTTGAGTGAAACATCCACCGATTGTCTTCCATGAGTTACTATCTCAGAACAGACCCGGCGGTCCAGTGTTTCCAAGTTTTCCATGTTGATCTAGCTTTAATTGACTCATGATCTCAACTATTAAAATTACTATAATATTCACAAAATACCTCTTTTGATAATAAATTATATTCGTAATGTGAACTCTTAGCACCTCTAAATTGCATCATTTCATTTCTGTAGCAATGTGGATATTTTCATATAACTTTTTACTATTTTGAAACTGATTGTTAGCATTAATATTTTTGGCTAGTTTTCCTGTGTCACTTACTTACTTACGCCTGTTACTCCCAGTGAAGAATAAACCGCAGTCCAACATTCTCTAATGCACTCTGCCCGAACCTTCCTTTCAAGTTCTATCCAATAGTTATTCGTTCTTCTCATGTCTGTCTCCATTTCTCTGCGTAATGTGTTGTTTCGTCTTCCTCTTCTCGTTTGGCCTTGCCGTATGGTTCTAGTTGAGAGCTTGCCATATGACACAGTTTGGTGCTTTGCTCAATGTGTATCCTATCGACTTCCAGCGCACGTTCCTGATTTCTTTGTTCGCTGGAACCTGGTTTGTTCTTTCTCACAATAGGCTGTTGATGATAGTGTATAGCCAACAGATCTAAAATATTTTGCGTAGACAACTGTTAATAAAAGCTTCTTTCTTCTGGATGACAGCTTACGTAGTTCTCCAATTTTCCACCCCAATACAGTAGAACTGTCTTGACATTTATATTGAAAATTCTAACTTTGATGTTGATTGAAAGTTGTTTTGAGTTCCAGATGTTCTTCAATTGTTAATATGTTGTTATTGATTTGCCGATCCACGCCTTCACATTTTCATCAGGCCCCAGATGGACTTGTATCACAAGAATCTGTATTTTTGTTGTATGTACACAGTTCTATCGGTTCAATTTCTTTCCTGTTCAATATCTAATCTGTTCTGCGATTCTACCTTCTAAGTTTCAATCATATAGGATTTATTGGTGAATAATTGTGTATGTCATTGAAGCCAGGGTAGTTCTCAATACTTACTTATGTCATCACCACAGTTAGGTAAAACTATCGACAGAAATACTAAATTAATAGATACAGTCTTATCAATGATAGTGAAGTAATATTGGGCAATGAGAGAATGATTCAAGAAGAAAGAAAGAATAGTTTAGGAATTCAATATCTGATAGATAGGCTAAGACAGTGAACGTATTTACATCATTATGTTCGATAATGAACCATGTCATCAAACATCTTCGATCATCAGTTACAATTATCATATAGTAATAGTCTGAACCTGTCGACATTTTAATGACTTTAGGGATTAATGCTACTTTTTGATTTGGCCTCATCTAGTTCTCTTCTAAACTAATCTTTAACCAGTAGATATTATGTGTCGAGATTGGCAATTGTTGAGTTTAAATAATAATCAGTATACTTACAACATCCTATAAAGTTTAAAGCCAAATATCGACTTCTACATAATTAGGTTGAAAGACTTTAGATGTTTTATACATATATTAGAAAAAAGAAGCTTGTTACATGAAATTCATTAGATAATAAAAACTATAAGACGTCATATTGTGGTATATGCTACTGATATTGATAGATATAAGTAGTATGTATCATTAATTGAAAGGGAAATGCCTAGCAGTAGAAGGTTAAGAAGATGAAAGAAAAGAGAACAAGAAAAGAGAATTGTTGGTGTGGAAATGAACGAGCAATCCAGTCAGAGACAATTAATGGATATTTTGCAAATGAAGAATATATTGTATGGTTCTCACGTTTTACTAAGACATTCTATAATTTTGTATTTGAATACATTAGATTGTCCGTACTTATATTCTCATTCACTACACTATAACCGTGGATGAACTTGATGTGAGTCCTCAACAATCCTGTTGATTATAGCTCCGACTAATAAGAAATGCATACTTAAGATTTTTTTTTTTGAATAAACGCTCTTCTAAACAAACATCGAACAAATTCAATATTTGATTAAAGTAAGAACATTGCTATTAGAAAAGTCCTACGGTATTTGAAATCAGAAGGTAATAAGAAGTGACAGAAGTACCGAATAGCACAGATCAATACATAGAGTTGACGCTAAACTGCTTGTCCTGGTTTATATCATTGATCTAGTCGGTACGTCTGCATTCTAATTAATGATCTTATAAACTGATAATCAACAGGCCATATGAATATAACAGTAACAAACAAGGTATCAACTTTGTTTAGTAAATGACCTCTTCACATAAACAATATGATTTTCACCGGAAATATTATTTTATAAACATAATCAATTCATCTACAATTAATAGTTGAATTTATGAGACTCAATTGAAACTAGATCACTATGAAAAACTTGAAAACATTGGAAGTTCATTTCGTTCTATTGTAGTATTCTTCAGCTGTGAGCATCCATGAATCCGCTTACGAGATTCAAATTCAGGATCTGTTGGTCTCTCGTGTGAACGCTTAATCTCTAAACCACTTAGCCGGCATTCAATGAAGGATTTTACTCAGACATTCTATAATATTGTATTTGAATACATCTGGTTT